>SNVD02014772.1:0-600000 GCA_013180625.2 Boswellia sacra | reverse complement strand
TCAAAATACCCCATTGGTAAAGAACCACTGAAACTATTATTTGACAGATCCAATATTCTCAACATAGGAAAAGTACTATTAGATGTTCGAGAGAAATTCCATATAGAACCATAAAATTTATTGGACCGAAGGACAAAAACCTGCAGCATAGAAAGATTTTTCAACCAATGCGGGAAGGTATCATTTATCTTGTTATTGCCTATATCTAGAACTTGAAGCATTGTACAATTGATCAACGAACGTGGAAGCTGCCCTTCCAATCCATTGCTGTTGAAATTAAGCGTCTTCAAAGTATTGCCCTTTGTAAGTGTTTTTGGAATTGTGCCATAGAATCTATTCTTCTGCAAATCTAACACCCGAAGACTATTGCTAATGTTTCCCATGCATTTTGGGATGTTGCCGGTCAAGCTATTATTAGAAAGATCTAAAATTTCTATGAAACTTAGATTGCACATCAAGTGCGGCACAACCCCAATGAATTTGTCATTTGACAGGAAAAAATATCTCATGAAAGGCGGTGGATTTGGAATTGGTCCTTGGAGCCAGTTGGAATGAAGGTCTAGAATTTCAAGATTCTTCCATGGAAGCTGTTCTATGCTTGTAAGGGAGTTGTGGGAAAGATTTAACAAATATATGGTTTCCTTTCCTATGTCATACATCCAGTTGGGAATTTGACCTTGGATTTTATTCTCAGAAAGGTCGAGATATTCCAATCGGTCTGATAAATTTCTCAACATATCTGGAAATTCACTTATGTTGCAAGCGGATAACAGCAACACTTCAAGGTTGGGAAAGGAAGAATTGGCTTTGTATGTAGTGCTCACCGATAGACTGTTATAAGAAAGTCAAGCCGTTGAAGGTTTTTAAGCTTTGCAAACATGGAAAGCTCTAGACTGCCACTTAAATTATTCAAAGAAAGTACAAGAGAAGTCAAATTCACAAGTTCAAAGATTGAACTTGGAATTGAGCCATGCAATCTATTACCACTCAAATCAATTCTTCGTAGTGAATTACTTTGAAGTTCTTCAATGTGGCCAGTCAATTGGTTATACCCGAGGTTCATGTACTCCAACGATGGTAGGGTGAATAAACAAGAAGGTATGGTGCTGTTGAAATAGTTATTGTATAAACTAATTTCAACTAAATTTTGAAGCTCACTTAAAAGCGGAGGAATTGGACCAGTTAGCTGATTATTTGCAAGGTACAAAGAAGAAAGTAGCTGTAAGTTGACAAAACTATCTGGAATGAAGCCAATGAAACTATTAGATGAGAGGTCCAAATGAGTAAGTTGTGTAAGATTGCCAAGTGATGCGGGAATTAGACCAGTTAGCTGATTACTTACAAGATACAAAGAAAAAAGTAGCTGTAAGTTGACAAAACTATCTGGAATGGAGCCATTGAATCTATTATATGAGAGGTCTAAATGAGTAAGTTGTGTAAGGTTGCCAAGTGATGCAGGAATTGGACCAACTAGTTGATTACCTTCAAGGTATAAAGAAGAAAGTTGCATTCGGTTGAAAAAAACTTTTGGAATGGAGCCATTGAATCTATTAGATGAGAGGTCCAAATGAGTAAGTTGTGTAAGGTTGCAAAGTGATGCAGGAATTGGACCAACTAGTTGATTCCATGAGACGGATAAATAAGAAAGTTGAATTAGGTTGGAAAAAACTTTTGGAATGGAGCCATTGAATCTATTCAATGAGAGGTCCAAATGAGTAAGTTGTGTAAGGTTGCCAAGTGATGCAGGAATTGGACCAACTAGCTGATTCAATGAGACGGATAAATAAGAAAGTTGCATTAGGTTGAAAAAAACTTTTGGAATGGAGCCATTGAATTTATTATATGAGAGGTCCAAATGAGTAAGTTGTGTAAGGTTGCCAAGTGATGTAGGAATTGGACCAAAGAGCATGGAGTCAGAGAGACTTAAATACCTGAGGTACTTGAGATTGCTAATTGAATTAGGAAATCCTCTTGAAAAATTCATGGACGAGAGATCCAAATGCTTAAGAGGACTGCTCCTGTTAAACTTTGCACAATTAACTGTCAAGTCGAAGTTTCCCCGTAAATAAAGGATTTTTAGATTTGGAAGGCTGAAGATGCGATCTGGAAAGTTCCCTTGC
Source organism: Boswellia sacra (assembly GCA_013180625.2). Classification (NCBI taxonomy): domain Eukaryota; kingdom Viridiplantae; phylum Streptophyta; class Magnoliopsida; order Sapindales; family Burseraceae; genus Boswellia; species Boswellia sacra. The sequence goes on along the minus strand of SNVD02014772.1, from coordinate 597,880 downwards.
ATTCCACAATACTTGAGACTTAGAGATGTTAAAGAAGAAGATAGATTTAAGAAGGAACTGGGAACTATGGTAGACAAGTTCACAAAATCAAGATTAAGTTCTCTTAACTGTGTTAAGTTTTGAACTAACCCTTCCAAAACAGGTTTTTCAAGAGTCAAGTAATATGAAGAGAGATCAAGCGAATTTAATTTAGCAAGTGAGAGATTTTGTTAGGAGATTGAACACTCCTACCACAGCTCAAATAAAAGACAAGAAACAAATTGTTATGTTAGAAATAACAATTTGGGTGGCACTGCCCTCCACAAATAAATAAAATAGACAACTTGGGCGGCTCAGCCTTACCACAATAAATAAATTAAAGGCAATTAAAGAAAATAAAGACACAAATATTTAACGTGGTAAAACCCTCAATTTGAGGGAAACCTCCACGGGACAAGACCGAAAATATTTCACTATAAAGAAAAATATTACAATCTCTCTCACAATTAGAATGGAGGAGATTACAAGGGAGGAAGAAGAGAAAAGCTTAATACATAAGCTTGGTACATTTGTAAGGGGAGGAGGAGGCTTTATTATATAGCCTAGCCTCCCCACTTTGATTTTGTTTCCCACCGATGTGGGATTGGGTGAAAGGCAAAAATGCCTTCACCCACTTCACATTCTCCCACTTGAAGGTATTTTTCCTTTCAGTCTTGTCTCTATACATGCTGCTCACGTCTCTAACAGGCCACAAGACGTTCTACACCAAATGAACTTGTCAGCATTGATTGGTTTGGTCAATGCATCTGCTATGTTGTCCTTCGTGTGGATTTTCTGCATATCCACTATTCCATCTTCCACTACTTCTCGTACATAATGATATTGAAATCCTATGTGCTTCGTTCTTGAATCAAAGGCTGGATTCCTTGCGATATGCAAGGCACTCTGACTGTCACAAAACAAAGAAATCTTCTCTTGTTTGTGTCCGAGTTCCTCCAATAACCTTTTGATCCAAACAGCTTCCTTGCAAGCTTGTGTAGCTGCCATATACTCTGCTTCTGTTGTAGATAGAGCCACAACAGTTTGAAGTTTAGATACCCAGCTCACAGCACCTCCTGCAAGTGTAAACATATAGCCTGTAGTGGACTTCCTTTTGTCAATATCTCCTGCAAAATCTGAATCAACATAGCCATTGACAATGAACTCTGATCCCCCATAGCATAGTGCAGCATCAGAGGTTCCTTTGATGTATCTAAGGATCCTCTTAACAGAATTCCAATGCTCTCTTTCCGGATTAGCCATGAATCTACTGACCTCTCCCACTGCTTGTGCAATGTCTGGTCTTGTACAAATCATAGCATAAATTAGGCTCCCTACTGCTGATGCATACGGTACTCGAGACATTTCCATCCTCTCCGCTTCATTGCTAGGACTCATACTTGAGGATAATTTATGATTAACAGGAAATGGGGTAGAAATTGGCTTACAATCTTGCATGTTGAAGCGACGCAAGATTTTCTTCAAGTAGTTTTTTTGAGATAGCCAAATCTTCCTGTTTTTTCTGTCTCGGTGAATTTGCATCCCTAGAATCTTGTTTGCCGGTCCTAAATCCTTCATTTCAAATCCCCTAGCCAATTGTGCCTTTAATTCTTGGACCTGATCTTTGTTAGTGCCTGTTAACAACATATCGTCCACGTACAACAGCAAAATTATAAAGTCTTCCTCAAACCTTTTGTAATAAGTACAATGATCTGAACTGAGTCTGTTGTACCCAAGGCTGATGATGAATGAATCAAATCTCTTGTTCCAACACCTTGGCGCCTGTTTTAAGCCGTACAGAGATTTGGTCACCCTGCAAACCATGTTCTCTTTTCCTTCTTTAACAAAACCTTCCGGTTGGAGCATATAAATTTCTTCTTCAAGTTCTCCATGAAGAAACGCAGTTTTTACATCTAACTGCTCTAAGTGTAAGTCAAAAGTAGCACACATAGCTAAGACTGCTCGAATTATTGTAAGTCTTACCACAGGAGAAAATATCTCATTGAAATCAACTCCTTCTTTCTGAGCATATCCTTTGACCACCAATCTAGCACGATACCGCTCCACTTGATCATTCCCATCACGTTTGATCTTGTAGACTCATTTGTTTCCGATGGCTTTTCTTCCATGTGGTAGTGGCACAAGATCCCATGTCTTGTTTTTGTCTAAAGCTTCCATCTCTTCATGCATTGCTGTCATCCATAGAGATGCATCAGAACTTTTTATAGCCTCCTGAAAGGTTGAAGGCTCCCCATATTCTGTTAGGAGACAGTATGCAACATTACTCGCCATCACATATTCTGAGTGCCAAGAAGGTTCCCTTCTTTCTCGAGTTGATCGACGGACTTCAGGTGCTTCTGACTCGACTGGTTCTTGATCATCGTGTTCTGGTATTGCTTCAGAAGAAACTGTTTCTTCCTGTATTGATACAGTCTCAACATTTTTCTTCGTGCTATCACTTTCTTCACATTTTAACATGTCTTCTATAAAGACAACATCCCTGCTGATGACAATCTTATGGGCAGTAGGATCCCATAAGCGATAACCCTTTACTCCATCAGCATATCCCAAGAAGATACATTTCCTGGATTTTGGATCCAGCTTCGTTCTTTCTTGGTCATGATACATCACATAAGCAGGACATCCGAAAATATGAAGGGAGGAATAATCAGTTGGCTTACCGGTCCACATCTCCATAGGTGTCTTCATCTCAATTGCTGTTGATGGAGACCTATTTATCAAGTAACAGGCTGTAGTGGCTGCTTCTGCCCAAAATGTCTTGGGTAGACCCGCAGTCCTTAGTAATGCTCTCATTTTTTCTGCGAGAGTTCTATTCGTCCGCTCTGCCACTCCATGTTGTTGTGGTGTGTAAGCAACTGTCTTCTGCCGTTTCACACCTTCTTTACTACAAAATGTGTCAAACTCTTTGTTGCAGAATTCTCTCCCATTATCTGTCCTCAAACACTTGATCCTTTTTCCGGATTCAAGTTCCACCAGTGCTTTGAAGGCTTTGAATACAGGAAATACATCTGACTTTTTCTTGATGACATATACCCAACATCTCCTAGAATAATCATCCACAAACAATACAAAGTAGTTTGCTCCTCCTAGGGATGTAACCGGTGATTCCCAAACATCAGAATGAATCAAGTCTAGAATGTTTTTACTCCTAGCAATAGATCTGCTAAAACTCAGTCTACTCTGCTTGCTAATAACACAATGCTCACAGAATGGTAAACTTACAGTTTTGATTCCAGGAAGCAGTTTTCGATCAGAGAGAATCTTCAAACCCTTTTCGGACATATGGCCAAGTCTTTGATGCCATATCATAGACAATTCTTCTCCAGAACTAGCAACTGCTGTTTCTGCCTCCTGAACCGTTTCTCCATGGAGCATGTATAGGTTAGCAGCAATCTTTTCTGCCTTCATCACCACAAGTGCGCCTCTGACAACCTTCATGATCCCATTTTTCGTATGGAACTCACATCCGAGGTCATCCAACTGTCCCATCGATAGCAAATTTTTCTTCAAGCCAGTCACATGTCGTACATCTGGATAGTGCGAATCGTACCATCAAACATTTTTACTTTGACGGTTCCAATACCAGCGATTTTTAAGGCATGATCATCACCCATGTACACAGACCCTTCTGAGATAGGTTTATATTGATAGAACCAATCTCTTCTAGAAGTCATATGCCATGTTGCTGCTGAATCAATTAACCATATATCAGCAAACCTTTTTCTGCCTTCCACAACTGTTGTTGCCTCGCTGCACAAGATTTCGCCATTCCCTGAAGTACTTGCTACACAACCCTGAGATCCTGACGACTCAGATTCTTTTCCTTTGCTGTTTCCCTCTCCATTCTTCTTAAGATGCCAACACTCGTTTTTCACGTGCCCTTGCTTTCCACAATGGTAGCATTTAATAAACTTCCTTCCTTTAGACTTTCCCCTGTTCTGATTGTGACTCCCACTGGAACCACGTTCCCTTGATCTCCCTCTGTTGGCGGATAAAGCTTCTGCATGTTGAGAAGTCATTATTCTGTCTTCCTTGTTTTTACGTCTGCTTTCTTCTTCTAAGACAGCAGCCGAAACATCATTAAAGACTAGAGATGACTTCATTGAACCATTTGCCAAGTTGAGGATGAGATTGTCATATGAATCAGGTAAACTCTGAAGTAGAAGCTCAGCACGTTCCTTCTCTTCTATGTTATGCTCCATGGTTGAGAGCTGAGAGAATAACGTCTTCAAAGTGTTGATATGTTCAGTCACCGGAGTGGTTTCTGACATACGAAGAGTGTACAGCTTCCTTTTCAAGAAAATTTTGTTGTGTAGAGATTTGGCTTCATACAAGCTTGTCAAAGTATCCCAAATCTTCTTTGCAGAGTTTAATTCTTGAATACTTGACAGCACTTCATCTGCAACTGCTAGATGTAGACTTGCCATCGCATCACCATCTATCTTCTCCCATTTATTTTCATCTTGCATATTTTCCGGTCTTCCATCAATTGCTTCAAGGCAATTTTCTTTTCTCAAGATAGCCTTTATTTTAATTTTCCATAACCCAAAGTTGTTTCCATCGAACTTCTTTATCTTGAATTTGGCTGCCATTTGTTTTGCAGTGAACAGTACCGTATATGTGAACAGTATCCTTAAATAGTATCGTATACGTGAACAGTAATAATATCCGTATACGTACACCATTGCTAAACAGTAACCAAGAATAGTAGTAAGTGCCGGTACGATTTAATATACACCAGGAAAGCTTCCAGGAAACACTGGAGGGGTCACAAGCGGTCCCACTTAAAATCCAGTCTCCTTAGACTCTTATCGTCTTTTTGACAAAGTTTTCCTAGACATGTATATAACCATACAAGTAACCACTCACTGTCCTAACCCTTGGCTCTGCCTTCGCAACCTTGCTCTGATACCACTGTTAGGAGATTGAACACTCCTACCGCAGCTCAAATAAAAGACAAGAAACAAATTGTTATGTTAGAAATAATAATTTGGGTGGCACTGCCCTCCACAAATAAATAAAATAGACAACTTGGGCGGCTCAGCCTTACCACAGTAAATAAATTAAAGACAATTAAAGAAAATAAAGACACAAATATTTAACGTGGTAAAACCCTCAATTTGAGGGAAACCTCCACGGGACAAGATCGAAAATATTTCACTATGAAGAAAAATATTACAATCTCTCTCACAATTAGAATGGAGGAGATTACAAGGGAGGAAGAAGAGAAAAGCTTAATACATAAGCTTGGTACATTTGTAAGGGGAGGAGGAGGCTTTATTATATAGCCTAGCCTCCCCATTTTGATTTTGTTTCCCACCGATGTGGGATTGGGTGAAAGGCAAAAATGCCTTCACCCACCATTGGAATCTGACCCTCAAAGTTTGAGTTGGAGAGATTAAGGAGTCTCAAACTAGATAATCGACTAAAATCAGAAGAAATTTGAGAGATTGAAATCGTTGAAAGCTAGGTTGAGACTCTGCAAGTGACGAAGGAGAAATAGGCTAGTGTTGGAAGGGATGTTGCCGTAAAGCCAACTACAACTAAGGTCGAGGCCAATCACATGACCAGTCACCGTATCACATGTGACTCCATCCCACGAACAACAATCGCTAGTCTCATTCCAATACATCATTTTTGGATAAGAAGGGACATTTTCGAAATGACAATAACTGGAGGAATCATTGTTGAATGAAAAGAGTTGTTTAAAGTGGAGGAGTGCAAAACTCTGTTCATGGGAGCAGAGTGTTGCAGAAGTAAGAGAATAGAAGAGCAAGAATTGGAGGCAAAGGAGTTGATAAGACCACATTAGAGTTAGACAACCCATCTCTAGTCTCCTTATGAATTCACAAAAACAGATGCTGGTATAAATAAATAGAAGAGAAATGGTGGTAATATTTATAGAATCTTTGATCCCTTTCTTTACGATGTTTCTTATAACATTTTTTTAAACTTACTGACTCAAGCATGCTACGTAAAAAATAAATAATACTTTGTACAAAAATGAGAAAAAAGTAGTTCATAATAGAGTTGATTAACTCGGGATAAAAAGAGGGGAAAATTTTATAAAAATTAAAAAAACAAAAGCTTCGTCTCAAAAGTCTTGGTCAAGCTAATGTAATGAGATTGTGGCCTCTATATATGTCAATAATTAACAATAATTTAACATCAATTTTAAAGTCTTGGTCACGTGCACTTCGTATATATAGGATTCCACCAATTTTTCAAGTGTTGCTGAAGAAATTAAAATTGGAATCCCAATATTGACTAAATTGAGATTGATAGAGATTTTTGATACAAAATTTAATGCTTTGTTTTAATCTTATTGGTCATGCTGTGGTTTCCAACTGCCAATCTAATTTAAGTCTTGGTCAATCAATAATCAATAGTTGGAAAGACACGTAATGATCATCCAGTATTTTGCAAGAGGAACCATCCACTAACTTGTTTAGCATGTATCCACTCTTCGTCTAACAACCACGCCACAATAAAGCCTACACATATAAAGTTTCTTTGTTTTATAAGGAAAAAAAAGGACCATGCAATGCTTGACTTTGACTCTTTTCCTTTTTTTTTTTTTTCCAATTGCAATTTCCACACATTTTTCTTGTGGATATGGACTATATGAATCGCCAATACAAATTCAACATCTCAATTTTAATAAAAAATTAAATTATAAAATCATCTTAACATAAATTGATTTTAAGAACATGCTTATAAAAGTATATAATTTTAAGAAAGCAAATAGTAAAAGAGTACAGTTGAAACAGAGCAGTGCAGAACTCTGCCCATGGGAACAGAGCGTTGCTGAAGTAATAATTGGAGGCGAAGGAATCCACCAATTTTTCAAGTCATGGCTAAAGAAATTAAAAGTGTAACCTCATCATTGACTAGTCCAAATTGAGATTGATGGAGAGGTTTTTGATAATAAAGAAATTAATACTTTGTTTTAATTTATTTTTTAGAGACTATAATAAAATGATATCGCCCTCCACATCAATTACTTGGTGTTGGTGGCTGATTACATATTTGCTTTGTACATAGTGATATAATTAGATATCCTAACAGAAGTTTGACAAAGTCCATAACATAGGTTTTGATCTTCTTTAACAATAAAACATTCAAACTTGATTAAAGTTAATTATAATTTATTCTCAGGGTCATGAAGTGTGGAAGGGGGCTAGATGACTTATCTATTAACTTAATTAGTACGTTTCGGATCTTGGTCTAATTAACAACTACTCGAACAATAATATCTATACGTCTAATATTGTTTTTTTGTTTTATAAATAAAAGGAAGCATGTAATGCTTGACTCTCTTTTTCCCGAGTAATTTCCACGTTTTTTCTCTACTTAGTTAGTGGTCGTGGCCAAAGTCACTTTCTTGATTGACAACTACTAATATTTTATAGTTTTAAATTTTTTTAATAATTTAATAATTAAGTAATTATGATGATTTACCCTTGTTTTGATCAACCAAACAAAATATAACAATTAATTTAATAACTATAATTAAATTTTATATTATTAAAATTTTTATCATTTAAATTTCCATTTTATAATTTATATATGAACCCACCCTATATTTGTATTTGATACCCATAAATATTTAAAAGAACTATTTGGTATATTATTTTTATTCAAGTTTATTTATAATTGATATAAAATAGAACAAAAATATTTAATAAATAATTGTTAAGTATATAAACGAATAAATATGAATTTATACTGCAAAATTAATTGACTTATTATGTAATTTTATGATAAGTAAGACTAATGTTATAATTACAAAAGTTTATAAAAACTAGTCTTAATCGGTAAAAATGAAAAAACTTGGATCATTGCTTAATAGAAATGACTGACAAGCTATCATGGCTGGTTGAGAGAAATAAAGAAAAAAATTGAAAAATTAACCACCTAACAAATGATTTAATATTAGTAACTTAGCATATCACTTCAACATTGTGAGGTGGTATGCTTGTTCTATATAAGTATTTTCCTCGGTACTATCACTATAGTATCATGCACATTCTTTTTATAAAAATTTTGATGATTGTCTTTACCATGCATGTCTCTTCTTGTAATGTTTTATATGCTTACTGCAGAAGTATGCTATATTATAAAAATAAATAACACTTTGTAGGGAAAAAAAATTATGTACATATATGAGAAAAAAATTAGTACAGTACAATAAAGTGGATTAAGTTAACAAAAAAAAAAAGATTGAGAAGAGAAAACTAAAAATGAGATAATCCAGTGTAATTGGAAAAGATGATATAACTATACAAAGAAATTAAAAATTAAGAAAAAAAAATTGTCCCAAAAGTCTAGGTCTTGCTAAAGGAGTTGGATTGAGGTCCTCTTCACCAGCAATTAAGTCTTAGTCTTGGAGTGATGACCCCTATCAATAATTTAACATCAATTTTAAAGTCTTGGTCATCATCTATTTCTTGTAGGATTCCACTAATTTTTCAATTGTTGCCAAAGAAATTACAAGAGTAATCTCACTATTGAGTAGTCCAAATGAGATTGACTGAGATTTTTAATACATAAATTAATACGTTGTTTTAATTATAATTTATTATTATGGTCATGGAGTAACTTAATCAGCACGTGTTAAGTCTTGCTCCAACAACTACTCCAGCAATAATATCTACATACATATAAGAGATTTTTGTTTTATAAATAAAAAGAACTCTGTAATGCATGACTCTCTTCTTGCAATAGTAATCTCCACATGGTTTCACTATGTAGTGGCTAAGTGAGGTCACTTTCTTAATTGATAACTACTAATTTATAGTTTTAGAATGTCATATTAATTTAATAATTAATTAATTATTATTTACCTTAATTTTGACCATTCAGACAAAATTTAACAATTAAGTTAATGAAAATTATGGTTATTCGAAAAATATAAAATATTTAACAATTTATAAGGGTGACAGTCTGTCACGGAAGAAACAAAGCAAGATGATAGGCAAGAAGATTAGAATTGAATTTAGTTCCCTATCACAAGTCTTGGTTTTACTCTTACACAGAGATTGGGATCCTCTCCATCAATAATTAACTCTTGGTCTTACTAGCTGCTTACAGGATTCCAAACACCAATTTTCACGTCTTGCCAAGAGTATATTAATTATTGACTAGAATGAATTGGAGTTTTTTAGATTTCTCAAACAAAAATTATTGCGCACTTTGTTTTAGTTTGATTTTTCTATTGCGACAAGTAATATAGCAACATTGATTACTCGATAATGATTGCCAATTCCATATTCCCCTTGTAAATAGATTTCATGAAATTAGATATTCTAATAAAAATTTGACAAACCTAGAACATGTGTTTTTACATTATTCAGCAAAGACAATTCAAACTTGAAGTTCAAGTATCTTGATAAATATAGTTTGTTCTTAAGCGATCTGGAGTGTGGAACGGGGTTGGAGGACTTCTCTAATAACTTTAATTGCCACCTATCAAGTCTTGCTCTAACAACTTCCCACTCACATTCTTAATTATTGATATAAGATGTTTTGTTTTATAATGAAAAAAAGAACCATGCCATGCTATAAAATGTTAATATTCAAGTCATCAAGGTTTAATGGGCAGAGTTTTTAACTTTATTGTGAGCATAGGCTAAAGCTTTAAAGAACAAAAGATGAGTAAAGAGAAGAACGAGATAAAAGTTTTATTTCTCTATTAATTTATTATGTTTTGAGTCTATCAACGTATATTTTCTTAATATTTATTACTTACAAAAATCGTAATACATTTATCCACTGGAAGCAAATCTATCACAAGGAAGAGGTATAGAATAACGAACATGCAAGTTAATGACAAGCAGGATCAAGATGAAGTTGAATAAACATATGTTGAAGTTTAAGATCAGTTGGTATTACTTTTGATAATTAATTCGAGATTTTCTTCACAAATAGACTTTAAATTAGATATTCTAATAAAAGTTTGACAAGTCTAGAATATGTGCTTTTATATCCAGCAAAGATAATTCAAACTTTAGTATCTTGATAGCTGTAGTTTATTCTTAAGCTCATGGAGTGTGGAACGGGGGCTAGAGGACTTTTCCATGTATCAAGTCTTCCTCTGATAACTACACAAGTCAACAATGCTTTAAAAAAGTTTAAATTATTTCACCGTCTGCAATCAATGCCTTTAATTGTTGGATTCCCAATTTTCGGAGTAATTTTCACCTACGTACATTTTTCTGCTATTGCCCCGAATGAGTGCCAGCAGAGTGTTGCAAAAGTATGAGAATGCAAGAGAATTAATTGGAGGCAAAGGAATTGATAATTAGACCACGGGTGACAAAAAACATATACTTTTGTAATTAAAGAAATACAATAGACAAATGGATGCTTATTGATTAGTACAGTGAATACTGTCATCTTCGCAAGGATACAAATTCTCATTCTTTTCTATTTTAATTTTTGTAACACTCATGAAATTACCCAACTCATCTCTGATTTTTTTTTAATTTTCTTTGTCATGTTTCCTTCCTTACAGTATTTTTATAAACTTAATTACAAAATGTGCTACATAAAAAATAAGTAATACTTTTAAGGAGAAACTTATAAAAATGAGGAAAAAAGAATACATAATAGAGGAGATTACGAATAAATAATAAATAAAATAAAAATTGATAAAGAAGAGTAAACTGACATTGACATTGTGTGATGGGAAAAGCAGAGAAAATTGTACAAAGAAAAAATTTGCCCCAAGACTTGGTCTTGCAGTGAGCTTTGTATCCTCTCCATCAATAATTAAAGCTTGGACACTATCAATCATTTTAAGTGTTAGTCATGGTAAGCTCATATGATTCCAAACATGCATTTCCAAGTATCTTTTGCCAAAGAAATAAAAAATAGAATTTTATTGCTAGACTGAGTCTAAGTTGATGGAGATTTCTCATTGAGAAATTAATGCATGCTTTGTTTTAATTTGATTTTTCCATCTCATAAATGACAATGCCCACCACATTGATTGATTGGCGTTTGATGACTAATTCCATAGTTGCTCTGTAAATAGACTTTCATAATTAGAATACTTTCATAATTAGATATTCTAATAAAACTTTGATGGAGTCTAGAACATGTGTTTTGATATTCTGCATCAAAGATAATTCAGGCACAAAATTTCAAATGTCTTGACGATTATAGTTTTCCTTAGCCTCAAGCAATGAGGAAGAGGGTTGGAGGACTTCTCCATCAACTTAATTAGCAAACATCAAGTTTTGATCTAATAACTACACAAGAGTGATGTCTATATTTAGAATTCATATTTCTAATAAGTGGAATAAAGTATTTTGTTTTATAGGGAAAAAAAGCAATGCTTGACTATATTTTTTCAATTGTAATATTCAATATCATTAGTTAGTGCGGAAGTTACTTTCTTGATTGGTAATTACAAATTTTTAGCTCCAAACTGTGGTGACAATTTTGCAACTAATATCCATAATTCACCTTAATTTTGATGATCCGAACAATTAATAGTTACTTTAATGATAATTAAGCTCATTTGAAGGAAAAAAAAAAAAAAGAATTGTATTTGATATTGTCCATACAGGATACCATTCCTACGACAGAAAAAACAGAGCAATGATGTTAAGCAAGTAGGAAGGTTACCATAAAATTTAGGCCAAATAACCTGTTATGTAGCCCATGATATGGCTACCATAAGCATGAAGGTCTGAATAAATTTTAAAATTTTTTGAAGTTGACAGTATCCAAAATTAATTATTCCATCTCTTAAACTTCTCAACATACCAGAAATGCCCCGACTTTAAAAGGTTAATATTCAAATCTACAAAATTCAAAACGTAAGTTTTTTAGGTTTATTTTGAGCATAAGCTAGAGCTCTAAAGAAGAAAAGATGAGTAAGAAGAAGAATGAGATTAAAGAGCTATTTCTCTATTATTTTATATTGTTCGGAGTTTGAAATATGAATTTAACTATAATTATAGTTAAGAAATAGAGGTTTTCTCCAATAAATCTCATACTTCTACATCCTGCTAAAAAGATGATTCTGGAATTTCACCAATGCTTTTAAAAGAACCTCGAGGTTTATATATAAAGATCAAAAATAAAAATCAGGCTCAGAAAATACTTTTGCGTTTAGAAATCCTGAATTATCAAAGGCTTCATATTTAGAATCTCCTATAGATTCATGCAACGTAAACTCCAGATGTTTTGGTATTTCAATCATAAAAATCATAATTCAAGCAGAATAACTAACAAGGAGAATAAAGATGTGGCTAGAAAAACATAAATTTCAGAGCATGAGCATTAAGCAGAAACTACTCTAGGTGACCCTAGTAAGTAGAGTTTTACTTTATTATCTCTTCTTTCTTTCGTTCATAAATTCAAGCAATGTAGATTCATCTGTTGAAAGATAATTTATACTGCCAAGTATTTTACTTCACGTCATTAGACTTTGCAGATCAATGCAAAGGTGGACGCTCTACGTTCCTATATGCATTACATGAAGCAAATGCATACTGCATTTACAGACAATCTCTCTGTTTTGATGACATTAGCCTTGCTAATACTTGTAGGCTTCAAATATGTCAACCTGAACTTTACGCCATCCTAGGACACTTTTAAAGTTCCTTGTATAGCCAACAAAGAGAAGAATAAGGAGAATAATTGATGAGAAGCCATATTGGCATCGATGATATCTCATATAACGCTTCACACAGCAAATTCAACCCTGCAAAATCACAGCCAATATCATCAGGTTTGCTTCAAACTGCATAGTTTCGTATCAAAGTTGTCAACAAGAAAATGCTTACTCTAAATAATCTGAACGTGACTGAGCATTGATTCTGGATCTAAGGACCAGACAGTAGGCATTTTGTACAAGAATACTCTTCAGTATGTAACCAAAATTATTCCAGAAGTATGATGGACGAAATTCTATTGAGCCATCACAATGTAATCTCTGATCGTTCTTCGTTTCACAGAGGAAGAAGGGTTCATTGCAGAAGATGGACTCTTCAAAGCAGCTCCAGGGCTTCTTTCAAAGGCTTCTTTCAGATTGATGAAAACTCTCTCTTCTGGGTTTCAGGAGTAATAAAAAGGCATGGTGATAGGATTCGAAGAACTAATTTGATGCAGTACTTCATCAGAAGTTTAGCTCTCATGACCCTATGCTAAACCTGTTTGCTCTTCACCCGATTAAAAATTCTCAACATTCTCTTCCAATGGAAGACACAGATCTTTTGCTTAAGCAATACCTGCTCTGAACGCTCCAAATGCAAACCAAACAAAAGTAGCTAAAGGTGTCAAATACAACATCTTAAGCCAGCACTTAGAGGAGACATTGCGCAATCTATAAGACAATTGCAACCTTACTGGTCTTACCGTGAAACCATCTTCCCTGCAGCAAATTGGGACCTGCCAAAGAGGTTAAATTTAATTAACAAGTCTGCAGAGGGAATTAAGTAACCTAACAACTTCATTGAAAGAAAATGCACTAGTATGTACCAATCCGTCAGTGTAACTTCTCCAATCTCCATTCTGACTTTTCAATATGACAGAATGTAAATGAGGCTTGCTCCGCTGGTTTGACATCAAATAATTAGATTATAAACTGCAACAGGCCAAACGAAAACGAAATCGCTTATTTTGAGAAGTTCTACCGGCCATATGTAAGCATTTGCATCACTATAGCCACTGAGTATATGCGCTGCATCAGGACTAGTTGCTGACTGCAAGTGAATAAATAATTGGAGATACCAGAAAAAATTTAATCCAATGACAGAGGAATTGGTGATTGTCATTAAGAGTGAGAGAAAGCGGTAGTTTAGGCTTAAGAGATAACACATACCTTAACATAAAACAATACTATTTGACATTCGGAGAAAGATTTTATAGGACCCTTTCCACACCGAAGTATGTTCTACAAGCATGTTCTGAGGATTAATTAAACTGTGTACATGCACTTTTCTAAAGCAAGGGGGACTCATATAAGCTGGTGCTGGGTCCTTAAAACTTTCAGTAATTTTGACAAGTTTAAAACTTTCAGTAATTTTCACAAGTTGTGACTCCATGCTAGTTACGAAGGATACACTACAAAGAGACATTCCAAATGGGCTTGCCCTCAAAACTTAGTTACAGTGTATTATGCTCTGTTTTACATGGAAATTAGTCTAGACCAAGGAAAATGTGATCACCTGTTGTCAATAATGAAGCTCTAAGGAACACTCCCCTTAACACCTATGACAGGCTAGATATACCATGTAATCTTCGTCCTGAAATCAGAAAAAATAAAATAATAAATACAATTGTTATACCAAAATTCTAAGGAAGCTAATTAAAACTTAGATTCAGAGGTCAACTAGTAGTTTTTTGAATGTTTGGTAAAATGTTAGTTCATCCCAGCTACAGACAAATGCCCATCATGCATATTTCCATTTTTGTCCTACTTTTCCATATTGATTAACAGAAGACTCAAACTCTAATAACTGTTTTTTCAAGAAAAAAAAAGGATATTCTGGATTGCACAGGATGCTTAGTTCTATAAGAATTTTCTCTTACTCATCTTCATAGAAATGTATTTGAATCCCAGAAAAAGAATTGGAGATGATCATTCTATCTTGCAAATGCAAACCATCCTTTACTGCTGATGATTCGGGAGAAGGGCATGCCTGATTTACTTGAGCTTTACTATTTCTGTTATCCCAGAATTTTACAACACTCAGACAAATTGACCTGGCCATGCCGAATTCGTTTTGCTTGAGATGAAAGATGGGCTACTTTGACCACAGCAGTTGAACTGGATTGAAAATTGAAAGTGATGACCAAAAATGCAGAAATAAAAAATAAAAAGAAAAACTTCCGAAAGGTTCCTGGTGTTACATACTTGTTTATACGACAAGGAATATGATAACTTATACCGCATAAAACTCTCCACATCCACTTTAAGATGGACTCTACAAAGCAGCTTCAGGCTTTTGTCAAAGGCTTCTTTCAAAAAGTTGATGAAAACTTTCCCTTCTGGGTTCCAGGAATAATAACTAAAGGCATGGTGATGGGATTGGAAGAACTAATTTGATGCAGTACTTCATCAGAATTTGAGCTCTCATGACCCTATGCTAAACCTGTCTGCTCTTCACTCAATTAAAAGTTCTCTACATTCTGCACTGGGCATTGCCATTACTCTTCTGCCAGTGGACGACAGAGATCTTGTGCTTGAGCAATATCTGCTTTGAATGTTCTATATGCAAACCTAACCAGAGTAGGTAGAGATGTGAAATAAAATATCTTAAGACAGCACAGCACTCAGAGGAGACATTCTGTAACCTATAAGACTATTGTAAGTTTACTGGTCTTACCGTGAAATCATTTGTTGAGGTAGCCATCTTCCCTGCCCGAAATTGGCACCTGGCAAAGAAGTTAAATTTAATTAACAAGTCTGTAGAGGGAACTAAGTAGCATAAAAAATTAATGGAAAAAAAAATGCACTAATGCGTACCAATCTACCACTGTAACTTCTCCAATCTCGATTATGACTTTTCAATATGACAGAATCTAAATGGGACTTGTTCAGCTGGTTTGACATCAAATATTTTCATGCCTAGTTACAGTTTAGCATGCTCTGTTTTACATTGAAATTAGTATAGATTAAGGAAAATGTGATCACCAATTGTCAATGCATGAAGCTTTAAGAAACACTCCACTTTAATCCTGTGACAGGCTTGCTATACCATGTAATCTTCTGCTGAAATCAGAAAAAATAAAATGATTGCTTGTACCAAAATTTTCAAGCTAAATAGTAATTAGATTTAGAGGTCAACTAGTATTTTCTTAAATGTCTGATAAAATGTTTGTTGAACCAGCTACAGACAAATGCCCACCATGCATATTTCCATTTTTTTTTCCCAACATTTCCATATTGATTAACAGAAGAATCAAACTTTAATAACTTTTTTTTTTCAAGAAAAAAAGAAAAAGCCAGATTGGGAAAGAAAGCTTACTTCTAGAAGAGTTAAGTTTCTCCAACTCTTCTTCTTAGAAATACATTTGATTTCTAGAAAAAGAATTGGAGATTATCAATCTATTATGGAAGGGCAACCAACCTTCACTGCCGATGATTCGCATACTAACTTCATGCCAATACTTGTGGGCTTGAATTATGTCAAACTAAACTCCAAGCCATCCCAGAACACTTTTAAAGCAAAATTTCCATGTATAAAAGCGTATTATTTAACTAATAATAGATTATTTGTACTAAAACATTTCTCAGTTAGTCAAAACAGAGAAAGGAGTAAGGAGAATAATTGATGAGATATTACATTCCCATCAACAATATCTTGTATGTGGCTTCACACTGCACGTGCAACCCTGCAAAATCAAAATCAACATCATCAGGTTTCCATCAAACTACATAATTTTCATATCAAAGTCAGCAGAATAAAATACTTACTCTAAACAACCTGAACATGACAGAGCTTTGATTCTGGAGCTAGGGACCTGACAATAGACATTTTCTAAAAGAATACTCTTCAATGTGTAACTAAAATTATTCCAGAAGTATGATGGATGAAGTTCTATTGAGCTGCCACGATGTCTTCTCTGATCTTTCTTCATTTCACAGAGAAAGAAGGGTTCATCTGTCACACCCCGAACCCTTAGGGATCCTGAGTGCAACTCTTGCCATCTTCCCGCATGAATTGGGCACCCAGCAAAGAAGTTAAATATGATAAACAAGTCTGCAGAGGGAATAGCAGCATAAAAATTTCACGGAGAACAAACTTAGATCCCAAACAAGTCAGATCAAATGTTTTTGTGGCAACTCCAATAATCAATTCGTTCATAGGGAATGTAGATCCCCAACTTCCAACATAGTTCAGGTTAATTTGACTACAAAGTCAATTGTTATTGAGTTACCCAGTTTCTAAATCCCTCCGAATTAATGTATAAACCAATATAAACTAGTTACAAGTCATAGTTTGAGAAAAGAATCTAATCTCAAATTGGTAACAAGCATTATTTTTCAATGACGCAAATGCTTAAAATAAACTCATTGTCTCTCTTTTTATTTGCATTGTTACTCACAGTTTGATCAATTGAAGCTGTTAGACTGTTGCTATACTGCTGCAAAAAAGTTCAGAACACAACTAACATTAGAATTAACAAAGATCGTTCAAAAGATTTTAACTCTTACCCACGGACGTCTAATAGAATGACCTTCAGAAAACAATTCTAAATATAAACACAAATGGCCATTTTGTCATTAGGGACTGATATTTTACCAATATCAGAGTCGAACCTGTTACAGATTTTAGGATTTCTATACTAATAGTCACAGTATCTAGTTATCAAATTAAAGTTTACAATTTTAACAAAAATTTTTAAATAATTAAAATAAAAATCATAAAAATTATACCTTACAAAACGAGAAACGTCCAATGGAAGCGTTTCTCCGGCGCCGGGTTCAACGTCCACGACACCAACAAACAGTCTTCTCTTTTCTTTTAACTGAAATTAGGAAAATCAAAACCCTAAAGCATAAAAAATACGAGCGAGATGCATATGTAGTAAAGCGAGAGGAGTGAGAAAGGGACCTTTGAATGTGTTGAGCCTTCAACATCATCTGATGTCTCCATTCGAAGTTAATCAACAGCTCCACAGATATTTACAAAATTACATATTCTTTTGTAATAATATCTTAAATAATATTTTGTAATTTTTCAGTTTTGTCTAATATTTGATTATATATGATCCCATAACCTTCATGAATTAGAAACATATATAATAATTCCTTCATTTATAAATTTTTAAAAGAAATACCTCCATACATATATAGGTTATTGATCCATAACCATAAGTATTAATCGTTAAATTTGATGTGTAATTAACCGTTAGTTATACAAATCTCGTAAAATTAACATGTTGGTAATATAATATTATTTAGCGAATATTATTTATGCTTTTATTGCATTCGCTTTACAAAATTAATTATCATATATAAATAAAGATTAAAGTTTTTTGCAGAAACAAAAATAAATGATAAAACAAGAAGTTTTATGATGTAATAACGGCCAACAAAATCCATATGCATTCTCAAGGTAACAAAATTTGCTGTGAGATTTTATTTTAGTTAATTTGTTAATATCTCAGATTTACTAATTTATTTATAAGAGAGAAAAAGAAAGTTTAGCATAAACCATACGGGCCTAATTTCTATTACATTTTTTATTTTTATTAATTCTTCTCAAATTTTCAATTTTCAATTTATGTTTTATAAGTTTGCTGTTAAACTTTTAGACAAAACAAAGTATATTTGCAACATAATTAGTAAGACTCTGAAATATTTGAAAATAAATTCAATAAGGTGTTTTGAATTGAAAAATAGTACTTGGTGATCAGACATTCATATGTCATTCATATGTTCTGTGACGTACGGCTTTTCATGTAGTTGTAATTGTATATTTTGAATTTATAATTCCTATATATTATAACATATTTAATTATCATATATTATAATACGAAATGAAATATAATAGATGACAGTTATAAAGAAATTCATATTATTTTATCAGTTTTATAAAAAATTAAAAACCGAAAAACGCTTTACTTTTTTTTTCCTTTTTTCAGTATGATATAATGGAATTGAATTAGTAGATGAGAAAAAATATTGATTATTAATCCAGTTTAAGCCCTCTATTATTATTTATCTTAATTTAATAGACAAAAAAAAATAAGAACGGGAAAGAACAAAATTCACTATGACATATTATTTAAGGGTGGTCTTGATAGAAATTGCATGTATTAAAAAGCAAAAGAAAAGAAACTACCATGCAAATCATGAAGTTCTCAAAGCAGATAATAATGATGAGCACCACATGTATTGCTCCACAATAGAGCAACAATACTTAGCCAAGAGACCTTTTGGCCCGCATGTCATGGTTTCATCTTTCCCCACGTTTGTTGAACGGCCTTCTCCCCTTTCTACTGTGTTGTCTTTGAACTATTTTTGTGATCCAATAAGCAACTATCTCTACGATCCATCGAAGCTTTCCTGTCGAAAATATAAGATATCCCATAATCACTCCAAATATAACTCCACATCCATACCCAATCAACGCAATTTTCCATCCCAATCCATTTGCAGACTTTGCATGATCTTCTGATGTTGGGGGTGGTTGTTGTTGTGCATCATCCAAACATCTTTTTGATAATGGAAATCCACATAATCTCAAATTTTCAACATATGAAGTATTTGGAAAGGTATCAAAGTGGTTGTCTTGAGGTATAGGACCCTCAAGTTGGTTGTTTGACAAGTTTATAGTTTGAAGAAAATTCAATCTTGTCAATTGCAATGGAATTTTTCCAATAAGTTTATTTGAAGAGAGGTCTAGAGATTCAAGATTGATCAAATTTCCAACCAATGATGGGACACAACCTGTTAGATTGTTATGAGAAAGATTAAGAAGTCGGAGTGCTTGCAACTCTCCAATTATTTCTGGAATCTCCCCATGAAAATTATTGTTTGAAAGATCAATGCTAGTAAAAATAGTAATTATTCTCTCTAGTTCAATGTAGAACCCTTTTAAGTACCACCGCTACAGAATCATGATAATAATCATCACCCATATATTGTAACTTCCTTTCAACTTCATTAGTACTCATCATAGCTTTCATATTTTCAAAATACCCCACTGGTAAAGAACCACTGAAACTATTATTTGACAGATCCAAGATTCTCAACATAGGAAAAGAACTATTAGATGTTCGAGAGAAATTCCATATAGAACCATAAAATTTATTGGAACGAAGGACAAAAACCTGCAGCATAGAAAGATTTTTCAACCAATGCGGAAAGGTATCATTTATCTTGTTGTTTCCTATATCTAGAACTTGAAGCATCGTACAATTGATCAACGAACGTGGAAGCTGCCCTTCCAATCCATTGCTGTTGAAGTTAAGCGTCTTCAAACTATTGCCTTCTGCAAATGTTTCTGGAATTGTGCCATAGAATCTATTCTTCCGCAAATCTAACACTCGAAGACTATTGCTAATGTTTCCCATGCATTTCGGGATGTTGCCAGTCAAGCTATTATTAGAAAGATCTAAAATTTCTATGAAACTTAGATTGCACATCAAGTGTGGCACAACCCCGGTGAATTTGTTGTTTGACAGCAAAAAATATCTCATGAAAGGCGGTGGATTTGGAATTGGTCCTTGGAGCAGGTTGGAATGAAGGTCTAGAGTTACAAGATTCTTCCATGGAAGCTTCTCTATTTTTGTAAGGAAGTTGTGGGAAAGATTTAACCATTGCATAGTATCCTTTCCTATGTCATACATCCAGTTGGGAATTTGACCTCGGATTTTATTCTCAGAAAGGTCAAGATCTTCCAATTGGTTTGATAAATTTCTCAACATTTCTGAAAACTCACTTATGTTGCAAGCAGATAACCTCAGATATTCAAGTTTGGGAAAGGAAGAATTGGCTTTGTATGTAGTAGTCACTGATAGACTGTTATACGAAAGGTCAAGGTATTTGAGGTTTTTAAGCTTTGCAAACATGAAAAGCTCTAGATTGCCACTTAAATTGTTTGAAGATAGAAACAGAGTAGTCAAATTCACAAGTTCAAAGATTGAACTTGGAATTGAGCCATGCAATCTATTACCACTCAAATCAATGCTTTGTAGTGAATTACTCTGAAGTTCTTCAATATGGCCAGTCAATTGGTTATACCCGAGGTTTATGTACTCCAATGATGGTAGAGTGAATAACAAAGATGGTATTGTGCCGTTGAAAGAGTTATTGTCTAAACTAATACCAACTAGACTTTGAAGCTCACTTAAAAGTGAATGAATTGGACCAACTAGTTGATTACTACTTAAGGATAAATAAAAAAGTTGCTTTAGGTCGATAAAAGTATCTGGAATCGTGCCATTGATACTATTATATGAGAGGTCCAAACGAGTAAGCTGGGTCAAGTGAGGCAGGAATTGGACCAACTAGTTGATTAACTCCAATGTTCAAAGAAGAAAGTTGCTTTAGGTTGACAAAAGTATATGGAATCGTGCCATTGAAACTATTAAATAAGAGGCTCAAATGAGTAAGTTGGGTAAGGTTGCCAAGTGAGGCAGGAATTGACCCAAAGAGCGTGCAATTAAAGAGACTCAAATACCTCAAGGACTTGAGATTGCCAACTGAATTAGGTAATGCACCAGACAAGTTCATGTCTGAGACATCCAAATGCTTGAGAGGAATGCTCCAATTAAATTTTGGAAAATTACCTGTCAAGTTGAAGTTCCACCCTATATCAAGGACTTGTAGATTTGGCAAGTGGAAGATGTGATCTGGGAAGTTCCCTTTCATTCCACAGTGATGGAGGCTCAAAGATGTAAGAGAAGAAGATAGGTTCGCCAAGGAACTTGGTGCAATGGTTGACATGTCCACGTTATCCAGAATAAGTTCTGTTAGGTTTGTCAGATTTCGAACTAAACCTTCTAGAACAGGTGTTTCAAGTCTCATACCTTCATCGAAGTAATAACTGTAAGATGAAGAAAGATCAAGTGAAACCAATTTAGACAAATGGGAGATTTCAGATGGGATTTGACCACTAAAATTTGTGTAAGAGAGATTAAGGTGTGTCAAACTAGAAAATCGACTAAAATCAGAAGAAACTTGAGAAAGATTGAAATCATTGAAAGCCAGATTGAGAGTTTGCAGGTTACGAAGGAGAAAGAGGCTAGAATTGGAAGGGATGGTACCATGAAGCCAACTGCAACTAAGGTCTAGGCCAATGACATGACCAGTCACCATATCACATTTGACTCCATCCCATGCACAACAATCATTATCCTCTTTCCAAGACATCATTTTGGGATAAGAAGGATTATTTCTGTAATCACAATAAAGGGAGGAATCATTGTGGAATGAAAAGAGTTGCTTAAACTGGAGGAGTGCAGAACTTTGTTGATGCGAGCAGAGTGTTGCAAGAGAATAAGAATGTAAGAGCAATAATTGGAGGAATAAAATTTGATAAGCACACGGTACTAGGGAACCCATCTTTCTTTATGAAATCACAATACATGTGAGACAGTATAAATAGAAGAGAAATGGAGCGGGGGTCAGTGTTATCACCATATTAAACAAAGTCTGATGTATACTTCTATTTTTATTCTGTTATTAATTTTCGAACACTCATGAAATTAATGAATTTATATTACAATTTTTTTATAAACTTTTTTCTTATAATTTTCTTTAATTATGATGTTTGTCTTTCTTATTGGTCATTGCAAAAAGATACTATAGAAAAATTAAATAACCAAAGAGTATAAAAATGAGGAAAAAGAAGAATACATAATATACTGAGAAAATATAAACCATGAAAGGAAGATGACAATGATATTTTGTGATAGGAAAAGAAGAGGAGATTAAACAACAACAACAACAACAAAAAAAAAAAAAAAAGATTGCCCTAATTAATACTTGGTCATGCAGCGGCATTGTGATCCTCTCCATCCTCCATCAATAATTAATTAAGTCTTGGTCTATGAATAATAATTTAGCACCTAATTTGAGTCTTGGGCTTCGCCGGCTTCTTATTATATTCTAAAGCACCCATTATCAAGTATTACCAAATAACTTAAAATTGGGATCTTATCTTGACTACTGAATTGACGTTGATTAAGCTTTCTCATTGGAAATTAATTTTTCTTGATTGTAGAAAGTAATATAAATGATATCCCAGCAAAAATTTGAAAATGTCAGAACATGTGCTTTGATGTTCTTCAGCAGAACAAGACAAATCAAACTTAAAATTGAAGTATATTGATAATTATATAAATTTTGTTTTAGACTAGTGTTATGTAGGACTTCTCCAATAATTTAATTAACACTAATAAGACTTTAACAACCACAGAAGTCAATTATATATACTTCTACTTTCGCTCTCACATTCTTAATTTTTTATATATATATATTCTGTTGTTTTATAAAGACCAAAGAACCATTCAATGCTCTTTTTTTCTTTTTGTTTATAATGATGAATTTCCACACAATTCACTATTTAATGCCCCTAGTGACTGTCTTGATTAACCAGTAATTATTTATTTCTAGTTTTAGAAGTGGTACCAATTCAATAATGAATTAATGATAATTTTTACCTTAATTTTTACAATACAAACAAAAATTAACAATTGAATTAAAGACAATTAAGCTTATTTGAAAAAGAAAGATAAATTTTTTTTAATTGATGATAGTCTTAAAAAAGGGAGCGGTACCACCTCTGAAGCGGGAGAAATATAGCAGCAATGTTGGCTAGGTGGAGAGTTTAGAATTAAAATTGGGCCAATTAACTTGTTATATACATATATATATATATACATATATATATACATATATACATATATACATATATATATATATGGCCCCGTTTGTTTGGGAATATGGGATGAACTGGATTGGATTGATATCAGACTTGTCTTAAAACTGAATTAGATTACACTGTATTATAAATAGTACTATCTTACATTAGGTGTTATATGGGATTGAATTATATTAGTACATAAAAAAATTTTAATTTTTGAACACTCACGAAATTAATGAATTTATCTTACAATTTTTTCATAAACTTTTTTCTTATAATTTTCTTTAATTATGACGTTTGTCTTTCCCATTCGTCATTGCAAAAAGACACTATAGAAAAATTAAACAACCAAAAAGTATAAAAATGAGGAAAAAGAAGAATAAATAATAGAGTGTGCCGAGAAAATATAAACAATGAAAGGAAAATGACAATGATATTGTGTGATAGGAAAAAGAGAGAAGATTAAACGAAAAAAAAAATTGCCCTAATTAATACTTGGTGATGCAGTGGGATTGTGATCTTCCCCATCCTCCATCAATAATTAATTAAGTCTCGGTCTTTCAATAATAATTTAGTACCTAATTTGAGTCTTGGTCATCACCTGCTCCTTATTATTTTCTAAATTACCCATTATTAAGTATTACCAAATAAATTCAAATTACGATCTAATCGTTGACTATACTGAATTGAGGTTGATTAAGATTTCTCATCAGAAATTTAATTTTTCTTGATTGTAGAAAGTAAAATAAATGATATCCCAACAAAATTTTGACAAAGTCAGAACATGTGTTTTGATGTTCTTCAACAAAACAAGACAATTCAAACTTAAAATTGAAGTATCTTGATAATTATATATGTTTGGTTTTAGACTAGTGGAGTATTATAGAGGACTTCTCCAATAATTTAATTAGCACCTAACAAAGACTTTAACAACTACACAAGTCAACTATATGTGCTTCTACTCTCGCTCTCACATTCTTTATTTTTTATATTATCTTCTGTTGTTTTATGTAGAACAAAGAACCATTCAATGCTTTTTTTTTTTTTCTTTTTGTTCATAATGATGGATTTCCACACAAATCACTATTTAATGCCCCTAGTCCCTGTCTTGATTGATCAGTAATTACTTATTTCTAGTTTTAGAAGTGGTACCAATTCAATAATGAATTAACGATGATTTTTACCTTAATTTTTACAATACAAACAAAAATTAACAATTGAATTAAAGACAATTAAGCTTATTTGAAAAAGAAAAATAAATAATTTAATTGGTGATAGTCTGAAAAATGGGAATGGTACCACCTCTGAAGCAGAAGAAATACAGCGGTGAAGTTAGCCAGGGAGGGAGTTTAGAATTAAATTTGGCCAATTAAATTGTTATATATATGATCTTGGATCGGTTTAAAATTGAGATTGGATTAGGATTGGACTACATTAGATTAGACTATAGATAGTACTATCTTATACTAGGTATTGTATGGGATTAGACTATATTAGTATATAATAAAATTTTAAGACACCAAATTATTTAAATATAAACTTAATTTTATTTTATTCAAATTTAATTTGAAGAAAAATTAATTTAATATTTAGATTAAAAATATTTAAATACTTGTTAAATTTTGTTATATTAGGAATTAATTATTAATATAAAATTTAAATTTTATTTAAAATTCATATTTTGGGTTATTTGTATATTATTATTACGATTTTTATAATTAAATATCAATATTAATTCTAGATTAGATATAATTAAATATTGGAGTTCTTTAAGAATCTATTAATTATTACTATATTATATTGCATGTTATAATAATTTTTATCTTTTATACTATTATATTTATATTTTCTTAATAAATATTCTAATTTATTATACTAAAGTTTATAATTAGTTTATTGTTATATCAATATTTTTTATTTTATTTATTATTATATTATATTTAATAATATTATAATAATTAATATGATTATTCATAAATGATTTATATGTTATTATATTAATTTTACTAATATTATAAATTAAGTAGTATAATAATTATTAAGAATAGATATTGTTTATTATTATTACTTATAATTTTGTTGTAAAATATATAATTATTATTTATATTAAGATTATATCATTTTTATAATAATTATTATTTAAAATAAAATGAAAAATGGATATTTATTTGTTAATTTTATTATTTATTTGAAAAAATAAATTATTATTTATTTAATATTTATTATTATTTAATAGTCCTAGCGGAGGACAAGTGATCGCATGGTTGTCCCAAATATTTGGTACTATTGGGATAATGATTAATCCCAATCCCAATCAATCACTTGAAATGCTCCAAACAATAGTCCAAACAATTAGTCCCAAAATCTTGTCCAATTCTCCCTTAGTCCTAGCTCTCAAACGAGTCATAAGTTGAATAATCATTTATGAAACTAAAATTATCCAAATTAGGGGTGACTGTTTTTGTCTAAATTTTGAATGGATATGAAATAAACTGAAGTCTGAATACAATTGAATAAATGAATTTGAATGGCATGTTTGTTATTATAATTTCAACATTTGAATTAAAATGTCTTAAATTAATATTTTTACATATATATCATTATTGTTTGATGTTGTTTTCACTTGTATTTTTTTGACATACTAATAATATTTGTAAATTAATATTTAAGTATTTAAATATTTATAATTTTAAATATGTTATTATTATGCCATAAATTATTTTTTAATTAGAAAATAATAATTTATATTATAACTATATATTTAATTATTTAAATATGTATCGTTGTATAAAAGTCACATATATATAAAAGGTAATAAATGAATTAGATAAGGGTATTTTTTAGAATTAAGAGTGACATGAATTATTCATACATTTTGCATTCTAAATTAAGTCTTTAAGTAAAAAAATCAAACATTATGAAAAGATTTTAAATTTGAAAATAAGTTAAACACTGTTTCAAGTAAGAAAAATAAAATAAAGTAAAAAATTGTGAGTTGATATTTAATACGAGTTTCGATTAGTAAACAGATGGGCCCATTTTTACTTGCATTTTCAACAACATGGTACAAGCAATTTTAGTTCTACATCCATAGTGATCTCTTAAAATTTGGACAACTATTTCCACATTTATTTCTAGCTTCAATTCATTCATTCTTTTTTTTTTTTTGTTGGAGCATTTAACATAAATGTTAATTACACATGGTTATTCAAGCAATCTTTTGAAAGCACAAGCTGTATCCCAAATACTGTCCAATAGTTATTGTTATATTAAAATTAAAATTGTCATGTATGCATTTACGGATACTTCAAGTTAATGTTGTCGGCTATTATTGACTTAATAATACAACAAATACTTTACATGTTTTTTCGATCATTTAGATATAGAGTCATTTGTTTGTTTGAAATCCGAATAGTTATAAATTAAACTAAAATATAAATAGGTCTTAATATAAGAATTTCAATGATATATTTCTTTAATATCTGAATTGAAATATTTGAAAACTCATGGTTTACATATATATATATACTCATACATATATTCCTATTTATATTATTATTTTCACTTGTGATTTTATTTCACAAAGTAAAAATATTTGCATGCGAATATTTATTATGAACTTAATTTATTTAAATATGTATTATTGGGTAAAGAAATTATTTTTAAAAAAATTGATATATAAATAAGCCAAATGATCATCAGATAATTTTAAAAATATATAGAAAATCATAATATAAAATTAAAAATAAATAATAATGTTTCAAATTAAATATTAGGTTATTGATAAATTGGTCTTAAATAAATTTTATAGGGCATTTTAGAAAATTAAAGAAATAAATGATTTATTTAGATAAAAGCTAAAATTTTTAACTTTTTCTATAAAGATGAAAATGTCTAAGATTAAGTTTTAGGTAAAAAGAAAAAAAAAACATCACGATAAGATCTGAAGTCTAAGGGCCTGTTTGATTGGGCCACTGAAATCTGAATCCATTCAGATTTAAGAAACTAAAAATTTTTTATATGTTTGTTTTTATATCTAATCACTTATTTTTAGATGAAATTGTCTGAAAATAAAAAGTGAAAATTTATCACTTTTCTTTTTCCAAATGTCTGAAAATTTTAAAATATCTAAATTACCCTCTTGTGATAATTTTTATTCCATAAATACCCTTTATATTCAATTAATAAAAGTTATATAATTAATTAAAAATATTTCATATTAAAAATAAAAATATATTAATATTAAATATTTTATTTTTTATCCAAATTTTGGAAACCGGACAATTGCCGACGTTCATCGTCACTGTTGGCTGGTCACCGCCAATCGTCGTCGAAATCGCACATCCGATGACACCGCTGGTACCATCATGACCTCCTCGGCTTGCTCTACACAGCTGATAGATTTTTTTTTTGCAGGAAACATCACTGTTTGTCCGTTAAGGGCCGAAAAAACATTTGGCAGTCGAATGTTTTCGGGCATTTACGGCGAAACGCCACTATTTCAGCAAGAATCATTTCAATAACGTTGTAGATCGATTAAATCTGATCATGATGATGTAATCGGTGTACGAAACGCGCTATATTGTCGGCAACAGACGACGGACAGCGGCTTCGACGATCCAATTTTCAAAATTTTTTTATTTTTTGTTTTAAATAAAATATTTATATAATATAATATTACTTACTGTGTTTGAAATTCAAATTTTAATTTAAAAATTAAATTATGTATGTATATGATATAAAATATATAAAAAGAATAATTACAATAATATAATATATTTAATAAATATGCATTTGAATTTTTAAAATTTGACTTGTTTTACATGCATTGGTTAATAAAATTAAAATAAATAAACATTTAATGTAATAAATTAAGTAAGAAATAATTAAAGTACAATATTATTGATAATCTTGACTTATATAAAACAAAATATAAATATATTGATTTTTATAATAAATAAGCTTATTAATTTATTACTATATTTATATTTCAATTTAATTTTGTAAACTATTTATTTTACATATATTTAAAGCCATATATTTTAATTTCCATAACAAAAATAAATATTTCATTTTTAAAAGATTGTAATAAATATAACATTAGTTATTTGAATGAAAAAAGAATTTTAATTTAATTTTAAGAACTTGCACAAATATAATATAAATATTTTATATTTTTTATTACAAGAGTAAAAATGTCATATTAAAAATAAGATGCTCCCTTACCACTTTTTTTAAGAGCTATGTAAAATAATAAATAAACATAATTTTAAGTGGTTTGAATTAAGTTTTAAAAATTGTTTAAATCTAAAAAGTGTTATGTGATGAAAACAAACATCATCTAAGAATTATTTAAATTAATACGTCAAATAAAAAAATAATCAACCCTTAATCTATAGAAAAGAAGGAAATTTGGCTGTTTCTTAATCGAAATGCCTATATATGCAGCATAAACTAATTTGGTACGTTTAAATTATAGGCCAGTTATCAGCCTGGCTTCAAACACATTACTTGCGGCCCTTCTTTAACTTGTTGAGAACCGTAGCTCTGTTTTTTTAGAATTTAATTTTCAAATTATTTTTATTACAACTATTGCTTGCTAATTAGCATAAGTAATTAGTCGTGCAGAAATCATTATTATTCTAAAGTCTCTATTGATATATAAAAAAAATTACACTAAACTCTATTTAAAAAAAAAGCTGACAATTTTTCAATGGAAATTGAGGGTTATAAATGGATTATAACCATTGAATATTGTATTAATTCCTTAATTGACATATTGGATTAACTGTTTTATTAATGGACGTAGTGATTTTATTTTTAAATAATGAGTTTAAAATAAAATAAAAAAGAAATTAAACCTTTTTTTAAGAAGAAAAAGCTAAATTCAATTATCGGCCTCGAAATTTGGAAGAATTTTTAAACCCATACATCAATTTTATAGATGTACACTTTCAACCCCTCTTGATGTTCAGTAATATTGTCTCTCGATTACAATTAGGAAATTTCTACTTTGGCTTTTGAATAAGATATTGTAAAACATGGTTGTAATTTATCTTTCGGATAATTTCATAGGTGACTCGAAGGTTTGCCATAATCTTGATGTATCCCCTAGGTTTTGGAAATAGCTTTCAATGACCCTACTTTTTCAAAAATTGCTTTAGATGACCCTCCTTTAAATAACTTTTGTTAAAGTAACTGATTTCAAGAGTAAATTGATCACTCAAATAACTTTTTAATTAATTGTATTCTATCATTTTGATATTAGATTTAGTTATAAACAAATAGAAATAAATTAATAATATTATAATATTTTCTTTTTCATCTTTTTCCCTCCCCCTTCGTCGCCCCATAGCCTCAACCCCCTTTCAATCTCTTCACCATAATCACAACCTCCTTCTCCAATCCCTCCCTAAATCCAACATAATCACCTCGACCTCCAACAACCCTCCTATTTAGTTATACATATTATTTTATTTATACTATTATTAATTTTAAGGAAAAAAAAGAGAAAAAAATATAATCAAAACACATAACAACACAAACAAACTGCCACAATCCACCCTTTTTTTCCCCATTCTTCCTTGTTTACTTTTTCATTAAAAAAAAATTCCAGTAATCAATTTGCAAGCACCTCACCGTCCAGCAATCAATGGATCACCGCCAGCACTAGAACGTAGATCAGCCAACGATATACACTTTCCCCTTCTTTACCGACGGTCGAATCTCATTAATTAGAACGATTTACACTTTGGTTTTTCATGAAAGAGATTGATTGGTTTTTTCAATGGTTGCGGTGAGATGAGGTGATTGAGTTTTTCTACAGTCATGGCTTTTATAATAAGATTGGAATAGTTGGATTGCTTCTATCTGGGATTATGGTAGTTGAAGACGGCTGTGGCATGTGGCAGCAGCTGGGTGTTGGTCGGTTACTGGCATTGGACAGCTACTACATCTTTTTTTTTTTTTTTCTTTTGTTGTGTTAGGGTTTTTTTTTTTTTTTTTTTTGTTCAAATCACGTTGAAGCTCAGAATAAATAAAACATTTTGCAAATACTACTTTCAACTTAATGGTTGACATTATGACAAGGCAAGCGTTTTGCTCTATCACACATGTTTGAATCCCATCTAACTCAAAAAAATTTCTCATTTCCATATAACAAGGGTAATTCATTTCACCATAATTCACCCAACTTCACCAAATTAACAGAGAGGGGATAAGGGTAGGGTCAGTGGAAGCTATTTCCAAAACCTGGGGGACACATATATATAGCAAACCTCAGGGTCACCCAGATATTATCCCTTTATCTTTTTACTAATTTGGCGGCGGTGATGGCAATAAAAAGATGTGGCCGTGTATTTACAAAATAACTTATTTCAATTTTTTATTTATCAAGGAATTTATGTATTACTATCTATTAAATTAGACATACATTTTCAACAACAATATAACTTTCAAAAAAAAAAAAAATGATAACGGTAATATTTTCTCAACTATGAAGTATGAAGTATATCCTTTAACTGCAACATATGAGTTTATATATAAAGCGTTCAAATATGAGCATATAACTTTGAAAATGAAATAAAATACTCAATTAACAATTATATGTAATACCCAAAGGAAAATATCCAAATAACTTGGTAAAAAAAAGTATTAAAATAATACAGTTACAAAAGTCAAATTTTTTCATAACAATAAAAACTGTTGGAAGATAATATAATCTTAAAGTGGCATAATTCGATAATTAAAAATTATTTTATCACAGGGTTAATATATTAAAACAGATAAAAAAAACACCTTTTCTGTTGCTTGCACTTTCTCATTATCTTAAAGGTTTGCAAATTTGCATTGCAGCACTTGCATGGCTTTTTCAATGTCATCCCTAAGCGGGGAGTAATTTTATATTTCCAAGAACTGTGGGACTGCTTGGTCTTTTTCAAACTTCCGGGAGATAAGTGTAATTTAAAAAAATAAAAATAAAGAAATAAATAAAAGCGTAGATCAATTAGTAACTAACTGAAGAAACTGTCTCCCGGAAGCGTTCGTTCGAAACTCAACAGTAAGCGATTTCAGCTGTAAGAAAAGTGCTGCTTGTAAATTTTTAAAATTCATTATCTGCAATTCATGTTTTTATCAATTGATTTCGTTTGACAGCTTAAACTTCATGTAAATTTTCATATTCATAAAATTTATCTGGTATTGCTTCGCTGATTTTTATCTGGGTTTCAATTCAGCTGCCTTACAGTCAGTGTTATAAATTATTGAAATTTTGATTAAAAATTGTTTAGTCCTATAGCTCATATATACAGAAGTTGGTACATGATTTTCAATTCACTTTATTGCAGTACTGGACAAACTGAGATCAGAATTTAATTTCTTTATTTAAATCCTATACGAACTTTTTTTTTATCAGAATTCAATTCCTTTGTGTCTCTAGAAGCATGTTAAGTTGAGAACTTTAATCTAAGCATGAAATAGAAATCTGGGTATTTTGTATTTGAAGACATCATTTGCTGTCAGTTTGGGAGAGAGAGATTTGAATGTTTCCTGATAACTTTAGAGAAGAGAAAGATAACGTTTATATTATTTTTAATTTTCACTATCATAGTGAATTTATCATGGCTGGTTTGGAGGAATTGAGAAGGAAGCTTGCTCCTTTGTTTGATGCCGAAAAGGGTTTATCGTCTGGATCAACTGGTGATTCGTCTGATACTTATATGGTATGTTTACTTTATACAAATATATATAGACACATATATGGGTATACAAGTAGAGCCATTCTGCATGATGTATTTGCTGGTTATATGTAGCTGTCAGAAGGTGGAACTGTTAATTTGTTAAGTAGATCATATGGAGTGTACAACATCAATGAGCTTGGATTGCAAAAATGCTCGTCTTGGCTTCTGGATGAATCAGACCACACTGAGAAGACGTATCGTTGTGCCTCTCGCGAGATGAGAATTTTTGGCTCCATAGGTAGCGGTGCGAGCAGTGTAGTTCAAAGAGCTATCCACATTCCTACTCATAGGATTATTGCGTTGAAGAAAATTAATATCTTTGAAAAGGTGTGCAATTTTCTTACTTCTTGCTTTTGTTTATTTAATTTTGTGATTTGAGGTTTTGGGTCCTTATTGTTACTCACCTTAATTTTCTCAAAAAGAAGCTAAATTTGGTGGAAAAATGCATCATATCCTCAAGGAAAATTTTAGGTAGAGTAATATTGAATATACATTTATTTCTGGCCCCTTCTGCCTTTGGTTTATGAAGCGCCATTAAGAAATATGGTAGTTATTTATTTGGTGTGCTAAGAAATAACTTCATTAAGTTTGGATTATATTTGCAATAATTGTAGTGGAGGGCTGCTTGAGTCAAGCCTATTGCATGCCCTTTAATTATATATTCAGTAACATATTTGCTTACTCTGCTTTTGTATTTCACAAAGATCTGTTCCAAGACAAAGTTAAGAATCTTGAATTTTGCTTTTGTGACATATATATAATGAATAACCAGGCCAACAAAATGAGACTTTTATCTGAACAGGAGTTACATTGTGGACATGATATTGTGAACGCATCATCTGCTTATTATGCTGATTTTCATGCATATTCACTTTTTTCTTAATAGGAGAAAAGACAACAGCTTCTTACAGAGATAAGGACATTATGCGAGGCTCCTTGTTTTGAGGGCCTTGTGGAGTTCCATGGAGCGTTTTATGTGCCAAACTCAGGGCAAATAAGCATAGCTTTGGAATACATGGACGGAGGGTCACTGGCTGATATCTTACAAGTGCAGAAAAGTATACCAGAGCCAGTTCTTTCGTCTATGTTTCAAAAGCTTCTGCAGGTAAGGACACTTAATTTTCTTTCAGTTTGATTTCCTCTTTACAGAAGGTACCCCTTCCTCAATGAATACAGCCTTTTTTGAACTGAGTACATATTTTGGTTTCTCTGATTCTTGAAGGGACTAAGCTATTTGCATGGTGTTAGACATTTAGTTCACAGAGATATCAAGCCAGCAAATCTTCTTGTAAATCTCAAGGGGGAGCCAAAAATTACAGATTTTGGCATAAGTGCAGGCCTAGAGAATTCAGTGGCAATGGTTAGTGATTGAAACTATTGGTGCTTTAATTTATTATGTGTGCTGCTTTCTACCGTGCATGTTATTCAGTATTGGTGGTTGTTACTTTATAGTTACTTTGGGACATATATATCCATCATGAATGTCTTAAAGATGCTTCTAACAAGTCTGAAATGTCATACGCTAGTGTGCTACTTTTGTCGGAACAGTTACATACATGTCACCTGAGAGAATTCGAAATGAGGGCTATTCTTATCCTGCTGATATCTGGAGCCTAGGTCTTGCTCTCTTTGAATGTGGTACAGGAGAATTTCCATATACAGCTGATGAAGGACCTGTCAATCTGATGTTGCAGGTTATTATCTTTGCATTATGTGTTGTTGTGATCCTTTTTTTTTTTTTTTTTATTTTGTTGCTAAGAAATATACTTATGCATCTTGCTCTTCTCGAAGATCTTGGAAGATCCATCACCATCACCACCAAAACAGATTTTTTCACCAGAGTTTTGTTCATTTATTGATGCTTGCCTACAGAAGGATGCAGATGCTAGGCCAACAGCAGAGCAGGTAAAAAAAAAAAAAAAAAAACAGAGGGTATTTATCACACATAAATACTAAATAAAAGTTTTGTGAGGCATCTTTAACTTCCTTGGGATTTTAAAGGAGGCAGTATTGAAAATTTTTACTCCTAAATGTTTAAAATTAGTTTATTTGGAGGTATTTAACTAATTTGTCTGTTCATACATCATATATGGCACAATGGATTTTCTTCATGTCTGTAAAAAGCCAAAACACTAATTGATACATTATCACTTATCTACATTCTCTTTCATGCTAGGGAAAAAGCTGACGGCTTTGTTATAATAATTTTAGTTGGTTATTTTTTGAGAAGATAAAAATCAACTTCAGGAAATCCATATATCCTAAAGAGTATATATTTAAAAGCTTAAAATTCAGTTTATATGGACTATTTTCAACAGCCTGTTGACGCTAAGGCCTAAACTGAATATTTTGTGGTCTTGACTGGTTAGACTTGGTCTGCCTAAATTCTGCTAAATATCAGACCCATCCAGGAATAATGAATATGATTAATTTTAGGGAAGTTTTTTAAACTCAAAATCTGCTATATCAGTCATTTAACACTCTCTTTTAATTTTATATATCATTTTCATCCTTTACCAATCTTGTGTAGATGTCATGCTGTATATAAGCATCTTTTTGAAAGTACATGAGTCCTCTGGTTTGAATATGTCAAAATATAAGATTGATAGAAAAAAATAAAAAAGGTTTGTTATCGTTGTGTGCGTTTTCATTGTTGGTTGAAAGCTATTCAAACTTGACATACTTCATTGAAGGACATCATGATAGTTTGTATTGATGTTGGTTACTTGGTATTGTCTACTGCAGCTCCTTTCACACCCATTTATCACAAAGTATGAGAATGCTGGAGTGGACTTAGCAGCATTTGTCCAAAGTGTATTTGATCCAACACAAAGGATGAAGGATCTGGCAGATGTGAGTACATGGATCTTCAAGCGTGTGTACACATATATATTTATGTATATGTATGTATCTTTTTATGTTTGTATGTATGTTTGTTAATTCAGACACTTAAAGCTGCAAGTTATTGTTGAGGATATTGACACCATATGTCTCTGACCAGATGTTGGCGATACACTATTACTTACTTTTTGATGGGTCGGATGAAAATTGGAAGCATTTAAAGACATTGTACAATGAAGGTTCAACTTTTAGGTACTGTTCTGTTCTATATGGTGACTTTTTTTTTTTCATTATTTTCATGAAGAAATCGGTAGTTATGTGAAGACAACTAGTCATGACATAGGTTTGAATGATGTCATTTAACACAAGATTTAACTTGAAGGAGCTTCATAAAATTTTGCCCCAAAATCAAGGACATTCTGATTTTTTTCCGACGACTATGGAATTGGATAGTCGGGATGATCTTTCAAGTGGCTTGTTTTGGTCATTATTTTTGCTAAAACGAATTATCTTCTTTTCTTTCTAGATTTTCTGGGAAGCAATTTGTTGGTCCACATGACATTTATGCGTGTTTGTCGAATATACGGAGTACATTAGCAGGTGATTGGCCTCCTGAAAGATTAGTACATGTTGTGGAAAAACTTCAGTGCCGTCCGCATGGGGAAGATGGAGTTGCAATTCGGGTATCAGGATCCTTTATCATTGGGAATCAGTTCCTTATCTGTGGAGAAGGTGTACAAGTAGAGGGCTTGCCAAGTTTTAAAGATCTGTCGATTGATATTTCAAGTCAAAGAATGGGTACCTTTAAGGAACAGTTTATCATGGAACGGGCCAATTCCATTGGGCGTTACTTCATAGCTAAACAAGAGCTCTATATTACTCACCCAGTAGAATGACTGACAGTGAAATGGTCTCTCCAAGGTTTTTTGTTCATCCCTTCTTTACATTTATACGAGTGAAAGTGTTTCTTGCCAAGATTTTGGTGTGAAAATGTTTTGATATTATTAGTTCTCTCTTTTGTTTGAGTAATTTAGCTCTTTCTTGTGGACAGTTTCTTTGTGTTGTCAACATCTGTGTACAACCACTTATACATCATGTGATGAAGTACTGCAACATAATCATCAAGAGCATAAACACAAAGTGTGCAAGGAAACTTATTAGTGAAAAGACGTAGACGCTACACTATGAGGAGCTTTTAGCTGAATCTTCTTGACACCAGTCTGTACAGCTCCCAAAATGTAATCTCCTCTTTGTATTCATTCATAAGTTTGTGTTGTGCAAATGTGACAAGTTGTGTGATTAGAGAACTTCTATTTGTAAGTTATAGGTGTACCGACATCAAAATTGCAACACATTTATAGGGGCCAAGATAAATTTTGCCCTGACAAATTCATATTTACAATAATATTGTTTTCAAACCTGTCTTTGTGAGAACAATATATGCTACAAAGTGTTTAGCTTCATGTGAATACAGCTCAGAGCAAAGGGCCTCAACCAGTGGAGATCATTGTCAACAAACTTCCATTTTTCTGCAACAATGACATAGAATGCTACACTCGTTTACAAGTACCGGCAATTGACAGTAGGACTGCAACCTTGACATATTGCATTTACAAAATTTCAGTGCATCCGAAAATCTATATTTGGAGGCATATTGGCTTGACCTGGCTGTCTTAGAATGTTTGATGATTCTTTATCCTTTTGCAGGAGGGGCATTGCCAAGATGGGTGGAAACCATGTTTCAACTACAAAATTTTTATGTATACTTTGGGGATATCTGTATGGTTTTGGTTTTAAATCAATTTAGCTACTTCTGATGCTCTCAGCATTCTGCTCATCAATGTGCGTGTTCAAATATTTCACATTTTAAAACATGTTTCCAATTAATCTACCAGTATCTATGCCATAACTCCTTTCCGCCCAAATTGTGAATCACGCCTAGGCCCAGAATAAATTCTATCCAGAAAAAAAGTTTGTGGAGAGTTCATGTGAATTAACTAGCTCACTAGCTTTCTTGTGCTTGAACATCAGGTAGTTTTAAGAACAGAAGGAATGAGACATGAGATGAAACGCCAACATAGACAAAAAGAAAACAAGTGAATAATGAGATGTAATGCGGTTGGGCCCTTAAAATAATTATTCTCTAAATTTGTTTTATTTTTGTATTTATCTCAATGATTAAAACTAAGAGTAATTAACTGGATGGTATATAATAGAAATGGAACTCCAACATTTGCTCGAAAATAAAAATCTTATTTTTCTACGAGAAACAAACCATCATCACTATGGATACCCCATTGATACTAGAATTTTAATGTGTGAATGAAATTAGGGTGGCCTGACCTATATTTGAAAAGCTATTATGAATAATGCTAAAAAAAATAAATAAATAGAAGTGATAGAATGAGAAGGATTTTATGTTTGACTTAATTCCACCCTATTTTTATTTCTAATTATATTATATATATATATATATATATATATATATATATATATACTATTTAAACAACACATCAATTTTGGACAATAAATCTTTTCAAAAATTTATTATTAAACGCATTTTATTCATTTGAAATATTATTTTAAAAATAAAAACATAAAATTTATAACCGCACATAGCTATTATCACACATTTTACTTCGTTAAGCTCCCACTAAAAACAATTGCGGTCAAACACAGTGATCCGAATCAATATAACCCGACCCAACCAAAGCCATATGGGCTTTAGCTTAAACCCTAGCCCTCTCTTTCTTAATTCTCTTCTTGGCCTCCGTTCCATTTTCACTCCTGCTGTGACCTAAACTTTCTCCGCAACGATGCCGAAGCATTATAGACCAGCCGTAAGTTCTCTAATACGACGCAGTTTTTATCTTCTAATCAATGCCTCTGATACACGATTTCCGAATTTTGTTTCTCGTGAGCTTTCGCGTTGATTTTCTGTGGAACTTTGCAGGGAAAGAAGAAAGAAGGAAACGCTGCTAGATACATCACCAGGTCGCAAGCTCTCAAGCACCTTCAAGTTAATACAAAGCTTTTCAGGTCTCTCTCTCACTCTTGACTGCTGTTGTATATCTATACGTTTACGTCGGAGACTCTGTTTTTTGGGGTCTTCTTGTTTCAAAAATAGTAGAACAATCAAACGAGGAAATATAATGAAGTGTTATTGGGTTGCTTATTGTTTTATTGGTTTTGAGAACTGCAGGAGATTATGCATTTACAAAGGTGTATTCCCCCGAGAGCCAAGGAAGAAGTTCAAGGGAAATCACCACACATATTATCACTTGAAGGATATTCAATTCATTCGACATGACCCCATACTTGAGGATCTCAGAGCAAAGAGCGCATATGCAAAGAAGGTAATTAAAGCTAAGGCCAAGAAGAACAAGGAGCTTGCAGAGATTCTCAGAAAGCGCCAGCCTGAAATTAAATTAGACAGACTTGTTCTGGAAAGGTCCGCTGAATTTACTGATATAATGGCAACTCTTGTACTACCACAATAACAACAAGCTAACAATCCCTTTTTTTTTGTTGGGTTACTCTTGGTATTGTAGGTATCCCCGATTTGTTGATGCTCTCAGAGATTTAGATGATGCTCTGACGTTGGTGCATCTTTTTGCTGCATTACATGCATCTGACAAGTTGAAAATTAAAGTGGAGCATGTCCATAAATGTCGGAAGTTAGTATCTTGTCTTTCTTTCTTTTGCTTTTTTTTCTTTTAATAATTTAAATGAGTATTGTAAGAAAAAAAAAACTGCAGCTTATAGGGTGTTCAATTGTGTTTTGTTGCTTTAACGAATTGTCATATGCTTTTAATTTAATCACTCGTCATGCAGTTTTGGTATCTTATCACCTATGATACTTAAATAACCTTGTGTTGGTTTCTCTGCTAGGTTGCGTGAAGAATGGCAAGACTACATTTGTCAAACTCATAAATTGCGAAAAGTTTTCATATCTGTCAAAGGGATATATTACCAGGTATTACAAGATTCATGTTTACTGTTGTTTTATGATGTGGAAACGACATTTGTTATATCAACATTTCTGAACGTTTCATGTGTACAGGCTGAGGTTGATGGTCAGAAGATTACATGGCTAACACCTCATGCGCTGCAGCAAGTTTTGCCTGATGAGGATGTTGTCTATGATGTGTTGCTCAATTTCCTGGAGTTCTATGAGGTGTTTTTTTCCCCCTTGTTGCTGCTTTCTTCCCTATCCTCTCATTGTCATTTGTTTCAAGATTTTGGCAATTGAACATTTTACCTTTTATTTCCTTCTGAAAATATATTTATTTCTTGAGCTATATATATATATTTATAAATTTATTTATTCATTTATTTATCAATCTATTCTGATTTACATATTGAATCGCTTTCGGTGTAACAGACTCTCCTTGGCTTTGTCAATTATAGACTTTATGATTCAGTCAATGTAAACTTGGGAGCTAAAGCTGCAGGTTTGCTTCTTCTCATTCTATATGAAACGTCAAGTAGTACCAGAAATTTATTTCTAGTCGTACTTGTAACACTTATATCCAGTCCCTTTTTTTAGTAGTTAATTATTTAATGAATTGTATATGTGAATGCTTCAGAATTTCAGCATCAACTTCCTTCCAATGAACCCGGTGCTTTGATGCAACTTGTTAAAGGTGCTTCTGATGAAAATGAAGAGGATGAAGTTACAAAGGAGTGTAAAAAACTCTTCAAGGACATGAAATTCTTCTTGAGTCGTGAGGTGAGATAAATAGTTTGTTGGACAATCACTTGTCATTTCTTTTACTTTTGGTGGTGGGAGCTAGAAGCTACCATAGAGGAATGAAAACAAAATAGATCGAGATGTAGGATTTGCCATCCATGATGCTCTAATTATGTATATGTCTACCGTTTGCATTTCATGGTCGATGTGATTGGTCACACCTTTGTATGGATTAATCTTTAGTAATTATTTATTGAGTTTTCTGATTTCAGGACTTCATTATTACTTCTTAAACTGGCGATGTATTAAAAATGAGACAAGGTTAAGCAACAATTGTTATTGACACCAAAAGTTGTTTCATATATTAATTTTAAGGATATGTGGTGTATTGAGGTTTTTAACTGGTGCCAATTTAGGTTGAATAGCTTGATCATGTCATGGAATTACATTTAGAACTGGACAATATTGAAGAGACATTCATCTTATGTCTTCCTGTTTGTAAAATATGTATTTTTCGGGTTCATGTATTTTAGGCCTTTTTATATTTTTTATGCTTTCTTTTAGTTCATGCGTATTGGAATCATTCTTCTTAAATTCCTGTTTTGGGAAATCAATCTTTCCTATGTTCAGGTACCCAGAGAGTCGTTACGTTTTGTCATCCCTGCTTTTGGTGGTGTTGTTTCTTGGGAGGGAGAAGGGGCTTCTTTTGATGAAGCTGATGAGAGTATAACTCATCAGGTTGGTCATCAAACTCCAAATATAAGTTTTGTCGAAATGTGTTTTGGAAATAGTCCAATAACTGTGCTTTATTTCCTGCAGATTGTTGACAGGCCAACTCAGGTTCATATAAACCTTACTAGAAAATATGTTCAGCCACAGTGGGTCTATGACTGCATAAATGCACGGATTATATTGCCAACTGAGGCTTATATGGTCGGAAGGTAATTTTTCGGAGACATGATCTTGGAATCTCTTCTCCTTCTACAAGGGCACTGCAGTCAATGCATCCTCTGGCTTTCACTCCTTCCTTACTGTGTTTGACCAATGGATTATGGATCTTTTTTCCTGAGGGGTCCTTGAACTAGTATCTCTCTGTTAGTGAGAATCAGCTTAAGGTTGGCTATGTCATTGTTCAGTTTTTTTAAATGCTTGTCAATTTTGTTCTGTTCACAGGGTTCCTCCTCCACATCTTTCACCATTTGTTGATAATGAGGAAGAAGGTTATGTTCCTGACTATGCAGAAACCATTAAAAGGCTGCAGTCTGCTGTCCGAAATGAAATTCTTCCAATGCCAGGTGTGGGAAAAGAAGATATTGATGATCCTCAAAATTTGCTTGCTGAAGGTTATATCAGTCGGGCAGAGGCTATTGAGGCTGCAGAGAGAAAGCAGAAAGTATGTATACTGATACTTTCATTTTGTTGGTGTTCAAAAGTTCACTAACAATGATCTTTCAGACAACATTTTTGAGATTTTGTAGATGTGTTTAATTGTAGGCATTGGCTCTTTCCATGTTTTGCCTTAACTTTTTTCTTTCTGGTAACTCTCCTGTATGCTACCTTTTTTTCTAAGGATGCATTATTATGAAAAAGGGGTATCGGTGGACTTTTGATTAGTTATTTCTCAGAGGATAGCAAGTTAAGCTAGAATAGGCTTTTGCACTAAGAAGAAAGCATTTCTGCTATTTGGTTTATTTATTTCAGCTTCACGTTTGTTACTGCTTTTGTCGGCTAAGTCAAATTCACAAATCAATGCAGATCATGGCACTTGAGAAGCAGTATCATGATGAATTGAAGATGGAAGTTCAGGGTTCTCAGTACTCTTCATCTGTCTCAGATATGAATAAGCAGAGCACTGATGAGGATATGGAAGCTAGGGATGAGGATGTGGAGACTAGGGAGGAGAAATCTCTCCCAGATTTACAACAAATTGACAATGATACTGCAAATATGTCTAAAATCCTGATGTCACGTAAAAAGAGGGGGCTATACGAAGCCATGAAGGTAACTCTGTTGACTCTGATGCGAGTGATTTTTCAATGAATGACTAGTGGCCTTATTTTGTTGTGTGAAAAATATTTCTCCATCCTGATTACTACTTACCTTTTTTTTTCTTTTAAACAAAAAAAGTTCATGTTTCTTAGAGGGATGTCTTAATGTCTTTCTGCTGTTTTTCAGAAAGGACAAGAACGGAAGAAAGGTCATGTTGATCTTCTTAAGGAGCGAAAGAAGAAAATTGAAGGTCAGAAAAGCAAGTAAGAGCCCCAGAAATGTGCGTGGTTTGAAAGTAACTGTTGTCATTTTTGTTTGTTGTAGCCTCTGCTTATGAGCTAGGTAATAGATTCAGTTGGACATTTAGAATAGCCAATTAGGGTTGTAATTGGCCAAAATTTTGTTAAAATATATAAAATTATTAATGAATTCAAGTCAATTTCATACAGGTCTCCAAAATAGAGAATCGAATTTCAGATAAATTTTGTGTATTTTAGAACGTAACTAGTAATAGAATATAGTGACCAGAAGAGTTTGCATTTATTTATTAATTTTATAATGATATTAGTAATATTAAATTAAATATCTTACTTAATTATTTCATTTTTGAATTTCAATTTTATTCGAAATTCTCTTTTTCCAACCTAATTTTATTGATCTATTCTATGATTATCGATTTTATTAGTACTGTCTATCTATTATATAGAATAAATATTATTATTCTATATTTCGAATTCTATGAATCTAATATTTGATTAAGTTTTAGTTGTCGACGAAAATATAAAGTTAA
This sequence comes from Boswellia sacra, assembly GCA_013180625.2. Lineage (NCBI taxonomy): Eukaryota > Viridiplantae > Streptophyta > Magnoliopsida > Sapindales > Burseraceae > Boswellia > Boswellia sacra. The sequence goes on along the minus strand of SNVD02014772.1, from coordinate 555,451 downwards.
AAATGTCGTTTTCGTGACGCACGCCATGTTAATTCAATTTCATGCTAGCTTTTTTTTTCCTTAATAGCGTGTCATATTGTCATTGGATAAGTTATTTTATCGGAAAGTGACAACTGTTAAATAATATTGTACTAGATGCTTTTTTATCCAAGTCATTTCAAGGGTTTATATTGGTCTAATGTAATAAAAAAACAAAAACAATTTTATTTGGTTTAATGTTTTCACTTGAAATAGTTTACAAAGTGCAATTGAGGAAGGAAACTAGCTATAGTGTGCTAGCTTTTTTAAGCGAAGTAAGATTTAGCAGAACAGCTAAAGCCCACATCTCTTTGTCTGAGTTGGGAGTAGCAACCTATGAAACCTGGAATAGCAAATAACTTGCAAAGATTAAAAAAAAATATATATCAGGCGTGACTTTTAATAGATGAACTGTAACCAGTTAGATCATCATAGTACTTAGACCACAACATTACACCTCCATACTTGGAGGTTTCCTTGATCAACGGTAGAACCTTAGATATCAGAACATCTTTAGGGATAAATCCACTATTTGCCGCAGTTGGTGCAGCAGGCAGACCCAGGAAGAATTTGGTAGCCGTCACATTATTAGTCCACTGATCCCATGTTGCTTTCACTTCAGAAGCATCACCCGTGTATTCACAGTAATTGTTGTAGAATTGCATCCATATGTAATCAAAGAGTCCTATTGCTAGGGCTTCAATTATGTACACATCAGGGAATGGACACTGTGGCGCTGCTGTCAGATATAACTTCTTTTTTGAGTGGAACTTCTTCAAGTGCCTGGACAAAATTAACTAAATCAAGGGTTCAATATGTTTGATCATTAATCAAACTAATGATTCGATTATGAGATTTAACATGATTTAGAGTAAATTTTATTGATCCCCACTAGGGTCCCGTTGAAAATACATGTAGATTGCATCAGAAATAAATTAAGTCAAAAACCTTCTATGAAACTTTAAAAATTATCATAACCCTATTCTAAAATTTGTCAGTCTCATGTTAAAATTCAAAAAATCTGTCCAAAAGATGCATTAGAAAGACGATAACAGAAAAACTAAAGCAACATGTTCCCTATGCTTTTGTGCATGCATTTTACGTTACCTTGCTAGTTCATCATAGTGAAGTGGGCTCCCCCCTTCAATATCAAAATCAATTCCATCAAGCACAGCATTTCCAAATGGTCTAGAAGATGATGATCTGCCCAAGTAATTATCCCATAAGTATTGAGATACGTTCTTGGCATCTTCTGAAGATATAGGAGAGTAGGAACCTTCTCCACCTCCAATAGACAGCATAACCTTCACTCCTTTCTTTTGGCAAGATCGAATATCATGTGCCAAATCTTTGCACCCACCACTGGAAGGATCACAATGGACATCTAAGTCAAGTTCTGGAGCTTGATTGTTGCCAAATACAAAAAGAAAAGCTATTATGACATAATCAAATCTCCAAGTTGCACATGTATCAGCTAGTGTGCCCTCCTTGGCATTTTGGCCCCAGTATATTGAGATGCCCCCTGAATATGACTGCTTGGCTATAGTGGCAAAAACTCGTAAGAGTACCCCTTTGGCCATTTTTCTTTTTCTGTAATCAGGTAAAGTGCTAAATTTTTTTTGTTAGTGGCTTGCTTTCCTAGGTTGAACTTTTATACTGAGTTTTCTTTGTTAATATCATCGATTGCCATTTATGAAGCACAACTTGTTCAAGCCGTAACCTTTGTATAGAATGGGAGTTTTGTTTTTGCTTAAGCTAATATTCAAAGAGAGGGAGCTTTGCAAAAGATCTTACTTTAGCTCTAACTTTATTTGCTGTAATGAATACGAAGAGCCTATTTAGGAGATAGTAACTATGTGAATAAATGTTGTCAAACAAGGGTGTTGCATTTTACTGTAATTTAGTGTTTGTGTTTATGCTCTTTTCTCCTCATGATACAATACATGTTTGTAGAGAGATATTAAATTGTATTAAAGAACCGTTAAACACGGATTGTTTACTGATAAGGGTTATGAAAAAGATAGGAATATTGTAGTGAGGAAACATGTAAGATTATTTTTCATCTAATTCTTTTCTATAAGAGTTTCTCTTTGATCCTTACCTAGGATTTGACATGACCTTAAAGATAAGGTAAACATATTATCATTCAGTTTATTTCTATGCTTTCACTTAAAATGATCAAGAAAACTTTAAAAATAATTAATTAATTAATCAAACATCTCCCTACGTTTTCGCTCCATTTCTATCTATTTCTTTTTTCCCAAACCTTGGCAGAACTAGGGAAATTAATTAAAACAAAAAAGCAAAATAACACCCAGTCTGGGAGACGTAATAAGCCTCACCCCTCAAGAAAAAAAAAATTATATACAAAATGAGAAGAAAAGGAAAAACAAAGTACATGAGAAAAACAAAAGAAAATTTATAAAGAAAAAGAGAGATGACAATACCACCACTCTATGTGAAACGAAATTTAGGAAAGCCTATTATATATCATTACTAAGTTCATAAATAATTTCTTGAGGAGGAGACCATAAATGAAGATTAGTATGAGAAAGACCCATGTTAGCAAGCAAATTTGTCGCAACGTTACCTTCTCTGTGGATATGGGCGCATCGGAAGTTCATCTTTCGTCTTTTAGACTTGCATTTATTAGTACGTCAAGAATAAATGAGTTATATATTTGAAAACATACCACCTTTTTTAAAAAAAAATAAAAGGCCAAACATGATTAACCCTCCAACTTTTACTTCGAAATCATTAAACTCAAAAAAAAAAAAGTCAAAACAACCACAAAAACGTAAATAATTTTGCAAATTTGATATTTTCTTAAAGACGTGAATCAAATAAAATCACAGAAAACGCTTGATAAGGTAACGAGTAATATTACACATCTCAAAATTTAATCTCAAATAATGTGCCATTAATTTAAAGTTAACATACCGCTAGTAATATCGTCACTCCATTCATTTGTAATCATTAATTAATTCCATGTTATTTGAGATCCTAATTTTGTGATTTCCTTTAAAACAAGTGCCAATTTTTATAAAAATGCGAAAGAGCGCAAAAGCCAAATGTAAGGGAGAATAAAGTCTCTAGTGATAGAATTTGCACAGAATTTGCATAGACAGTCATATGCTATCTGATCTTTCGGCATGTATAACATAGGATCATTTAGAAATTGTTCATATAGTTAAAGAGTTTTCCCAAGAAATTGGAGATATATTCATGTAGGAGATAGAAGAAAAATGCAACGCTGAGGTTACCGGAAGAAGAAAAGAAGACAACATATGAGCTAATATGTTTCCGAATTTTGTATTAATTACAAACATGCGTTCATTTTCTTCATACCAAACATCAAATGAACTCACAATCTGCACACTGCACACTCAATCGTGACAAAATATCAACAAAATTCCAATCCTTTCAAACTAACACTATACACACCTAACTATTAGCAATCACCTACAATCTTCATTTCGGTGACACTGGCTTTGAGTGATGAGAAGATTTACCAGTAATGGCTTTCTTCACCTTTGAAATTGAATGCTTGACTTTTGACCCTACACCTGATAATATGCCATGTGATTTCTTATGTATAACCTTCACATCCATGTCTCTAGAGGCCTCTACCATGACGGGAGCATCAGAGCCGGAGTCTGTCTTTTGATGTTCATCTCCTTCGGCTTCATCTTTCTCTTCAAATGATTTTTCTTCTCTGACAGCAATGGTTTCTGCTTCTTCAGTATGCAATTCTTCTGTGCTAGCTGTTGGTTCTTTCTCGTTGGTGACATCTTTAGCCAATTGAATGGTTTCTTTGGTTGACCTTTCCGATAAGTCAGACAATGAAGGCTTATCTGAATCCGCCACTATGGACTTATCAGTTGTTTCTTCTTCTGTAACATCTGTTCTTTTCTCTCCTCCATGCTCAACTTCTTTTACTACTGAATGCAACTCTTCAGAGTTTCCAGGTTTCAAATCTTCAGCTTCAACTTTCTGCGAGGTTTCTGTAAATACTTCCTGCAACACTGGTGAAACATACTCGCGTCCAGTAGAAACTATTGTTTCTTGGCACTGAATGATATCCGCTTCTTTCGGAATCTGCTTTGCAGTTGTTGCAGGAGAGGTTTTCTCTAACTGCTGAGTTTCTTGCTTGACTTTGCTCTCTTCTTCAAATCCTCTGATGCTTTCTTCTCCCTGATTTCTGGAATCCAAGTCGATTGCTGAATCGACAGCATCGTTTCTCTCAAATTCATGTGCAAAGCTCTCTTTAATTGTCTTGTTCTCTGCTAAAAGTTGATCTGAGTCCTCGACGCTTCTATCTTCAACAACAACCTGTTTTCCAATAGTCTCACTTGCAACGGTCTTTTCGGTTTCCCCAGACAGCTGTTTCATAGATTAAGGTTTCAAATTTTATTGAAAGAGACAAAAAATTTGTAATAAAAAAACATATATATAAAGACTCAGTTCCTCTTCCTAACCTCTTCTCTTTGAATTCTTGTCACTGTGGTTTCAGTTGTTCTATTTGCCGTCTCTCCTTTACATTCTTCAAGCCTTAATTCATCTTCTTGAATGCTCTCGTTCAATTTTTCTCCGCAAAGAGAACTCGATTGATATTTTTCTTCAACTTCCTTTGCCTCTGTGATCTGTTAATGTTCATCCATCAGTCACATTAGTCAAATGTAGAAACAGTTATAGTGAAACAAAAAGAATCAATGAGGGAAAAAAAAGAAAGGAAAATGCATGAAGCTATTCTTTCCGACCTCTTCTTTTGAAATTTCATTCTGTATAATTTGCTTTACTTCACTTGTTTTCTTAGACTGATTTTCTTCATCCCTCTCGTCAGTGGTCACTTCCGCATGTTTTTCCTGAATTCCAGTATCCTGTGATTCAGGGAGTACTTCGTGCATATGAATTACCAACTCAGGTTCAAGATCCTTTTCATTTGTCTCAGGTTTGAGATTGAAAGCTGTCTCGGCTGGTCTACTTAGGTCTATGATTTCCTTACTTTCCGATGAGGCATCGACACATTCTGCCGTGGTCTCATTTCCTGAAGGCTCTACCTGTGTAGCTACATCAGGAGTCTGGCCACCTTCCTCGTGTACCAGTAGCTCAGTCAGAGAGTTTTTTATATCTTCATTACTTGCTAACCCCAGTGCGGGAACTTCAAGCTCTCCAGCACTAACCTTTAGCAAGCTCATATCTTCTGCTTGCTTTGCAGCCAAAGAATCTTCTAAACCCTCCTCTTTCAGCGTCTCCATTTTTTCTGTTTTCTCTTCTTCTATCCTCTCAACTGTGGTTGTAGTTCCATGCATGAAAGGCGATGCAGAGGTTGGAGTCACAGGCTGCTCGTCTAATTTCTCTGTCAACGGCGTCTGCTCAGCAGTGATTTCGCTTTCTGTGTCAGGTTCAACACCTTGTGCTTTATGCTCAGATTTTTCTTTGCAAGCTTGTTCACTTTCGTCTGGCTTCCCTGCAGTGAGGCTTTCCCCAGATTCGACAAATTTTATCTTCTCATTTTCTGGAGGCTCTAGTTGTACACCATCATCAGAAGTCTGTCTGCCTTCTTCATGTACAAGTACTTCAGCTGGACTGTCTTTTATGTCTTTATCGATTGTAGACTTCAGTGTAGGAACTTCGAGCTCTCTAGGACGGTCATTTTGCAAGCTAATCTCTTCTGCTGGCTTTGCGGTTGAAGAATCTTCTGAACCCTCAATTTCCAGCATCTCCATTTTTTCTGTTTTCTCTTCTTCTAGCTTCTCAACTGTAGTTGTGGTTTCATGCTCGAGTGGCAACTTAGAGGCTGGAGTCAGAAGCTGCTCCTCTAATTTCTCCTCTGAGGGAGTTTGCTTAGCAGTAATTTCGTCTTCTGTAAAAGGTTCAACACCTTGAACTCCATTATCAGTTGTTTCGGTCCTACCTTCTTCACTTTTGTCTATATCAAGCTTCTCTTCAGTTGGCCTTTCCACAGTTTCATCAGTGCCTTGATCTTTGAACTGGTGAACTACGTCAGAAGATATTTTGGTTTCCACAACTTCATCTGCAACTGGATCTTTTTCCTCAGCTACATTCTGTTTCTCCGCATCCTGAGAGCTAGTAGCTGGGATCTGGTCTGGCTCTTCAACACCTAGGCCTTTCCCAGCAGAATCTTCGGAGCCCTCATCTTTGGGCTCATAAATTGCATGACAAACTACTTTGTTTCCATCAAATTCAACTGAATTTGGATTTTCAGGAGCCAAACTATCTTCCTCTGTGTGAGTTTCAGCAGCTCCTTCAGCACCCTGATCCTGGGTCTTATCAACTGCATCCGAGGCCAGTTTTGAAGCATCAACTTCATCTGCATCTGAATTTTCCGTAACGGCATTCTTTCTATCTGCATTATCAAGATCATCAGTTGAGAATTGATCTGGCTTCTCCACTGTTAGGCTTTTCCCAAAATCAGTTTCTTCTGAAGCCTGACTTTTCGACTCATAAACTGCTTCAGAAGCTGTTTTGATTTCCTCAGGTTCACCCATATCTGTATTTTCTGTCTTTATACTCTCACTTTCTGCATGGCCATGACCCTTAGTTTGAAGTTCAGATGCCAAGTCACATGAGGTTTCTTCAAGGTTCATGCTGTCAACTTCTTTACTCTGCTGACTATGCACAATTTCAGTTGTTTCTAGACATGGCTCATCGAAGTCTGTACGGAAAGCCTTAACAAGCTTGTCACCTAGCTCGGCTTCCTCTGGACTTGTCTCTGTCACGGTTGTCAGAGTTTTATTATCAATCTTACTGTAACCATCTTGTGATTCCTCTTCAACTTCCTCCTCAATCTTCTCTTTTGACTCTTCACCCAGTGGCTCAGTGGTAGTACTACTGTCTTCAACTTTTTGTTTTTCAGGTTGCTCTGCAATGAATGCTTCTCTTTCCTTGGTTGAAACTTCTTCAACCTCTGAATTTTCTGTTTCTGTCTTCTCTTTGGAGTCTTCTACCTTAGTGTATACCGGGGAGGAGTCTTGAACCTGTTTGAAAAATAGTTGGATAGAGTTCATAAGTGAAAGAAAAGAAATAAATGTTCTTAGTATTGAAGTAGTCATCTGATGTGAGGAAAGTATTTCATAAGTGAAAGAAAAGAAATAAATGTTCTTAGTATTAAAGTGGTCATCTGATGTGAGGAAAATATACTTCTGTTAAGCAGACCTTGTCGGTTGTCTCGCCAGCAGCGTGTAATGCATGAATTTCCTCAAAGCCCTGATCTTCCTCTGCAACTAGTTCTTTGATGTCTTCACTATCATCACATTTCGCAACTCCTTCATGCACCTGTTCAACATGTCGCTATGACAAAAAGATTCTGATAAAATAGTTCAAAATAAATCAATAATGCTTGTTTTTTGCTGACCTTTTCAGTTATGAGGACAGCCTTTACAGTCTCGTTTGCATTTTGTTCTTTTTGGTCTTCAACATCCAATTTTTGTCCCTTTTTCTCCTTTATCTCCTTTTCATCTTCTTGAATCTGGTTGTCATTGTAGCTTTCGTCAATTTGGCTCTTGTCAGATTGAGGAAGTATTTCATTGCTTTGATCTCCAGCCACAACTTCACAGTCATGTTGAAGCTTTTCCTCTGGATCAGCTGACTTCAAAATCTGTTTCAAAACTGATATATCAGTAAAAGACTCCAGGCGGCCTGTTATAATGGTGAGACAAATATAGGCAGTACTATGTTTGCCATGAAATCACATCATACTAAGATTTACAGTTTCACATAGCATATGAACCATCAAGTTGGATGAACAAAGTTGTGGATACAGTGTACTCATAATAAGATTCACTATTTGCGTTCATGATGATGATTTAACACAATTAAACGACCGTAGTATATAAATCTTACAATAAGTCAATGAGATGACAGGAAAATTCACTTTTCTGTAGCTATTGAAAAGTGAACTAAGGATTCAAATTTTAAAATGTTGTTGGACATTTAAATGTGACAAGATGGATCTCTCCAGAGTGCTTATCTGTTCCTTACCAGATTGAAAACCAAGGAAGCTACCATGTAAGTTGCTTAATTTAATTTAATGTTCAGTATTGAAAGAAAATTATGTTGCTTTTACCTCTTCCGTTTTAGTTCTAGTGTCATTGCTGTCTATATCCTCTTGTCTCTGGCTATAAGCTTCTTCTTTCCGTTCAATTGCTGCTTTTTCAACTTCAATACCTTCCTCAGAGCTACCTTTGAGGATGTCTTGTTCGAGGATACTCTTTGTACTTTCTGTACATACATCAGAAGTTTCAGTATACTTCCGTGCCTCATCAATATTTGGTTTTACATTTGATGATTCGACATCTTCCAAAGTCTTTGATGTGCAACTATCACTGTGAACAGCTAGTTCTCTGGTTTCTGCCCTCTCTGAGGTTTGCACATCTTCTGATAAAGTGAGAGATTTTTCATGGTCCAACTCAGTATGCACATTCAGATCTTCATGAACTCTCTCTTGCTTGACTTCTTCAGCTGCAATTCCCTTTCCAGTATCTACAGGTTCCAATTCAGAGACATTGGACAGACATGTCCTATCCTGTTTCTCTATCACCACTGTGTTGATTGCTTGTGGAACAGAAGTGGTTTGTGTGTCTTCATGTGGGCCATGACTTTCTGCTGTAGTTTCGTCTATTGCCTCGCTTGCTTTGCTGGTCATAAGCTCATTTTCTTCGGATGTTATCGCAGAATAATCCACTTCTTTAGACATTTCTTTTAAGGACAACTCATTAGTGGTCTTCTCTTTTTGATATTCACTTCCTGCATGAGGAACTTCATTTTCTGTTTTGTGGTCTATTTCTTCTTTCGCTTGATCTGCAGCTGGGGGAATCTGCTTTTCCCTCTTCTCACCTAAGTTGGATATGTCCTCTGGCTTTACAGTATTATCTACATATTCCAACATTATCTCTTTTGCTTCAGTTTCTACTATGCTCTTCTCTTCAAAAGGAGGACCAAAACTTTCAATCTGCTTTTTGTCTTCTGGTGCAGCTTCCTGTAAACACATTTCTTTTGTTACCACTTTAACAGTTGCAGAATCTGTGTCATCAATATTGGTCTCTTCTTTTGCTGTAATTTCTTTGTCCTGGTTAGACACATCCAACACCATGGACTTTTCAGCTGGACCTCCATGGATTTCTTTAGGAAGTGTTTCTTCTTCTGTTGCTTTTGATTCTACACTGTCATTTAAGGTCTCATGGACTGTTTCCTCCGCAGAACTTGTTACCTCAGTCTTTTCTATGGATGATGAATTTGATTCATCAACCTGATTAATGGATGAATCTGAATGTTAGCCACTAGGAATGGATAGTCAAGAAAGAAAATTTTGAAAACAATTAAGCTTCTTTGTAATAGCAAACCTCTTCTTTTAACTTCACAGCTTTGCTTTCATCTTCCTGTGAACTTTCCTCCACAGTTTCTTCTTTGACTGAGGAACAAAGGAGGCCTTGCATATTTTCTTCCTCTATATCCTGCTTTTCTCTGCTTGGAATGGCATCTGCAGTCTCCAAAGCCTTGAATATCCACATGCAAACGATAGATTAAAAAGGATTAGTGAGAAACAAAGAAAACCTCAAACAGAGTTGTTAAAAGGTATTTGTTAATGTAAGACAAAAATATGCAGCTCTCTCTATTTTCTTAATGAACTTCAGAATGGTATCTCACTTTTAGCGTTCTCAATTACCTGTTCACTGTTGTCTTGGCACATCTGTTGTCACTTGTGTGACATATGATATACATTTTGCTTTTTCGTTTAAGTTATTTTCTTACTATGAAGTATCCACCTAGGTTCCATTAGTTTCCATCGGAAAGGACTAAGAAATGAAGTAATTCGACTTCTTTAGATTTAATCAAGTGGGATGAAATATATATCAATTATTTATTATATTAATTCTTAATCATTAATTCAATTTCATGCCATGCTTTTAGAGATGGACCTTATGTTTTATATCAACATTAATTTGGAGATGGGGCCTTAAAAATAGAAATTCCAAATCTAGGCATAAAGACATGCTATATATGTGCATCTGATTGTGAATTTTTAGGTTAAACATATATCATTAAGAATTATCGGAAGTGTTGATCGTTCTTAAAGCTTAAATACTTTCAGTTATCATTATTGGAAATTGTTTGTATCTGTTACTCTTGGAAGTACCTCAGACTTGTTTTCAGCTTCACCTCCTATGTCCTGTTTTCCTGCATCTTCATCTCCATCCACTGTTTGGGCTGCCTCACACCCCTGAGAAAGAAAAAATTATGATACTTTGAATTAACAGCATAAAGAATATGGATTAATGTTTTCAGAACAATCAGAGAAGATGAAGTTAACAAGCTGTGTGACTCATACAGTGCCATAAGTCTGGGTTACCTCTTGTTTGGACACCTTTGCTGCCGAATCATCTTCTTTGGAGATTTGTTCAAGCGCAACATCAAGTTCTCTAGACTCTTCAACTATGTTCTCTTTTAGAGTTTGTCTTTCAGCATCCTCATCTCTACTGGATGTTTCAAGTGGTACACATGCCTAGAGAAGCAGCATAGAATCTACTAGTTTAATACGATATTTAAAAATATGTTCAAGCTATCCAACGGAATAACACAAGAGTGTTTTAAAACCTCAATTTTGCTTGACTCTTCCTCTTTTTTATCTTGTTCAGAGCTGTGGAGTACCTTTTCTTCTGTAGGTTCTTGTAAGACATTTGTAGAACTGCATTCTTCCTGTGTTTCATGTTTTCCAGTTTCCTTATCCTTTCCAGCATCACTGCAATCTCCATACAACTGCATGACAGATGAGAGTTAAAAACTCATGAAGAGTGTCAAAGAAGAAATTAAAATGAGTTTTGATTGGAGTCAAGTGAGATTCATGTTCTAAAACAAACCTCTTTAGATACTTCCTTCTTTTCTTCAACCTCCGTATGCTCCATTTCCAACTTCTGTTCCAGTGTTATACTGTCTGTGCTTTTTCTTGTATCAGATTGTTCATCTGCTACTTGAAGATCCTGTCAAAATATGATTATGAGACCATTAACTCTTGTTTGAAGACATGTGATAAGTTCAGTTAGGGAACAGCCTGTTAACTGAAAAGTTTAAGGATATACTTTGTTCACCTCCTCTTTTGGTACTTTGTTGTCCTCGGTGTCATTATTCTCTTCTGTTTCTTTCTCATTTTCCTCTTTCTTCTGAGCTTCTTTGGGGTTCTGAGAAGCTTCTTCCATCAGGTCAGGTATTTTGCTAACATCTGAACTAAATTCCTGACTTTCATCAGATATCAAAGATAGTGGCTCTTCAATCTCTTCTCCTGGTTCATTTTTCTGTGAGCATTGTTCTATATCATCTTCACCTTTTGAAACTTTCATTTCAGTGTCATCTTTATCATCAACCTGCTCACTATCATTGTTGTTTTCATCAGCCACTGTGACAGGTGATCTGTCCTCATTTATTTTCTCCTCTGCCAAAGATTCTGTTGCAGTTTGATTCTTCCCTTCTGACTCAAGACTTTCCAATTGTGTCACCTGGAAAGTATCAAGGATTTCTTTGTGGCTTTCAATGGTTTCACTTATCTCATGTGCAATGATCCCAGCTGCTTCCTTCTTGGAGTTCTCAAAAGTCTGCTTGTGAAATTAAATATTAAATTAACGAGATTATGAATTAATTTTAAAAAATATACGAATTAGTTATTAGTTAAGGGTTTTGCTACCTCTATTGATGTCTCCTCTGCCTTCTTTTCCTCTTCCACTGAGTTGTTAACAGGAACTTGTTGACTTGGTTCTGGAATGAGGCCTCTAATACTGCTCTCTTCTATAATCTGTTCAATCTTGTCCTCTCCTTCTGGCTTTTCTGCCTTGTTTTCATTTCCTTCAGGGATCTCAACTGTTTCTTGTTCAATCGATTCCGATGAGATACGGGCAACTGTCTCAATTTCAAGTTCCCTACACTGGTCAACTATGTCTTCCTTTTCTAGATCTTCTTTTTCAGCAACCTCATCTACACTGGTTATTTCAAGCTGTGAACATGCCTATACAAAAAGTAAAGTATGCAGTTGATTACTATCATTGTAAAAGATATGCAGGATATACAAAAAAAACCTGACAAGAGTCTTTAAAAACCTCAATTTTGGGTGTCTCTTCCTCTCTAGAACTCTGTTCGATTTTCTCATATTCAACTTCTCTGGACTGGTCAATCATGCTTTCCTCTTCTTGTTTTTGTTTTACAGCACCCTCATCTACGCTGGTTGTCTCAAGCTGTGCACATGCGTATAAAAGAAACAACGCATCTACTTGTTTAAAATAATTTACAAAAATATGAAGTTATTTAACATAGTAGCACAGAATTTTTGTAGAACCTCAATTTTGGGTGTCTCTTCCTCCTTTTTATCTTCTTCGGGGCTTGGAAGCATTTTTTCTCCTAAAGGTTTTGGTAAGATATTTGCAGTACTGCATTCTGCTGTTATATCATGTTTTCCATTTACCCCATCCTTAAAATCTTCATATAACTGCATGACAGATGAGGGTTAAAATTCACGAAAATTGTCAAGAAATGAAGAAGAAGTTTTTGAAACATTGGAGTTAAATAAGACGCATGTTCCAAACTCAGACCTGCTTAGCTTCTTCCTTCTCAATCACAACATTATCCACTTCGGACTTAGGTTTCAGGACTGTAGTTTCTGTGCTATTGCCTTCCTCAGATGTTTCAACGACTACTTCAAGATCCTGCCTCATATATGATTATGACATCATTAGCTCTGGTTTAGACAGTGATAGTTGCAGTTATGAAACAGCAGAGAACTAAAAAGTTAAGGCGTTATTTGTTTACCTTCTCAATGGCTATTTTGCAGTCCTCGGTTTCATTGTTATATTTTGCTTCTTTTTCATTTTCTTCTTTCTTAGGAACTTCTTCAAGGTCCTGAGGAGCCTCTTCCTCCATCAGGCAGGGAATTTTATCACCATCTGAACTTGTTGTCTCATGTTCAAGCTTCTCTAGCGTAGATTCAGCTACATCTGGATTCTGTATTTCACTCTGAATACTTCCGTCTTGATTCACCTGGATAGTATCAAGAATTACTTTGGGGCTTTCAAACGTTTTACTTGTCTCATTTTCAATGCTGTCAGTTGCTTCTAACATCTTGGACTTCTCAAAATTCTGCGTATGAAATAAAATGTTAATTCAAAAAAACAAGACTGAATTAATTTTGAAAAAGAAACAAGGTAGTTTTTGTTAAAGGGGCCTGCAACCTCTCCTGTGTTTTCCTCTTCTTCCTTTTCCTCATTTACTTTGTCAATGGGAACTTGTTGAACTGATTCTGGCATGAGACCACTAATACTGCTTTCTTCTACAATCTGTTCTATGTTATTCTCTCCTTCTGACTCTGCTGCCTTTTTTTCATTTCCCTGAGAGATTTCAACTGTTTCTTGTTCTCCTGATGAGATGCAGGCAACTGCATCGTCTTCTTTCGAACACTCTTCAATTTTCTCAATCTCAAGTTCTCTAGACCGTTCAACTATGTTTTCATTTTCTAGATCTTCTTTCCCGGCATTCTCATCTAAACCTGTTGTCCCAGCCTGAGAACATGCCTATACAAGATGTAGAATATGTAGTTGGTCACTATAATTTATAAAGATATCCACAATAAACAAGAAAATGGCACATGAAGTTTTTAAAAACCTCAGTCCTGGGTGTCTCTTCCTCTCTTGAACTCTTTTCGATTTTCTCAACTTCAAGTTCTCTGGACATGTCCACAATGGTCTCCTCTTTAAGAGTTTGTTTTTCAGCATCCTCATCCACACTGGTTGGCTCAAGCTGCTCACACGCCTAGACAAGGGATGATGCATCTAGTTGTTTAATAAGATTTAAAAAGATACTATACTCAAATTATCCAACACAAAAACACATGAACTTTTGCAGAACCTCAAATTTGGGTGTCTCTTCCTCTTTTTTATCTTCCGCATCACTTTGAAGTAGTTTTTCTCCAATAGGTTCTGGTAAGATAGTTGCAGTACCGCATTCTTCTGCTGAGTCTTGCTTTTCAGTTTCTTCATCCTTTTCAGTGTCCAATTCTTCAGACTGCATGACAGACAGGTTTGAACTCAATGACAATGAGGATGAACAGAAGAAAAATAAGTTTGTAAGAGACTGGAATTAAGTGATATTTATATCCCAAAATCAAACCTCTTTCGATTCTTCCTTCTTTATCTCATCTTCAACAGCAATATTATTAGTTTCTGGCCGTTCTGCCAGGGCTTTAATTTCAGTACTTTTGCTTGCTTCAGTTGTTTCATCTAGTACTTCAAGGTCCTGTCTCACAAATATGATTATGATATCATTTAACTCTTGATCAAAAACAAGAAATAAATTCAGTTATGGGAGAGCAAAGACAACCGAAAAGTTAAGGATTTATTTTTCTTCACCTTTTCCGAAGCTATTTGGTTTTCCTTGGTGTCAGTGTTCACTTCTATTTCTTTTTCTTCATTCCCTTTAGCTTCTTCCAGGTTCTGAGAAGCACCATCCTCCACCAGGCACTGTATTTTATTAGCACCTGAACTAAAAGTCTCATTTTGCCCAGATACCAAAGATAATGTTCCTTCAAGCTTCTCTCCTGGTTCATTTTCCTGTGGTTCCTCCTCCAGAGAAGATTCTGTTGCAGTTATGTTCCTCCCTTCACTCTGCACATCTCCTTCTCGTTTTCCCTGTGTAATATCAAGAATTCCATCATGGCTTTCAATAGTTTTACTTGTCGCATTTTCAATGCTCTCAGCTGCTTCTACCGCCTTGGAGTATTCAAAATTCTGCATATAAAATCAAACATTAAACTAAGAAAGAAGACTATGAATTAAATTGTGAAAAGAAATAATTTAGCTTTTGTTAAAGGGCCTGCAACCTCTCCTGTAGTTTCCTCAGGTTTCTTTTTCTCATTTATTAAGTAGTCAATAGGAACTTCTGACTCTTCTGCTTTGTTTTCATTTCCCTGAGAGACCTCAACTATTTCTTGTTCAATCGATTCTGATGAGATGTAGGCAACTGCATCATCTTCTTTAGAGCTCTCTTTGATTTTCTCAATCTCAAGTTCTCTAGACAGGTCAACCATGCTTTCCTTTTCTAGATCTTCTTTTCCAGCATCCTCATCTACACTGGTTGTCTCAAGATGTGAACATGTCTATACAAGAAGTAAAGTATATAGTTGATTACTATCAGTTGAAAAGATATCTAGGATATCCAAGAAAATGAAAAGAGTTCCTTAAAACCTCAATTCTGGCTGTCTCTTCCTCCCTAGAACTCTGTTCAAATTTCTCAATTTCAAGTACTCTAGACTGGTCAACAATGATCTCCTCTTTTAAAGTTTCTTTTTCAGCATCCTCATCTAAGCTGGTTGTCTCAAGCTGTATACAAAAGGAACAATGCATCTAGTGTTTAACATGATTTAAGAAGATATTCAAGTATCCAACAAAACATTATGAAATTTTGTAGAACCTCAAATTTGGGTGTCTCTTCCTCTTTTTTATCTTCTTCAGAGGTTTGAAGTACTTTTTCTCCAATAGGTTCTGGTAAGTTAGTTGTAACACCAGAGTCTTCCATTGAGTCATGTTCTTCAGTTTCTTCATCCTTTTCAGTGCCCTTCAAATCTACAGGCTGCATAACAGATAGTGTTTGAACTTCAAGAAGAATGTCCACGAAGGAATGTAAACTAAGTTTTTCAAATATATATGTGTGATATATATATTCCAAAACCAAACCTTTTCAGATTCCTCCTTCTTTATCTGATCTTCAACAGCTATATTATCAATTTCTGACTGCGGTTCCAGGGCTTTACTTTCTGTGCTTTTGCTTGCTTCTGTTTCTTTTTCTTTATTCTGTGGAACTTCTTCAAGATTCTCAGAAGCACCTTCCTCCACCAGTGCCTGGATTTTATTAGCATCTGAAGTAAAACTCTTATTTTCGTTGGAAAACAAAGGCAATGTTCGTTCAATCTCCTCTCCTGAATCATTTTGCCGTAATTTCTCCTCTGGCGAAGATTCAGTTGCAGTTATGTTGTTCCCTTCGCTCTGTAAATTGCCTTCTTGATTCTCCTGGGTAGTATGAGGAATTTCTTTGGGGCATTCAATAGTTCTACTGGTCTCATTTTCAATGCTCTCAGATTCTTCTTCGTCAATCTTAGCGTTCTCAATAATCTGTGCATGAAAATTAAAAATTAAATCAACAAACAAGACTACCTAAGGAATTTTAAAAAATAAAATCCATTAGCTATTGATTAATGGTCCTGCAACCTCTCCTGTGGAATCCTCTGCTTTCTTTTCATTATCTTCTATGTTCGTAGAAGGAACTTGTTCAACTGACTCTTGAACGTGGCCTGTAATGTTGGCCTCTTCTAGAATCTGCTTGACGCTATTCTCTCCTGAGATTTCAACCGTTTCCTCTTCAACCGATTCCGATGAGATGCAAGCAACCGCATGGTCTTCATTAGCACTTTGTTCAATTTTCTCCCCTTCGAGTTCTGAATATTGGCCATCTATGTTTTCCTCTTCAGGAGTTTGTTTTCCAGCATCCTCATGTACGATAATTGTCTCAAGCTGCGCAGGTGCCTATACAAAAGTGAGGGATCTACATGTTTAATGTGATTTAAAAGGTTTACACCATTCTGAAAATGTTAAGAGATTCAAAAGAGATAGCCAAATTTTTCTTCTATTTATTATTACAATCCCATGATTAAGAAATTGGTGAATTTATACTGAAAATAATTTAACTTCTTTCTCAAAATCATTTAATTGCAATATACAAATACCATAAAATTATTAATTAAGTTACAATTGAACATAATGATGAATGATTTTCGTAAAAAAAAAAATAATAATAAAATAAACCTCAATTTTGGGCGTTTGTTCCACCTTTTCATTTTCTTCAGAGCTTTGAAGTACTTTTTCCCCAATAGCTTCTGGTAAATTAGTTGCAGTACCGCATTCTTCTGTTGATTCTTGCTTTTCAGTGTCCTTCAATTCCTCAGACTGCATGACAGACAGATTTGAACATCATGAGGAATATGGATGAACAGATGAAAAATGAGTTTTTAAGACACTGAAATTATCTCTGTCCCAATGTCAAACCTCTTTAGATTCTTCCTTTATCTCATCTTCAACAGCTTTATTATCAATTTCTGACTGCAGTTCCGGGGCTATACTTTCTATGTTTTTGCTTGCTTCAGTTGTTTCATCTACTACTTGAACATCCTGTCTCACGAATATGATTATGATATCAGTAACTTTTAATTAAAGACAAGTGATAAGATCTATTGTGGAAGAGCAAAGATAACCAAATGTTTTAAGGATTTATTCTCTTCACCTCCTCCATTGTTAATTTGTTTTCCTTGGTGTCATTCTCCTCTTCTGTTTCTTTTCCTTCATTCTGTGGAGCTTCTTCAAGGTTCTGAGAAGCAACTTCCTTGACCAGGCACTGTATTTTATTAGCATCTGAAGAAGCTTCATTTGCGGTGGACAACAAAGATAATGATTGTTCAAGCTTCTCTCCTGGTTCATTTTCCTGTGCTTTCTCCTCCGGAGAAGATTCTGCCGCCGTTATGTTCTTCCCTTCACTCTGCACATCTTCTCCTTGTTTTCCCTCTGTAGTATCAAGAATTTCTTTAGGGCTTTCAATAGTTTTACTTGTCTCATTTTCAGTGCTCTCAGCTGCTTCTACCATCTTGGAGTTCTCAAAATTCTGCATACGAAATTAAACATTAAACCAAGAAACAAGACTATGAATTACATTGTGAACAACAAATAAGTTAGCTATTGTTAAAGGGCCTGCAACCTCTCCTGTGGTTTCCTTAGCTTTCTTTTCCTCATTTGCTAAGTCGTCAAGGGGAACTTGTTGAGCTGATTCCACAGAGAGGCCCCTCAATCTGCTCTCTTCTACAATCTGTTCTCTGTTATTCTCTCCTTCTGACTCTTCTGCTTTGTTTTCGTTTCCCTGAGAGACCTTAACTATTTCTTGTTCAATTAATCCTGATGAGATGTAGGCAACTGCATTATCTTCTCTAGAACTCTCTTCGATTTTCTCAATCTCAAGTTCTCTAGACTGTTCAACTATGTTTTCCTTTTCTAGATCTTCTTTTCCAGCATCCTCATCTACACTGATTGTCTCAAGCTGTGAACATGCCTATACAAGAAGCAAAGTACGTAGTTGATTACTATCACTTAAAAAGATATCCAGGATATACAAGAAAATGACATGAGTTCTTTAAAACCTCAATCCTGGTTGTCTCTTCCTCCCTAGAACTCTGTTCAATTTTATCAGCGTCAAGCTCTCTGGACTGGTCAACGATGCTCTCCTCTTTTAAAGTTTCTTTTTCAGTATCCTCATCTACACTGGTTGGCTCAAGCTCTGCACATACCTATACAAGAACCATGCATCTAGTGTTTAATATGATTTAAAAAGATATTTAAGGTAACCACCAAAAACATGTTAATTTTTGTAGAACCTCAAATTTCGGTTTCTCTTCCTCTTTTTTATCTTCCTCGCAGCTTTGAAGGACTTTTTCTCCAATAGGCGCTGGTAAGATAGTTGTAACACCAGAATCTTCCAATGAGTCGTGTTTTTCAGTTTCTTCATCCTTTTCAGTGTTCTTCAAATCTACAGACTGCATGACAGATAGTGTTCGAAGTTCAAGAAGAATGTTCATGAAGGAATGTAAAATAAGTTTTAAAACACAAAAAAATTAAGTGATATTTATGTCCCAAAATCAAACCTCTTCACATTCTTCCTTCTTTATCTCAATTTCTGACTCTGGTTCCAGGGCTTTACTTTCTGTGCTTTTGCTCGCTTCTGTTTCTTTTTCTTTATTCTGTGGAACTTCTCCAAGATTCCGGGAAGCAGTTTCTTCTTGATTCCCCTCGGCAGTATCACGAATTTCTTTGGGGCATTCAGTAGTTCTACTAGTCTCATTATCAATGCTCTCAGACTCTTCTTCTTCTGTCTTAACGGTCTCAATAGTCTATGCATGAAAATTAAAAATTAAATCAACAAGTAGTCTAAGAATGAAATTTTGAAAAATAAACCAGTTAGTATTGGTTAATGGTAGTGCAACCTCTCCTGTGGAATCCTCTGGTTTCTTTTCATTATCTTCTATGTTCTTGGAAGGAGCTTGATCGACCGATTCTGGAACGTGGCCTGTAATGTTGGTCTCTTCTAGAATCAGTTTTACGCTATTCTCTCCTGAGATTTCAACCGTTTCTTGTTCAACAGATTCTGATGAGATGCAAGCAACCGCATGAACTTCATCACCGCCCTGTTCGATTTTCTCCCCCTCAAGTACTGAAGGTTGGTCAGCTACGTTTTCCTCGTCAGGAGTTTGTTTTTCAGCATCCTCGTGTACGCTAATTGTCTCAAGCTGGGCAGATGCCTATGCAAAAATAAGGAATCTACATGTTTAATAGGATTAAAGAGGTTTACACCATTCTGAAATAAATTTTAAGAAATTCAAAAGAGATAGCCAAATTTTTCGTCTATTTGTTATTACAATACAATGATTAAAGAAATTGGTGAATTTATGTTAATAATAGATGTCTTTTTATCTTCTTTCTAAAAATCATTGAATTGCTATATAAAAGCAGTCATAGAATTATCAATTAAGTTACAATGTAAAGAATTCAAACTGCCCAACATAATGATGCATGATTTCCTTAAAAACATAAAAATAAAATAAACCTCAATTTTGGGTGTTTGTTCCTCTTTTTCATCTTCTTCAGAGGTTTGAAGTACTTTTTCTCCAATAGGCTCTGGTAAGATAGTTGCAGTGCTGCAATCCTCTGCTGAGTCTTGTTGTTCAGTTTCTTCGTCCTTTACAGTGTCCTTCAATTCTTCAGACTGCATGACAGACAAGTTTGGATTCATGACGAATGTGGATGAACAGATGAAAAAAAATATAATTAAAGTGATCATTATGTCCCGATATTATTACCTCTTTACATTCTTCCTTCCTTATCTCATCTTCAACAGCTTTATTATCAATTTCTGACTGCTGTTCCGGGGCTATACTTTCCATGTTTTTGCTGGCTTCAGTTGTTTCATCTAGTACTTGAAGGTCCTGTCTCACGAATATCATTATGACATCATTAACTCTTGATTAAAAACAAATGATAACTCAATGGCAGGTGTAACAGAAAAGTTAGGGGTTCATTTATGTTCACCTCCTCCGTAGGTATTTCGCTTTCCTTGGCGTCATTGTCTTCTGCTGTTTCTTTTTCTTCACTCTCTGGCGTTTCTTCAAGGCTTTGAGAAGCGCTTTCCTCCACCAGGTACTGTATTTTATTAGCATCTGAACTAAAACTCTCACTTTCCTCAGAAACCAAAGGTAATGTTCGTTCAATCTTCTCTCCTGATTCATTTTCCTGTGATTTCTCCTCTGGAGAAGATTCTGTTGCAGTTTTGTTCTCCCCTTCACTCTGCACATTTTCTTCGGGGTAATTAATGGTTCTACTTGTCTCATTTTCAATGCTCTCAACCTCTTCTTCCGTCTTAGAGTTCTCAACAATCTGTGCATGAAAATTAAAAATTAAATCAACAACAAAACTATGTTATGGAAATTTTGAAAAATAAAGAGGTTGGCTTTTGGTTAATGGTCCTGCAACCTCTCCTGTTGAATACTCTGCTTTCTTTTCATTATCTTCTGTGTTCGTGAAAGGAACTTCTTCAACTGATTCTGGAAGTTGGCCTGTAATATTGGTCTCTTCTAGAGTCTGTTTTACACTGTTCTCCCCCGAAATTTGAACAGTTTCTTGTTCAACCGATTCTGATGTGATGCAAGCAACTGCATGGTCTTCATTTAAGTCCTGTTTGATTTTCTCCCCTTTAAGTTCCGAAGATTTGTCAACGATGCTTTCCCCTTCCGGAGTTTGTTTTTCTGCATCCTCTTGTAAACTAGTTGTCTCAAGCCGGGCACAAACCTATACAAAAAGTAAATGATCTACATGTTCAGTATGATCTAAAAGGGGTGTAGACTATTCTAAATATATATTTTACATAAATTCATGATTATCTACCTACTATAGTCCAATTGTTAGAAATTATCGAGTTTATGAAAATAAATCATTGGATTTTCAATTGATAAATAGTCATAAATTTATCAATTAAGTTACAGTTTAAGGGATTCAAACCGTAACATAATGATGCATGATTTTTTTTTTTTTAATAAAAAGAAATACCTCAATTTTGGGTTTCTCTTCCTCTTTTTCATCAACTTCAGAGCTCTGAAGTACTTTTTCTCCACTAGGTTCCGGCAAGATAGTTGTGGTAGCACCTCCTTCCATTGAGTCGTGTTTTTCAGTTTCTTCATCCTTTTTTGTTTCCTTCAAATCTTCAGACTGCAAGAGAGATAGGGCTTGAACGTCATGAAGAACGTAAATCAAACAGATAGAAAAATAAGTTTCTAAGGGACTGAAATTAAGTTATATTTATGTGCCAAAACAAACCTCTTTAGACGACTCCTTCCTTAACTCCTCTTCAACAGCTATATTATCAATTTCTGACCTCGGTTCCAGGGCTATATTTTCTTTGCTTTTGCTTGCTTCTGTTGTTTCATCTAGTACTTGAACATCCTGTCTCACGAATATGAGTAGGATATCAATAACTCTTGATTAAAAACTAGTGATAAGATCTATTATGGACGAGCAAAGATAACCAAACGTTAAGGATTTATTCTGTTCACCTCCACTGTTGCTAATTTGTTTTCCTTGGTGTCATTCTCCTCTTCTGTTTCTTTTGCTTCATTCTCTGGAGCTTCTTCAAGGTTCTGAGAAGCATCTTCCTCGACCAGGCACTGTATTTTATTAGCATCTGAAGAAGTCTCATTTTCAACGGACAACAAAGATAATGTTCGTTCAAGCTTCTCTCCTGGTTCATTTTCCTGTGGTTTCTCCTCTGGAGAAGATTCTGTTACAGTTATGTTCTTCTCTTCGCTTTGCTCACTTTCTTGTTTTCCCTGCGTAGTATCAAGAATTTCTTTGGGGCATTCAATGGTATCACTTGTCTCATTTTGAATGCTCTCTACCTCTTCTTCCGTCTTGGAGTTCTCAAAAATCTGTCATACAGTAAAATGTTAAATCAACAAAGAAGACTACATATTGGATTTCAAAAAGTAACCAGTTAAGCTATTGGTTAATGGTCTCACAACCTCTCCTGTGGAATCCTCTGCTTTCTTTTCATCATCTTCCATGTTCTTGGAAGGAACTTGTTCAGCTGATTGTGGAACGTGGCCCACAATATTGGTCTCTTCTAGAATCTGTTTTACGCTATTCTCTTCTGAGATCTCAACCGTTTCTTGTTCAGCTGATTCTGGTGAGATGCGAGCAACTGCATCGTCTTCTTTAACGCTCTGTTCGATTTTCTCCACTTCAAGTTCTGAAGATTGGTCAACTAAGTTTTCCTCTTCCAGAGTTTGTTTTCCAGCTTCCTTACCATCTTCATTTATCTGCATTATGGATGAGTGTTGAACTTCATGAAGAAGTAAAAATAAATGCTTAAACATTTAGAATTAAGGAAGATTCATGTTCTAGAATTAGACCTCTTTAGATTCCTCCTTCTTTATCTCCTCTTCAATCACTGTATTATCTATTTCCGACTTCAGTTCCAAGGCAATACTCTCTGTACTTCTGGTTGCATCAGATGTTTCAGCAACTACTTGGAGATCCTGCAGCATGAATACGTTTATGATAACTTTAACTCTTGTTTGAAGTCTAAGTAATAAGTTCAGTTGTGTGGAGTATTGGATTTAGCAGAGAAGTTAAAAGGGTTTATTTGTTCACCTCCTCCTCTGCTGGTATTTTGATTTCCTTGGCATTGTTGTTCTCTTCTGATCCTTCTTCATTTTCTGTTTTCTGTGGAGCTTCTTCAAGATTCTGAGGAGCCCCGTCCTCCGTTAGGCAAGGTATTTTATCAGCATCTGAACTTAATGTCTCATTTTCACTAGATGAAAATGGTGGCTCAAGCTTTTCTCCTGGTTCATTTTTATGTGGTTTCTCCTCCGTGGAAGTTTCAGTTGCAGTTATTTCTTCAGAGCTTTCAATGGTTTTATTTGTCTCTTTTTCAATGCTTTCAGCCTCTGCTTCTGTCTTTGAGGTCTCATAAATCTGCATTCAAGTTTAATATGATTTTTAAAAAATAAATATTCAAGTATCCAACAAAAACGTTATGAAATTTTGTATCCAACAAAAACATTATGAAATTTTGTAGAACCTCAAATTCGGGTGGCTCTTCCTCTTTTTTATCTTCTTCAGAGGTTTGAAGTACTTTTTCTCCAGTAGGTTCTGGTAAGATTGTTGCAATACCAGCGTCTTCCACTGAGTCATGTTTTTCAGTTTCTTCATCCTCTTCAGTGCCCTTCAAATCTTCAGACTGCATAACAGATAGTGTTTGAACTTCAAGAAGAATGTCCACGAAGGAATGTAAACTAAGTTTTTATAAAAAATAAAATTAAAAAATGAAGTGATATATATGTTCCAAAATCAAACCTTTTCAGATTCTTCCTTCTTTATCTCATCTTCAACAGCTATATTATCAATTTCTGACTGCGGTTCCAGGGCTTTACTTTCTGTGCTTTTGTTTGCTTCTGTTTCTTTTTCTTTATTCTGTGGAACTTCTTCAAGGTTCTGAGAAGCACCTTCCTCCACCAGGCACTGTATTTTACTAGCATCTGAACTAACAGTCTCATTTTCTCTTGACAGAAGAGACAATCTTCGTTCAAGCTTCTCTTCTTGTTCATTTTCGTGTGGTTTCTCCTCTGGAGAAGATTCTGTTGCAGCTATGTTCCTCTCTTCACTCCGAACACTTTCTTCTTTTTCCTGCGTAGTATCAAGAATTTCTTTGGGGCATTCAGTGGTATCACTGGTCTCATTTTCAATGTGCTTAGCCGTTTCTTCTGTCCTAGAGTTCTCGAAAATCTGTATATTCAATAAAATGTTAAATCAAGAAACAAGAGTACATATTGGATTCTGAAAAATAACCGATTAGCTATTGGTTAATGGTCCTACAACCTCTCCTGTGGAATCCTCTGCTTTCTTTTCATTATCTTCTATTTTCTTGGAAGGAACTTGTTCAACTGATTCTGGCACGTGGCCTGCAATATTGGTCTCTTCGAGAATCTGTTTTATGCTACTCTCTTCTGTGATCTCAACGGTTTCTTGTTCAACCGATTCTGGTGAGATGCAAGCAACTGCACGGTCTTTATTAACGCTCTGTTCGATTTTCTCCGCTTCAAGTTCTGAAGATTGGTCGACTAAGTTTTCCTCTTTCAATGTTTGTTTTCCAGCTTCATTACCATCCTCCTTTAACTGCATTACAGATGAGTTTTGAACTTCATTAAGAATGTTAATGTATACATAAAAATAAGTGCTTAAACAGTTGCAGTTAAGGGAGATTCATGTTCCAGAATTAGACCTCTTTAGATTCTTCCTTCTTTATCTCATCTTCAATCACCTTGTTATCTATTTCTGTTGCGTCAGATGTTTCAGCAACTGCTTGGAGATCCTGCAGCATGAATATGTTTATGACATCATTTACTCTTGTTATGGAGTGTGGATAGAGCAGAGAAGTTAAAATGGCTTGTTTGTTCACCTCCTTCTCTGCTGTTAGTTTGTTTTCCTTGGCATTGTTGTTCTCTTCTGGTCCTTCTTGGGGAGCTTCTTCAAGAGTCTGAGAAGCCCCATCCTCCATCAGGCGAGGTATTTTATCAGCATCTGAACTTAATGTCTCATTTTCATTAGATGAAAATGGTGGCTCAAGCTTTTCTCCTGGTTCATTTTTATGTGGTTTCTCCTCCACGGAAGTTTCACTTGCAGTTATTTCTTCAGAGCTTTCAATGGTTTTACTTGTCTCTTTTCCAATGCTCTCAGCCTCTGCTTCAGTCTTTGAGGTCTCATATATCTGCATTCAAGTTTAAAGTGTAAATCATAAAAACAAGACTATGAATTAAATTTTGAAAAAGAAATAATTTAGCCATTAGTTAATTGTCCAGCAACCTCTCCTGTCGGCAGATCCTCAGGAACTTGTTCAACTGATGCTGGATTGCTCTCTTCTAAAGTCTGTTCTATGATGTTCTCCCCTTCTGACTTTTCTGCATCGTTTTCATTTTCTGGAGTTACCTGATCTATTTCTTGTTTAGTTGCTTCCTCTGAGATGTGGGCAGCAATACCTTCCACAACCTGTTCGTTTACAGGCACTCCACTGCCTGTGATATTCGCTTCATCGAGCACCTGTATCAGCAGACAAGAAGTCTTCACCAGACTAACAAAAATTAAGTTGCAGAATACATAATTCGGTGAGTGTCATAGTGTGTGTCCTTGCATGAATGTCTTATCAAACCTCTTCGCTGGTAACATTGCTGCTCTCATTAGTGTCTTCTGCGTGACTTTTGTCTTCGCCCATCAATGTTGGTGCTGCCTCCAGAGGACTTTCTGTTTGAAGTTCTTGCTCAACCTTATCATCTCTTTTAAATACAGCACTGTTGACCTCAATTGACGTTTCGCCCTCGGTTGTACATTTTACAGCATCATCACCTGCATCAGGTGTTTCAAGACTCAGTTTCCCGATAAAATTGCTCTCTTTCTCCTCACACACCAATAGACATACATGAATGACAGCAGCTAACTTTGTGGATACTTGCTTAATTTTTTTAAATGAAAACTTGACATTCGCTAAATGAAGCTCAATTCTGAAACTACTCACTTTCTGCTACTCGTTCATGTGCCACTGTATCACAAGCTTCTTCATTGTTCTGCATCTCCTGGCCTGCGTTCTCCTCAGAGTCCTTGATCTCTGACTTTTCTTCAGATTCCAAGCCACATACCTCCTGGAGTTTTTCTACTTCTGTTTCACTTGTTTTTAGGATCAGTTCTGTTGTGACTCCGCCTTCTGTTGATGGGTGCTCTGAGATTGTGTAATTCCCAGTCTGGTGTGCTTCAGGTGCATCTTCCATATCCTTCTTCTCTTCCACAGAGGCTTCATTTGCTTCCTGAACTTGTCCTTCCGTTTCAGAGTTGGATACATTTTCGGGATATTTGCCTTCATTTTCTACAGCTGCTTCAATCAAAGGATCGGTGACATGTAAACCATTGGCATCCGTATTTGGAACCTCAGTTTGTGCACGTTCTATCTTCTCATTCAATTCAATTGGTGGTATATTCTGCAACAAAAGAATTCTTTGAAATCTTAGGCAATTACAGAGATCACTTAATAAATTTAATAAAAATAATAAAAATAGAAATAAAACTATGAGTGAAATGGATGTAAGATTTAAAATTTTTGGACCTTATCTTCCGCAGTCTCATTTTCACTGAAAGTACTGTCGGTATGGATTGGTAAGTCTTCCTTTACTATTTCCTTGCAGGTTTCTTCTCGGCTCTTGAAGGGTGTCGCCCGGCTCTGCCCTTCAACACCAATACGTGTTTCATCAGGTTCAGCTGGAGCAACAATGCCGATGTCCTCAGCAGCTACACTCGATGATTCCTCTATCTTCTCCTTTTCCGGTTTGTTCTGCTGCAAGTTCTCTTGCCTTTCCTCAAGTTCAGATATTCCATTTTCTCTGTGTTCCAGAACATCAGTGATTTTTACCTCAAAGCTTTCTTCTTGGACTTTAATGGGTTCCTCATCTTTAACACATGCAATTGGTTCAGTGTGTTCAGTGGAAGCACTTACAATAAAGTCCTCACTAACCACACTCATGGATCTCTCAAGCTTCTCCTGTTCTTGTTCCTGCAAGTTCTCTTGCCTTTCCTCATGGCTTGATCTTTCTTCTTGATTGTGCTCTAATGCATTAATGATTTCTGCATCACCACTCTTTTCCTTGGTCTCTATGACTGCTTCCTCATATCTTTTCTCAACTGGTGATGCGTCACCTGCAGCCACCTCCTTTACGCTCAATGTACCCTCATGTTTCACGAATGAAGCATCCCCTTCTTGTTCAGGATTTTCATAATCCTTTTCTTTCTCGCTTGAAATGCCGTCATCTTCTGCAGTTTTCTCGATCACTTCAATCTGTTCTTTAACTTCTTTTGGATTTTCCTTTATGATATCATCTGACTGAATCTCATGAGGAGCTTTGAAAGGTTCAGGATTGTCTAGCTTCTCTGAGCATTTATCTTCTGTTTGTGTCGCAAAAGTATCCATGCTGTCCTTCGGGCTCATTTCACCTTCAACTTGAGTCATGTATTTTATCTCCTCACTTGGTTCAGTTACATCTTGTGGTTTCTCCTCACATGCAAAACCATCAGCCTCTTTAAGCTCCTCTCCCGCTTCAGGTCCAACTTCATGTCTGCTTGACACATCTTTTGCCGTTGTGATAGATGGCTTGCATACAGTTTCCTCGACACCGTCCCTAATATTTAATGTTGCTTTTTTATCACTCTGGATGTCTGCATGTGCTGCAATGCTTGGGGTGAAAATCTCTCCAGCATTGTCATATACGGATATCTCTTTTTCATCTTTCTCATTTTCCACTCTTTCACATGCATCAATTGCCTCAGGGGTCTTTTCCTGACGAAATAAATTAGTGGACTTCTCTGCTTCTTTATATTCTACTTCTTCAGAGCTTGTTTCTCCTGTGGCCTCAAGTATGCCATCTTTCTCTTTTTTAAGCATGTCAATTGTTTCTTTCTCGATGTTTTTATCTTCAATTGAAACATCTTGACCTATTATAACTTCAGCATGCTGATCGGCCACCCTTTCCTCCTCCAAAATTTCTTCGTCAATCCTCAGGTTTGATTCTTCAATCTTTTCCATCTGAAAACCATTTCCTGAATGATTTACAATGTCACTGCTCATGTCATTCTTTTCTGATATCTCTTCTGGCTCTGGCATGATTTTAATTCCTCCACTTCCTTTCTCATCTCCAACCTCAATTTTTCCAATGCTCACCTGTTTTTCATCCTCTGAAATCTCCTTCTCTCCTTGAATTGGCGCTCCCTCATCTTGCAAATGTTTTGATACTCTGCAGGTCTCTTCACTGGCAACCTCAACAGCATAGGGTGATTCAAAAAACCTTTCACCCTTAGCTGTTTCAACATTGCCTTCAATTACAGTAATCATGGTTTCAGGCTCAAAAGCCGCTTGCTTGTTTTCTGTTTCTGCAGAGTGTTGAGCAGTTTCAGGAGGTAAATTTAGCATCTCTTGGAATTTCTTTACCTCTCCCGGTATAGTGTCATCGACCAATCTCTCCAAGTATATACTCTCCCCAACATTTCTCTGCACAAGGAAGAATTTCATTGACATCCATAAAGGGTTGTAAATATATATGCACTTTGAGAGAAAGAGACTTTTCTCCCATGAAAACTACCTAAATGCCAACAGGGGGAACAACGCGCTCTTTTTTCAAATATTCGGTAGATCACATTTTTAAAGTAAGTCTGGCAAAGCTATTATATTACGGAACAAGTTTTGTAGGAAAACATGATTGTACTTTTCTGAAGCTCCCTGAAGTTTTGAGTGATATTTGATGTTCTAGATCAAATGCTACTCATCATATTTATCTGGAACTACTATTAATTGCATTAATATTGGAAACTGCTTCCTATAACTTTAAGGATTTTATAGCAACATTATCATGTTTCAGGGATGAACAAGAACTGACAAAAAATAAGAGAAATTTTATTTTTTCTAAAGATTTATCGACAAAATTCTATAAACCATATTAAACTTTACAAATTTTGTACACAAACTATTGTGACCTGAGATGAATAGGAGAATGAAAATATAAAAGTCAAACAATTAATAGTGATACAAGAAGTAGCATTGTAATAATAAATAAGTAATGGCATGAAATAATTTATATGTAAGTGTTTGCATACAAAGTCTATAAATATAGTATTACTCTAATAAAATAGAAATTTAAATTCTTAATTTTGTCCACTTGTGGAGCTTCAACTATATTTCGTGCTTTCCTTCCGGGGTAGTTAACTAGTAGTTGACTGTTACGTGAATGGTTAGTTTGTAATGGCAAGAGTACGGCAGTAGTAATAAAAAATTATTATAAGCATGCTGAAGATGACATTTTTGCCTTCACAATTAAAAAAACAAATAAATAAATAAAAATAATAAGCTGGTGGCTGATAATCTTTCCAGCCTCGCTCCAGTGACATCCACTGAAAAAGATTGTTTTTTAAAGCTTGTTGTTATTTAAGCCAATGAGTTGCTCTAGAAACCATAGATAAAAAGTGAAACTGTATTGAGTTTGGTAATTGGAATATCAATTAAAACTTTCTACTTCACAGTTTGTAGATGTAAATAAAAAGCAAAACCATTATAAGTCGGGAATGTTAGTCTTGAAAGTCAGTGTATGCATATTTACCTTCAAATAATGTTATGTTGCAAATAGCAAATAGCATTTAATGCTATTTGCTGCATTTAGCAAATAGCAAGACTGCAAGAGACAAGCCTACAGCAGGAAAGCCTTAGCTTATCCTAGTAGCTTGATGGATTACTGTTAAACTCTAATTATAATTGGTATATAATCCTATAAATATCTGCGAAGAGTTATGTCTTTAGAAATAAGCCATGTTAGCCCGAATTCAATTAACAAGGACGAAGTACACCAGTCCATTAATAGTCTGATCCGGGGCTTGTAATTTCAAATTAGCCTAAGATATGTTGTTGTGATTTTCAGTATTTTATATGGGATCAATTTTTTTTTCTGCAGATTGGTCTCTTTGAACTTCTGTTTGATTTTAATATGTCGTGGTAGTCGAACCTTGGCTAGTTCCAGAAGATTTAATAAACATTGAAATGCTTTTATGATATAACTGAGAAATTAGAAGGGAAACCCTGCTCCCGTATGACAATAAAAAGGATATGATGCTTAACGATTGAGAAAAGAGAGATACATGCATGTAAAAGCTTTCTTCTTTGGCTCTTTCTAATTGGAACCAACTTTAACATGAAAAAAGTATGTCTCTAATATAGATGGTGCTACAGCAGAAACTAAAGCTGAAAGAGTCCACTGACCATTACCTTTTTTCGTTAATAGATTGATTATTATCATTTAAAAAAAAAAGGCATTACATATTTTGATTTTTGAGAGAATGAACCATAGCGGATGTATAGAGCTTAATACGTAACAAAACCATTTGAAGAACACCTTGAGTAGAGAAATCTGCCTCATGTAATCTCTCTGTGCGGTTTATATGAAGATGAAAATGAAGTGTTGACTTCATAAATACGGTTTAGATTAGAGATCACAAATTAAATTAACAAAAGCTTCTGAACCGAAACATGATCCTGCAAAGCTGTTAACCCGTCCATATTTGTACTGTTACCCTGTCCATATATGTACTGTTACGTGCAGTTTTATGATCTTAATGATCCAGAAATTGAACTTTCTGAATACAGTTATTTGATAGTTGATGAAGTACAACTATAAATTATCATTCAAAGGATTTCCACTTTTCACTCTAGCATCATTCAAAACTTCATAATATGCAGCAAACAGAAAAGGAGATAATGCAGTAGAAGAAAGAAGTGATCTACATACCGTTATAGATACGGTTTCTGCTATGTCTGCTTCGGTTGCCATTTCTCATGCAGCACAAGTTGAATACAAAATGTAAGTGCATGAAGAAATCAACTTTGTGTGTCTTGATCCAAACTTCAAAAGCTAGCTATACAGCTTAATGTGCTTAGTCCTAAAAATTAATGTAACTTTATACCTGCGAATGGCTGATATCTAGAGCGATCATTTGATAGCTCTGTTGCTAAAGTAGGGTAGAAAGAGACAAAGGCCACTTGGTATATGCTAATATAGTGCTGAGTTGGCCCAGATGTGTAACGGTCCTACCGATTTGTCAGTTGCATGCTGCAATAGAGTACTGCACAGCTCTACACTCGAATGCAACTGCTCGAAGCTCATTCAATTAGATAACTTTTGTCTTTAGACCAAATGTTTTGACGGTTTTAACTCAAGGAATACTAAAGAAGTTCCTGACTTTAGAGTTTTCTTTTATCAGAAAGCGATAAAATTTCTACCTTGTGGGGTTTTATCTCTTTTTCTGATTATAATGGTTCAGTATATGATATTTACAAGAGATTTATCAATCAAAAAAAAAAAAGAGTCTTTTGCGTCTACGGAAGATGATCTCTTTTTAGAATATAATTTGCAAGCATTGAACTTAGAATATACATCTACAACCCATTTTTTTTACAATTTGAGTTGGTAAAATATTAATAGATGGATAATTATCTTATCATATAATTTAACATCTTTCATTTATTTTGTGATATTTTGTCAACTTATATTATAAGAAAAGTAGATTATAGATGGGTTATAAATATAGCATTATTCTTAAACTTATCTTTAATTAGTTTTTGTGTATTTGTGTGTATATATATATATAATAGTTGGAGTGAGATTGAGTTGGAAAGTTTAAAGCAGGATTTACCATGATGCTACTATTATATTATATGGTGTAATTATTCTACCCTGTTTAATTACTATATGATCTATGATGATATCGAGAATCAATAGAAGATAATAAATTCAAGATTAGCTTTGAATTGTCCAAAAGCAATGAACTAGAAGAAGAAAAATGTAAAGTAATTAGGTTTGTTCATCATAATTGGTTAGTTTAGTGTATGTGCTTGAATATTCTTTGAAGATTAAAGTATTCATGATGTAAGTTGATTATGATACATAAGCACTTTGTGGGGAATCTTCTGCATAATACAAAAAAATATGTATTACAAGCTCAAGGACTAGACACCATAGACGGGTCAGGGATCCACCACTAGTTGTACCGTGAATCTATTTCACTTAGAATATGAATTACTTCCTATAAGATTATTTTTTATGGAATTTTAGTACAGTTACTAATTTAACATGTGTTAATTTTTTATTGAATGGTTGCATAAAATTTTTTATTGATGGGTAATATAGAAATTGGTAATTCATTTCATTCGAAAATTATATTTATGTCGATCGAGATAAAGATGAAATGCATAATCAAAACCTAAACTATTCGTTTAATTTGAAAGATACCAAACTCGTTGATATATATATATTAGTTGGTAATATTTGACTAATAATAGAGTAGTATTGAGAATCTAATCAAAGTTATGTAATAATTGTAGGAGTAGAATTACCATGCATCCTTGCATATTGGAAAAGAAATATCCTTAAATATTGATTTACTTATTCTGATCAATTCTCTAAAAATTCTCTTTTGGTTAAATTAAGTAAAAGAAAATCCAAAGTAGAAGGTGGAAGAATTAATAGAGAAGAACGTGGAAAGACCTGATGATGATGAAACCAATTCTGTTGTATATATATATAGCTCAGGGACTGCCGTGCTTCTTTTTTATTCTTTTTTAAGTTTAATTTGTGTTTTATAATTTGTTTGGCTTAGAGGCAGAAACATCCAACAGAACACCTAATATTCTGTGTACGATGTAAATACGTAATTAATTATTTTGAATAATTGTGGATGTAGTACACACACATATATATATATGTCACTAAGTGGAATTATATAAACAAAGGTGCATGTGTGAAGTGACGCAGCAAGACCAAAACCAAATAAAATCAATCTCCATCAAACCGACCACAACATAAAGCAATCTTGTCATTCTTCGCCGCCCCCTGCGTTGGATAATAGAGGCAATGAAACTCCAACTTGGTTTTTTGCCTTTTTATTAATATATATAGAGTTTTGAATGTACAATATCAATAATGCATGTGGCTGTCTTTTTGATTTGATCAATCGCCAGAACTGTGGACAGATCACATGAACATGCATGCAAAGCAATATTTCTATTTTGATAACCAAAGTATCGAAGAGCAAGTTAATTTTCTTACCTTACTAAATTCAATTATTAAGCTGAAATATTTTGAATAACGCTTGAGTTTTTAATAGATATATGTGCATGAGAAATTCGAATTTAGAATCTCTAACTTAATGTCATATTAATCGAAGTCAATATTTTAAATGATTTGGTTCGACAAACTTAATTAATTGTATGAAAAAGTATTCTTATTAGTCTTTTTTAGAAGCTTTTTCACCCTTATTAGATAACATTTACCTAGTTTGCACTCAAAAGTGGTGCCAAACTTTGCTTCAAATTTGCTTTAATCCAATTTGCACTTTTGAAATCCATCAACTAGTATATTAATTTATTAAATATGAGCTTTCGGTGTTTCCATTTCATAATCTCAGTTTACTAGCTCTAAATATATTTATTGCATGCGCCATCTCAATTGACTTTGTTCGAATGATGTATATATAATTCAGGAGTCCCCATGACCATCATGCAGGGTTTGAATATATATGAGGATATCTCTTTCAGAATTGAATAAAAACGGATGAGATTGTCTCTCTCATTGGGGTGACAGCCCAACTTTCTAAAGTATGATTCATGAAGGTCGGTTACGTGAAGGACCTACTTGATGTGAATAAACTGAGCTACCAGCCAACCAGTACCACCTTTATATATATATATATATATTGCTTCAAATCAATACCAATGGGCTATATTTATAATCTAAATATAATTTAAAATTTATAACTTGATATGATAGTCTAAATAAAAAAATTTATTAGAGATATAATTTTACTCATTTATTTATTTATTTTTTGTCATGTAAACTGTCATATCAAGTTGTAGAATTATGATTGTACTTAGATTGTAAGTCTAACAGGTTGAATATTATTCTATCTAAAGTCTAAAATTTACTGAAGACTTTAGACGTTCTTATGTTGATTATTTTATAGATTAAACACTTTTTCTCATATAAAAACATATGAATAGAAAAAGCATTTTTTTTTAGTTTTTATCTGAATAGAAAAAAATGAATTGATTGCCTATTTTTTTGTTTTAAAATACCCTTAAAAATTTTATTTAATTCATAGTTTGTTAGATCTTTAAACGATCTTTTCCTTTTCTTTCACTATTTTTTTCGAATATTCATTTATTATTTTTTAATTACATAGTAACTAAAATAATTTTCATATTATATGTGACATACATTAATTAACAATTTAATTTTTCTTTTGCACTCTAGTATTTTAATTTTGATTTTATGGTATTGATTATTTACAAATGTTTATATAATTAACATATACAACTACAATACATATAATACTAAATAATGACATATATGTCAAATTAATAGCTTTCAGATGTTTTTAATTATTGAAAATAATTAACTTAAGACTTTTTATCAGATCTTATAAAACAAAAAACAATTACATCATTCAGACATTTATATTCAAACATATTCAAAAAATTTTAATCAAATTCAGACCCATTCAAATTCTGAAAAAAAAAATATATATCGCCCCCTAATACTACTAATCCTGCTTATTATCTCGCAATGATTTTCATCCCAACCCAACTTTGCTCTAAATTGCCAAGATATGATACATTCCATAAATAGGTTGGTTTGAATGGTGGATGAATTCATCTATTTAATATGGTTTTAAATATGAATTGACATTTCTTGAAAATCAATTATTGGACACTCCTTGTTTGAAGCTAGCCCATCGATTTTGTAAAATTCAATCTACAATTGTATTCAATTGTAAACTTTTTCTATTGTCCAACCTAGTTATTATACTTTTGGGTATTCAAAATTTACTTATATTTAATTTGAGTCAAATGGAAATTGATCAACATTGAATGATATGTAAAACCAACGTACAATTTCCAATGAGCATTTATACAGGCAATATGAATGAAATTACAATAATAATAAGATGAGAACTATGAAAAAGCCTTAAATACGACTGACCTCTCACAAATCTGTTCAATACGATTCAAACGGATATCGATAAAATAGTACCTTTGTGTATCCGGAACTCCATTGAAGAAGGTAGATGTTAGATTATCAATTTGAGAATGACATGTAACAAATTTTCAAAGAATAAATATACGAAATGAACGGATGGGATCAACGGAACTGGTAATGGCGGCTTTGTTCGGCAAAACAGGGCCCCACATGACAAGGGCTTCAGCTGAAGCCCACCATGTGATGTATTGTATGAGGACGCAGTGGCAGTGGAGTCCTACGTGGCATCATGTCAGCCCTTCTTCTTCTTCAGAACCGACCACTCATACGCCGAGTAGCCGCCCACTGGCACTGGACCCCACTCTTCCTCTCTATTACTTGTCGGTGTGGCGTGGGCATTCCATTTAGTGAAGTAGGCAGCCAGCCCAGCTGCGTGTGTGAGAGAACTTAGAATCTTCTCTTTGTCTCTATAGAAGAAGAATAATAACATTAACATAACCTCTCACTCTTGGAGCTGAAATTCCTCTTTTGATCACTCTTTCTTCCTTTCATCCTCAACAATCAAACCTGGATTTTTATTTTAATTATGAATCATTAGAATAGAATCACAATATCAACTACGGAAATGGGCCACAAATAAAGCCCATGCTTCATAGGCCCAATACATTTTCAAACTATTGCTTGCCTTACAGCTTCTACTTGTCAATGCTTTTTTCAATTTTTATGTTAGGAACAGGAAATCGGAAGTCGTCCTTTTGTGCAAAGCAATGAGTTCTTTTTTCTTTTTTTCTCTCTCTTTTTTGGGTTAATGCAAAATTGACGTTGTCAAACTTTGAGAGACTAACATGAAGGAAAGTAACAAATATGTAGTCACCTTAAAAGTAGGAGGAAACTGGATTCTAGCAGAAAGCAAGTCAAGAGAGGCAGCATTAAGCTACTACACTTGGTTGGATCACCATCAATCTATGCAATGCATGCTGCCTTCCTAGATCCATGAAATTTCTCAAAAGATGTGTTTGCTTATGCTTAGCTAATTGCTATTTTTTTAATTTTTTTTTCTGATTCCAAACTAAATTTCAAAAAATATGCTCATCATTCATCAATACTATATATATTCACAAAACACAATTTCAAGGGTTCATAGTTTCAAACCTTAATTTGATTCTAAGATTTAAGGGACTTTTTCTTTCTTTCTTTTATAAGAGAAAGTAATATAAAATCTCAACAAAAGGGTATTACAGCAACTCCCCTTTCAAAAAATTTTAAAGATTTTTTCTCCTTTTCTTTTCTCTATATTATACATTTCTACCCACACAAATATCAATTACGTGTAGTTAACTTCATATTCATACACAATTCTCATGCTCAAATGTTAATTATTATCCAGCTTTCTCTTTATCTTTCTTTTCTTCCTTTCCTTTTCTCCGTCTACTCTTTCGTTCTCCATCGTCTCCTACTCATAGTGCAATGGCCTCGTTGATAAAACTTTCCCCTAGTTTTCAAGTATATTACGAAAATATAATTGAAGCAAGTGTCGTTACTATTTTATGAAAATAAAATTTTTTTATATAATATTGCAATTTCTAATGCTTAATATTACAAGTATTATTTGATGTTATAAATTACCCATAATAGCTAATCCCCCAAACTAGGAAAGCCCACCAGATTATGATTGAAGAATTGATGTAATAGCTAGTTATCTCAATCAATCAAATATTTTAAATCAATTGAACAAGGACATGTCACGTGTGAGACGATTCGCCACATAAATATATTATTTTATGTTAAGAAAGATTGTGATCAAAGTAACATTATATCTATTTATAAACCCCAATTTTCACTCATAAAACTAATCTCCATATGCCCATAACGGAGTAATCACATTAATTTTAATTATTAAATAATAAATCTTCCAACTGTGACTTAAACTGTCATTTAATTAATTTAAATAATCAATATCCAAAAACGTGGCACTCCATAAGCGCAGATTCATGCCAGCCACGTCATATATTTCTATTTTTTAAATAATATGTGAAATGATACGAAACCTTGGCCAATACGGCGATGATTATGCCCAGCCTGCCCAGCCTGCCAGCGTTGTCACTACCCAGAAATTAAAGTATTATAATAACGTTTTATTTTTCCCCATAAAATTAACCCTTTTTATACTCTCAAAATTTCACAAACTTTCTTTCATCTATCTTTTTCTCAACCTATTTTTATCCAAAAAAAAAAACTTTATATCATATTTTTTAAAGCATACCCACTATTAAAAGTCCAACAACAAAATTCAAGAACTCTTTATACATAGCGATTTTAAATTGAAATAAAAAGTAAAAGGACATGAAGTAAAATTATTGTTAATATGCAAAAAAGAAAAAAAAATATCGTGACGGCGAAAATAGTTTGAAAAACAGAAGTGCTAATTAGGGAGATTAGTGAAATATTCAAAACAACGAGGGGTTAAAGATATATCATAAAACTCAGGACAAATAAAAAATATTAAAAAAGTACACCCTATACGATAACAAAAAGAGAAAACGAGGGCAAAACTGAAAATCCAAGAATGGCGGGAAAAAGAGCCGTTAGTAGATGAAAAACCTCAGGTTTTGGCGCCTAAATTTCGTTCACTCGGTTTCGGCTGCCCGTAAAATCTCGGGCAGCTCTCTCTTTCTCTTTCTCAGAACTCTCTCTCTCTTTTAAGCAAATTTATTTGTTTGGTGTTGCTTAGATCACGGCTGCGCATTCCACCATTATATAAGCCTTTCGTCTCTCTCACCCGAAACTCTTTCTTCTTATTATTATTTTCCCACAAAATCTTCCTCTTTCTCTTCGTCTTTCCCTTTAGTTTTCCCGTTCAAAGCTCCCACTTTTCTCTCATTTTCCCTCTCTCTCTCTCTCTCCCCTTCGCTTCTTCAACCTTTTCCCTTATTCCCCACTTCAGTTTCCGATTCCTTGATCATATCCCACCTTCAAAATCCCATCTTTTTTCATCTTCACTCTGTTTTGCTCTGTTTCTGTCCTGTTATTTTCCTGTCTTATCAAGAAAAAACTCTGTTTATTCTATTTCCTTTGTTGGGTATTCAAAGTTGTTTCTTGGTGGAAAAGTAAAGATGGGTTTGTCAAAGAAATCGCAAACGGATCATGTTGGGTTGGACGCCGACGGGAAGAAATGGATGATAGCTGGAATCGCTCTAAGGACTTCGTTGAAGCCTATAAATACCAAGCCTAGAGGCAGAGACGCTGAAGATGAAGATGAGGAAGCCTTTTCAACGACTCCAACAGCCAAAGAAGCAAGAATACCAGACAGATTACCATGCCCACCAGCTCCGAGAAAGCGCAGGCCACCGTCGAGATGCAATTTCAATGGAGTGAGGGAGTTTTTCACCCCTCCTGACTTGGAATCAGTGTTTAAACTCCATGTTGAGAAAGCAAACTGAAGTTGAGATTAGTCAAGTCAAAAAAGATGATTTAAGTTAAGATGAAAGTAGAAGCTTTTGCTTGAGTTTTTGTGTTGTCTTTTTTTTTTTTTTTAAATGCGAGTTAAATGATGTACAAAGTTGTTGAAATTTATGAAATGGTAGAGTAGTCTTAGTTAGTATATTTTGTTAGTGATGAGAAGATTTTAGTTTTTACATCTTTCTTTTTTTTCTTCAAGTCGCTTGCTTTACTAGAGATTATTATATATTCTTTGTTAGTGCTTGTATTAGGAATTTAGGATATGGAATGGAATGGGATGGATTAGTTGTACCCTTAATATGTTGAAGTTTTGAAAATTTTGAGATTATTGTTGATTTGTTGCTAAGCTACTGTATTGAGAGGTTTCTTTTTTTGCCCCATTTGCTCTCTCTCTTTGCATCTGCTATTATGTTCTATTTTTGCTCCTACAAATTTTTAGAGTTGGAAAGTGTTGTGACGTTTGTACCTCCAAATTTGGTCTGCCTCTTCCGTATCGCTGCTCAACTATCATTCACAATCCTCTTTGCTTCATGACTCATGCACATTCTCTCTCTCCATCAAAAGTTGGCACAGATATTTTGGGACAGAATCCAATACTTATCACAAATGATTCTCTACTTTCACCCATATATTCCTCCTCCACTACTAAGTTTTTAGTGCTTAAGTTGTGGATCTAGACTTCTAGTAATATTTTCGAAACATTTACAATTATTAGATTGATTCTATTAGTAATGTTCTATAGTGGCCTTTTAACTAGTCATAATTATTATGAGTAGAGTAGGTATAATGAAATCCTAACAATTTCCACATTCAACAAATTGTCTTTCCTGTTATTTGGTTTCCAACTATCAGGTTTCCGAGTCTTCACTATCCAAAAGTACACGCGTGTATAGCTTACAAAGGTTGTGTATTCTTGAGAGAATAATAACTACGCAGAAGCAGGTAGATAGCCAAAAAGTTGTCCAGCAAATTGTGAAAGTATATCTTTTTCATGGCTGAGATGCTGCACGGATGCTTCAATAAAATTGATTTGAGTGTGACTAAACTCGCAAAAACCCAAGATCCCAAGAACTTTTTTTTTTTTTTAAAATGCTTATGCTCTGCCATTCATCTTTAATCTTCTCTATGTCCCACTCACATGACCCACCTTGCCAAGTTCCTAGCAATGCTCATTTCACTATAAGAAGACAAAGAAATTGGAGGCGAAAGAGTAGAATCCTATGAGAAGTTGAGGGAGATGTTTGGTTCACTAATAAAAGTATTAGATGTTTCAAAGTCACTTGTTGACAAAGACAACTAGTTAATTTTTGTTTTCATATGATTTGCGGATAAGATTTTGAACATGTTTATCATATACCAAACACCCATTTGTTTATACTTGAGTGGACAAGATTGTGCCAAAGCACGATAAAGGAATGTGTTTTAAAATGTGAAAATGTGAAGTTTACCTGGTCTCAAGTTCTCTTAATTTTGCATGTTAAACAAAGATTTCTCGGGATTAGGAGCCTTTAAGAAAGCAAATAGTAAAGTTGAACCAAAAATTAAGGCCTTAACTTTGTCGGATTCTGCTCAATTTATATTGGATTTACAATTAACAAATATAAAATTACAATGTTCACTTCACTATTATGCTGCAAATATTACATGCCACATGAGGTGGGCTACTATTTGAGTTTGATTTTTTCTAATGAAATATTTTCTACCTTGTCGACAATTTTGACTTCAACCCTTGTTGCCATCCAGGGAACAACATATTCTGTTGTGCAAAATATTCATTTTCATGACCCTCTTTATTTCTAATCTTATATAAAATTAGTAACATTATCAAATTAATATCAACTATTAAATTGAGATTGTTATCTATCAGATGACGTTGTGGATAGTAACAGAGCATTTGGGTCATTATCCTTCTCATTGATCTTAGTGCCCTGTCCGTGGTTAATCAAGGTCATGTGAAGAGAAACAATTATCAGCAGTGTCAGATTTATTGGTAAACACTTTATACAGGGCCGTCTAGGACAAATATCCGACACAAACAGCGGCTGTATACTAAGCTTTTCTCTTCAAACTCCGAGTAACATCATGTTGCGTACACATCTCTTTTGTTACTCTCTCATTTCTTTAAGAGAGCAATCTAGACTTCACTGCAATATTAAGCAATTTGCTCGTCACTTGATTATTAATTCCCCACTAAGGAAAAGCTTTGAATTCCTGCTTAACTCAACTGACTCTCAGAAACCATTAATTGGATCATTAATGAACGAGTTAGACTCGCATAACAAAGTTAAAACAAGTGTCAAAATGAAAATTTATGAATGTGGTTGTGATGTTTTGAAGCAGCAGAGCAAGGTGTCGTTTTCATAAATAAAAGGACAATTTGTACCGAGACAACTTGTGTAAATTTGAATTGGGTTGATTTTGTTGACTGAGATAGATAGATAGATAGATCCAGGCGAATTGATTTGGTTTTGTGTGGTCGGTGATTACCCAGGAAGGCCATATATATGTGACCAACTTCTTCGTCATTTCTTCATGTGGGGGACCAATTAATAAAAGTTTGAATCATATATTTAATCGCATATCACATTTCAATTCAATTATTGTTGCTTAGTAACATTCAAACAATGTCTAGAATAAATTTCATTCTCTCTTTTCATGTTTGTTGGAGTTCATTCATCTCTTTTGAAGTACACCCACGATTCACTTGATTTAGAAAAGTAAATTTTCTAAATAAATAAGAACCCTTCTATGGAAAGAATTTTGATCAATTGTATTAAATTTCAAGAAGATCTTGAAGTACTTTAAAATTGATTTAGGATCTCAACATGGCTAAAATCCAATTTATAGACTCTAATGAGTTCATATACATAGGTTTTTGTTAATTCTGGCCTTTATGGAGTCAATGCAATGTCAAATCTAGTAAGCATTTTTCACTTGTGACATAATTGACTTCATTTCTTTAAAATGAAGCAAAGAAACATTGGTCCATGACAACATGATTGCAGAAATTTATAGGGGCATAACTCCAAATATAGGACAAGCAAAATATAATTTAATTAGGGTTTAACTTCAAATTATTTAATCCAAGGCAGAGCATACACATGATTTCTTATTAGCAACTCATTTATTATAACCTATTTATACTCTTGCTCGTACACCACAGACAATTAGACAGATCAATTATGTGTTGTTTGTGAGTGCTTTTGACAAAATGTTGTCAAAATCTATTGTCAATATCATTTTCTTTCCATAATAACAACATATAAACTTGTTTCTAAGAATAAAATACTACAGTTAGTTGCAATTTCATTTTCAAGGAAAAAGAACATCGATATCGTACATTCACTTAATTAACCAACCATTCCATTAATGAAACCAAAACCTAAAATCATTTCATATTCACAATTATTGCATATCACATTGTGAAACCTCAATTTCTATAACCAAAACCAAACTCTATATACTATTACAAGAGTTTGACACAATATTAATAGGTATAAATACCCAATATGAAAATTGTAACATTTGAATTGTAACTTTCAACATACACAAATTTTTCTTATTTATAACTATTATCATTACAAATCCACCGCTTGCACTATACATCTATTATTGTTACAGCATCTATACTATGTATAGGGTAATAGATAGAGTACTGGGTTGGATTGAGGAAGGTTATTTGAGAGGGAAAAATCTCTCTACTTTCAACCATATTAAAGGCAAAATCCACAAACACATTCAACATAATTGACTAGCAAAGAATCTGAGCATAAGATTACCCTACACACGTTACAAGATTTGGTAAGGAACCATAAATAGGGTGAAGAGAAGAGAAGGGAAGGGAAGGGAAGGGAAGGGATATAATTGGTGAACATAATTGAGATGAATTGAATTGCGCAAGGAATAAGAGAAGAGAATCCAATGTTGGTGAAAAGACAGCAACACATGGGCATGGGCTGCGGCTGCCCACGGGAATCCAAAGTGAAAATTTTACAACACAATGCAAGATTCTCGTAACATAGTAATCATAATAAATAAAAATAATAATTACAAACTTTAGAAACAAAACAAACTGGAGTACTAATTTGCTTGCCAAGCTAAACAGCCAATCATCGATTTTTGTTCCTCAGCCTTGCCTTGTCTTGGCCTGGCCTCAATCTTTGACTTTTTATATTTTTATTTTATTTGTTTATTTATTTCCCTTCTTACGCGGTTTTAGCCCGAAACCCTATTTTGACCTGCCCGAACTGCCCGTTACTTTTGGCGGGAAACTTGTGCTTCGGGGCTACGAAACTTTCGTTCTTTTGGCGCCAATTTTTGCGATTTTGCCCGCGAAAAGCGGGGCTATGACGGCTATCCTTTTTTTTTTTTAATTAGATTTTCAACATTTTCCTTTTCAAGAGAAAATCTTGCAAAACTTATTTAAGATAAAATTTTGATGGATAAATTAAATATAAGAAATATTTTCATAAATTTAAAACAAAGAGAAATGCAATTATAGTCTGATCATTTTTTCAAAATTTTAAGGTATTTTTTTATTAGAATTTATAAAAAAATCTAATTAAAAAATTACAAGCAATTATAAATCTTTCTCAGTAATTGTAAGAAATTTACCTTAAAATTTTATAACTTTTTAAAGAAAAAACAATATTTTTCATATAATAAATAACGGACAAACAATAAAAAAATCATATGCATTTTAATTTTCCCCATAACTGGAAGAGATGTGAAAATGATGTGATTGAGGCTTTTAGAAAGATCAGACTGCGAATGCACAGATCAGTTCCATTCATGCGTGGCCCACTGGTAACGTATCTGGACCGTTAAAAAGGGTTGAAGTGGGCGCCCACGTGATGAATTTCATTGGGCAACGGAAATGCCAATGGATTTGAGACGTCAACTTGGTTTACTTTACTACCAACTTTTGCGTTTTGACCTTACCCATCTTCGTCTATCGTCTTTCTATGTTCCTGTGTTTGCTACTTTATTTGATGAAATTTTATAAGATATATTAAAAGAATAAATAATATACCTCTGATAAGATTTTAATGATGGTTAGTAGATGGATAATTTGTCTAATGTGACTCGATTTTAATAAAAAATTTTAATGGATAAATTTCTTGTTTTTTAATTATGTGAAATTAATAATAGTTGTCAAATAAATGATGTGATAATATAAAGAATGGTAATTATTTTTACATCAATGATACATAATTAAGATGTATAATTTAATATAGAATTTTAAAATACCAACTCGAAACTTTTCACCCTTTTAAATTAAATTCTTATTACACTCGATATTAAATTTTAAATATTTATTTATGCACATTTAATAATCTCATGATTACCTTAATTGAGAAAATTATTTATTGTATTATAATGTTGCTGGATCTTTTTTTTTCCTTTCATATCGTTCACTATTTGTTATTCTTAAGTTTAAAGATTATAAAAATTATATTGAAAATTGAAACTTTTCATTAAAATTGATTAATTTTTTATTGATTTTTT
Organism: Boswellia sacra; assembly: GCA_013180625.2. Lineage (NCBI taxonomy): Eukaryota > Viridiplantae > Streptophyta > Magnoliopsida > Sapindales > Burseraceae > Boswellia > Boswellia sacra. The sequence goes on along the minus strand of SNVD02014772.1, from coordinate 511,722 downwards.
GAAATTGCAAGGTTTGTACAAACAGAATTATTATTATTATTTTTTTAGATTTGATGATTGAAAGAGAGGAAAATAGTTGGGGTTATATATTGTTTTAGAAAAAAAATTACAGATTAAATGGCAATAGTGATTTGTCCCGTGGCTTTGAACTTATGCAGTTGACTGCAGGTTATCGAGAGAGAGAAAGAAAGAGAAATAAAATTTTGATTAATTTGAGAGAAAGCTAAGAAGTTTTAGTAAATAGAGAACAGTGGACTTTGCAAAGGGAAAATAAAAGATCATAAGATTTATTTTCAATAGAATCTTTTTCGTTACATTACATGTAGATTGGTGGATTTCTCATCGTTGGTGTTGCTGCGCATGCAGCTATTTTTATGGTATAGACACCAAATTAAAAGATATATTTAGGAGTTAGCAAAATTATTTTTGGAAGATAATAAAAGTATTTGTTAAGTTCACTTACTAAATTACTCAACAAATTTTTATTATAATTTTATCCATAATAAAATTTTAGATGAGGTTCAACGAGATGAAAAATAAAAACTAAATAGAAGTACCTTATTCAATATACAAAATATCATTAAGGTGGCAAAATGTATGGGCTGTGGCCCAATTATACTTCCATCCACCTGCAGACTTGGGTAGCAATCGAATTTCACTGAACACTTCTATTTCAACCCAACTCATGACTCAATAACCTAATACATCTCTTAATTTAATTGGATAAAATTGCAGTATAAATAAATAAATTCAAAGGTATTTAAAATGGCATAAATACAAAATAATAGAATAGATAAGTAATATTTTATTAGAGGTTTTTTGTATTTTTGTTTTTAATAGCATCCGACACTCGATGTCTTCGAAAATAGTCTGTATCGAGTGTCGGTTGTGAATCCGACATGATTCGACATGTAAGTGTCGAGTGTCGAGTGTCATCATCTGACACTCGAAACTTACATGTCGAGTCGTTTCGGATTCACAACCGATACTCGATATCAGTCTATTTTCAAAGACATCGAGTGTCGAATTCATCATCCGACACTCAACACTTACATGTTGAGTCATGTCGAGCGCTATCGAACTCGTCGAATTTTATCAAGCGTTTTGGCAGGTTTTTGGCCTTTTTGATCGGGTCGGATTATATCGGGTTACATGAATTAAACCCAATCTCAAACCCGATTGCACAAAACCAGAATTTTAAAACCCGATTTCGGGTTTTTTTATTACCCTGACCCGCTTGTAATCCGACCAACACGATCAGGTCGGGTAATTTTGAGCACCCCTATCCTGAATAATAGAATGAGGTGTAATAAAATAATGATTCATGAAACGGGTTTTGTGATGTTTTATGAGAGATGGTGTTGAGTTTAAGGGTCCTTGCTTTAATTATTTTGGAGATTGAAAGGTGGGTGTGGTGATGACATGAAGGGCTGTAACTATACCAAATTGGCGGTTCAAATGCAACATTTTTCTCTAATTAATTTTTATTACAATTGTATCCCTTTAATTGGGCTGTTAAGAAGATTACAATGACTAGAGCAGCATCACACAGTGCATTGGGCTTGCCTGTTGCCGCCTAGAAGCCCAATCCCTATAGCTTATCAACTTTGGTGGAGAATTCTATTTCTTATCCTATCAAATCAATTATAAAATAAATGAGTAATATTATATTTATAACTAACTTCTCACAACTTTCAGTTGTAAAAAATTTATTGAACGAGTAAAAATTTAATAGATGAATTGATAATTATAACTCCAGTAAAATTTTATCATTTTAAATTATAAAAAGAATTAATTATAAATAAGTTGTAAACTTATTAGTATTCAATATAAATTTACATAATTTTGATACATCGCCGAGAGAGACCTGTACTTAAACGTGCGCGACGACCTATATTTGCCTATGTCATTTCAGCATCCGAATTAAATAACATACAATTACAACGAAAGGCCGAAAAGCAAACCGAAAGAACAATAAATTTCACCAGAGGCAAGAAGTTATTGCCTACCAACCATTCACCAGAGCCAGAGGGCTTTCAGAAAGTTCTTTTGTGCACAAATAAATAGTACAAGTAAACCCTTCAGCAGTCAACCTATGGTTACCTTACGATAGCTCAGGTTGGTTAGTCACACTTGTATACAGTTCACTAACTAACAAACACTACGACAAACTGATTTCAAAGTACTAGTTGCTTGCTCATCTATTGCTCACATGTCAGTAGTAGTTATTGGTCTATTCTCTAACACTGTTCAAGGTATGGAGGGTGCAATCCTAAATTGTGGTCAACTCCGACTACATGACCTGAGCCTGAAGAAGGACAGGCTTTGTGACTATTCTAGTTAGACATGAAGTAGAATCGACTGGAGGCTCCAAATCGTATGAAGCAAACAGCACGTTTAGCTTGTCTTTTAGATATCAACCGGTCAGGTCAACAACGAATTTTATTATTCTGAGAGAGTATATCAAATGTGGTCAACAACAAGGGCATCCAGTCCCATTTTGGATGCTCTTACAAAACAAATGCTCTTCGTTTGATAATTGCATGATTAGCTAGCTCGTCTAATATACACAAGTAACTTATGGGACCGCCAAGGTGAGCTAATGATAATAGAAAAGAACTTTAGATAAACTAAGTATCCAAATATCTTATGTTTGAAACAATCAAGATGTATACACACCAAAACCCTCCCCATATCATAGTATGACTAACAGTTGCAGATGGTTGTACTTGAGAGAGATTTACACTAAAACCCTGTAGCCGATTAAAAAATGACCCCAAAAGTTTTCCTTGTTACCCAGAAATGGTAAATTGGTTTATGTATGCAATAATCATTAGCAAATGAAAAACACATACAGGTGAGATGCTCTTAGTGTTTTGGGTACTACAAGCTAGCAATCTATCTCATTCCTTACAGCTATATTGGTATGTTAATATTTATTTAGTCAGTCAAAAATGAAAGATGGAGAAAGGTTATATAAACCATCAAAAGCTTTTCTGGCACAGGCAGAAAAGAGAAAAAAAAAGTTGCTCCAAGTGTAAGCTACAATGCATAATCCTAAAAGCATACGGTATTGTAAGTGAACTCTAGGGATGGGGCTGTTGCTTAACCAAAAGCTAGCATTAATTATATCATCAAAGATATCTTAAGCCTATTTGATCTACATTTGGTTCTAAGATTCAAGGACTTCATCTTGGTTCTCGCGAGATTACATCATATACATAATAAGAAGGCAGGTTTGCGAATAAGTGAACATCAATGACACTACTGTAGCCTCTACCAAACTGAAGTTATCTGGTGTCTTAAGAAATATGCGAATGAAGAAACTCGGACAGCCAGAAGAGGCATTAGAGAAGATGAGGTTGAGTAAAACAAGTTCCAGATCAGATTCATCTTAGCGAACTGGCTGCTCTTTCGGCTCATGGTGCCAAAACATCTTCGCTTTCTTCTTTATACGCTATTGCCAAAGGTTGAGACAATATTCACTATCATTTTCATGGCGGTAAAAATTTTACAGCACTTTTAGAACTTAGTGGCAAAATCAACACAAAAAAGCATACTCTTGTTGCTCCTTATGTGATTTTGATGCACAGTCAATTGAAACCGGGGCAGAATTCAGCAGGCAGCCAAAAAAAAAAAAAAAAGACAAACAAACATACATTTGGATGGACTCCTTCCTTGAGACATAAAATGATCCACTTAAAGCAGAAAAACAACACGGTATTCTTAGATATCATTGATTTCTTTGGCATAAAGACTCTCGAAACTATAATATGCCGACCATTGGTCTCCAATACAGATTCAAACCAATGATTTTCTTGAAGATGCTTTAGGACAGAAGCTTCTCAAGTTAGTGCCTCTTCAAATCTATGGGACACCAAAGCAAAGGCGAATTTGTTATTACAAACTCGGATATACAAAGGCCTAATGAATTTTCAAAATATTTTTTTGTCGACCAGAGGCAGAATTTTAACTGCCATTAATTCTGGCATCTCATATGGTGAAAATTGACTGACATTGCCAATGGTTAAGGAGGGTAGTAAAATGAAATTGTCTTGAAAATATCCTCCCAACTCTTATTGATACACAGCATTTACAGAAAGAAGACAAGATAGATCTACCTTGTATCAACGAAAATGAAAATGTCCTAAAAGGTCCATCTCAACCACTCTTTCTACATAAAGAAATGTTAATATTATAGCAAAACTATCTCCAATTTAAACACTCAGGCACTTTAACAGATTCAAATAATTCAAACTGAAAGTTATACTGCAGATTCTTTAAACTCAAGCAAAGTTTCAGATTATGACCTCTGGAAACTAAAAGTAAATAGTTGCTGAAGAATCTGTGAGAAAGGTTTTAGATTGTGACCTCTGGAAACTAAAAGTAGATAGCTCCTGAAGAATCTGCAGGGAAGGTTTTAAATTGTGACATCTGGAAACCAAAAGTAAATTGTTCCTAAGAGTTCAGAAGAATAATTATCAAAGTAATAAGAGAGGCCATCATGAGAAAATTGTCAGTGAAGCAGGTTCGCTGCATGTTTTGTCCATTCTTTAGAACAATTAAGAAAGACAAATATATATATATATATATATATATATATATATATATATTTGCTCTCAATAGCTCAAATAACATATGCCCAGATTGTAAATTATTTGATTTTGCAATTTCTAAGCACTCTTGCTTGCATTTGCAAGGGACCTTATCCACAAAAAGAATCAACCTAGTCTCCAACCACACAGTCTAAATTCCATCCAACATGCAAATAAGTATGTATGTATACAATCCCAGAGACTTGGGTATCCATGATGATGCATTAGACTGCCTGTTTAAGTCTTTTATGTCAAACCTCACATGTTAAAAAATGGAAAAAATGATACAGGTGCAATTTCCCTCTCCGACAACTTCACATTACCAACTTCCTATCAACACATATGAATAGCCCTGTCCTTCTACTTCTACACTGTGACTTTTCCAAATATTAATCCAAAATGTTGCCTTAGACCAAAAGCATTACCTAAATAAATGATGAGATATTGACTCTTGAGGATTAAAATAAGATGAAAACAAACATTTATAATAGGTGCACTGTTAGATGTATGAGTAGTATCACAAATGACACAAGGGAAAGATGGTAGTTGCAGTGTCAATGCCTAGAAAAACACAGGATAATAAAAAAAAATGATATAAATAATTTTGCCACAGAGGAAGATTTTGAAATAATTGCTGCATATCTTATTCAAAATATAAACCATTTGCATATACACAATTATTCAACTTGTAAATTTAGCATACCTTGTTCCAAAACAACAAAAATATTTTACAGCAAACTCAGACCAAGTTCTGTCATATATACCTCTTTTGCCTGAAACTTTCAATAGGTTAAATAGTTGTTATTTCATCATATATCCATCAACCAAAATTTAAACAACAACCTCTATAAATTTTTGCGATGCGCATGTCCTTGCAACATCAGAAAGCTTGTTTTCTTCAACCTCTACACGTCTCAACTGTGGTGAGTTCAGAACAAAAAACTCAATGGCCTCAGCCCCAATGCCACAGCAATTTGTAAAATCAATACTCTCCAACCTCTTGCAACTTTTGGATATGGAAACCACTGCCATACTAGTGAGCCCTTTACAACCTCTCAACTTCAAATCAATCAGATAATTACAGGAAACTAACATAGCAGTAAACTCCTTATCAAGCAACATCTCATTATAAGACAAGTCCAATTTCCTCAACTGCCTCAAATATTGTCCTAATGTTGCAAGCAACCCTGGTTCTCTTTCAACAACATCACAATTAATCAGTGACAATTCTTCAAGCCCTGAACTCATGGCGATCCCAAGAGCCTTTAGGCCATCACCAGTAACAAGGCAGCAACTTTGAAGCCTAAGAGTTGATAAACACCTAAATTTCACTGCAACAGCTAAGAGATGATCATTGCTGAGGTCTAGAGGTAAGCGAAGATCGAGTTTTCGCAAATTACACCTGCAGTGGTTTATAAACTGAAGCAAACCATCTCTACTACAACCATCATATACCAACAGAGAATTCAAAGAATTACAATTCTCTGCCAATTTCAACAACACCACATCAACTATGCTACGACAAGTTCTTAACTCCACTTCCTGAAGACCCTGCAAGCACTTTACAAAGGATGAAAATGACCCTCCATCTCCAATACCTGAACAGCTTTTTAGCTGCAACCTTCTCAACCTCTTACAGCTCCTCCATAGCCAACCAACGCCCCAATCTTCTGAGCGAATCCCGGAAAAATGAACACTCTCCAAACCCAATTCCAAATCAATTTCTTCATTCATACACAACCCAGTTTCTCGGTAACAATCGAAACCTCCATCTCCAACGCCATCACCATCGCAGGCATAGACCGTTAACTCCTTTAAACAAGGAAAAAGACCAACCCAGTTGAAACAAAGAGGCCTGGAAAGAGAAACAGTGAGACAAGTAAGATTATTGCATGCTTTGGAGAGGGAGAGCAGAGAACCAACAGAGACAGCACCAGCCAGGAAACGGAGGTGTTTGAGTTTGGAACAGGAAGAGGAAACAACAAAGAGAAGATGATCAGAGAGATTAGCGGCAGTGGTCGTGGTGGGGGCAGTAGTGTTAGGCTCCGACTCAGAGGAAGAGAAAACGACGGAAAGAGAGGAGAGTGAAGGGTAGTTAGAGAGAAAAGTTGAAAGAGAGAAAACAACGGAATTGTTAGGGATAATTCTGAGAGACAGAGAGGTCTTTGAGGTTCGGTAAAGATGGAGCCAGCGCTTTGAAACTAAAGAAACTGATAAAGAAGAAGAAGATGACGGTTTCGAAGGCAATCTTGTGAAGATTTCTTGCAGAAGCTCATCACATAACATCATATCCATTATCCCTCTCCTCAACTGCAACTTCAACTTACCCTCAAAACTCCCCCTCTCTCTCTCCCTCTGTTTCTGAGCAATTGAAGTTTGTTTTAAGAGCTTGAGAGGCTGTTGAGGCTTGTATTGGGTAAAATTTCATTCTCCCCCCCCTCCCAATTTTTACCTCATTGTCCTATTGTTATGGAAAATTTTAGGCCAAAGCGAAAAATAGTTTAACAGAATATTCAAATTGAGGAAAATTATAATTTTTTTCTGTTGCCTAATAAAGTTAATGAGTGTTTTGCTTATCAGGGACAATAGATTGATCACCAAAATCTCTATAACCAATGAGTTGTTTGTTAAATATGATAAGTTGAGTACTTTCAATTCTTAAACTCATTTGAAAAGATTTTATTCTTTAGATTGAACTTATTTACGTGATCAAAGAAAATATTTAATTTATCGAAAATCAAACCAAATATTGAATTTGATGTTTCCTCTACTTTATGAAAGACCTATTAAACTGTGGCGTGATAAGGAAGGATTATGAAATTTCCAAGACAATGAAGGGGTTAAATGTCATTCATCTAAACAATAAGGGTAACAATTGGCCGCAACTAGATTTTATGGTTCTTATTAGGAGAGCGAAAGAGTTGAATTTGATTAGGTGAGGCAAAGAAAGGAGGAGGAGATGAAACTTGAAGTTATTTTGATTAAACGCTGTTTCAAGTGCGTGTAAGACACTCTCTTGTTACTGTAAAGGAATGTCCTAAGAAAATGCAAGACAATTCTTTATTTAATTCAAAAGCGATCTTCTCAAGCAACTTGCAAGTCAAATGATTCCACTCGTTTTGTCCGTTTATAGCATTTACTAGTTTTCTTTTTTTTTTTTTTACTATTTTGTATTATTTAAAATGCTTTCAAATATATCCAATAATTTTAATTTCCTTATAAATAGATATTACTTAATAGCAGATGATTAATCATTATTTATATATTAATTTTATATATTTATAATTTTATATATTTAATTTTATATCAATTTTATAAATAAATTTTGTATAAAAACTTTGTAAACATAATTTATTTAATTGAATATTTATCCTCTCTATACGTTAATAAAATAAGAAATGAGATAAAAAGAAAGTAGTCTTGACTCTGAAAGATGTGTCTTAAAAGCTGTAATTCTTAAATTTAATATTAAAAATATTAAAGAGAGAATGTACCGAAACAATGATTTTTAAGGTTAATTATTATATGAAATAACCTTGATTTAATTTTTATTAAAGAAAAAGGTAATTTCATTATCCTTATAAGAGACAAGTTAACTTATATATTATTCGTCATCAAATGTAGAAATTAAAATAGCAATAAAATACAAGTAAAAATTTTAAAAACCTTTTAAATTTAAATGTAGATTACAAAAATATTTTAAACCTTAAAAATTTATCTAAGATAATTATATTTAACTGCGTATGATAATGTCTAATAGATAAATTGAATAATATTTGAAAATGTTTGACGAATCTAATACTGAGCATCAAATGTCAAATATAGTCACGATATATAAATTTTTTAAATTGACCTATTTTAAAAAAAAAAGCATAAATAATATATTTTGAAGAAGGATAGGAAGGCAGCTGCTGCTAATCGTGCGGCAGGGCATAGTTTGAACAATTGGGAGGCGTATTTCTTGATTGCCATTTGAAATGAGAGGCGCGTGACTTCAACGTTTACGCGCGAGTGAGAAATTTCGACTACTATGTAGATTGTTCTGCTACTAACAACGTGGAAATGGCATTGCCAGCTCCTGCTCTGGCCTGTTTCCACCCAAACATTATCAGAACTTCCGAACCGTGAAAATTTGATATGATTCACGTTCAAGCACTCCTCTTCTTTTTAAGATAAGGATCACCTCAAAATCTAGAAAAAGAATAACCAATTCACGCAACTATAACCTCGTTTTAGACAGATCAACCGTTGCCGTTTCAGGAAAATAATAATTTAGTATTTGATTTGGTTCCTCAAATCACTGATTCGATTATTATTTTGATTAATTTCCGATATTAGATAACTAATTGAAAACTTGAACCGAGAATTTTTTTATCGTACTTTAATCTTTAAATGATTTCACAAATACTTGGTCATTTCATATGCCTATCTTGATCAATTTGAGATACTAAATCATCGTATTAAAATATTATATTATTATTGATATTTTATCCTTTCTTCAATCTTGGCTGCTCGTAAAATAAGGGAAGTCAATTAACATAACTAGTATCATGAAGGGTTTGAATATATCTATTCTTGATTGATTAATAATCAAAACGTAAAAATTAAAACGAAAATACTGCCCTTTGTTAGTTTAATTTTTTATCATATGTTTTAAGCAAAAAAAGATTAATAAAATTCAGTAATTTTGCCTAATGATGACATTATTTGAGATTGTAGCAATAAACAAGCAACTTCATTATGTACTAATCTTCTCAAAGTTAATGGCAAATATCCGAGCCATGATAATGACGGGCAACAAAAAGAATCTGAATTAGATACCCATCACATTGTGTTATTTCTTTAATGTAATTCTAAATCTCTTTTCTTTCTCGCTAATCTCTTTAGGGGTAGTTTGTGATTTTCATTCATGGTATAATGCTGGGAGGTACTTTTGGGAGAATGATAGAATGGTGAAACTCTGCTTTTGTATTATTATATGGCTTTTCAAGTTTGTGATCGTGAGCAAGCTCTCTGCCGTCCCTTCCTTTGCCTATCGTTTCAGCCTCTTATTGTTGTCCTATGCGTCCTTATTTCTGCATGTATCATTACGTTTTCTAGTGATTTCCAAGTCCCAACTAAAAGTTTGAAAAGAACTTTGAAATCGACCCACCCAAACCCAAACACAGATGCCCAAATATTTGGGCACGCAAGCAAGGGCAAAAGTTGCGGGGTTCAATTACGTGACAAAGTTGCTGTTGTCTTCAAAAGTTAAAGAGAACATAAAATTTTTGGTATATGTGTAAACTAAAAGTCATATTCTATATTTAAAATTTTCTCTTATTATCTATCTTATGAGCCATCTATGAGCTTTATTATGAACGATGTAATAGATCCCCTTTTTCACGAAGGGTACTTCATATAAACATCACATTGATTTCATAAATGGCATACAGTGACTAATCAACAGAAAAGCTCAGATGTTTTAAAGCGAAAAGATCTGCATACAACCATGACAATTTATAGATTTGCATGAGTTCGTAGTCCTTTTGAGTGGGTGAAAGTAGTTTATAATTTGCAGCAACTTCCCTGGACAACAAAAACAATATTCTTGCCACGCACATAATCCGTATCAGCGGGGCACTTTGTCCTTTTCAATCTGTTTCTTCTACTTTAATAAGCTTTTAACTGTATTGCGAAGTAAATACCTTATTCATTGTTTATAACACAAAAAATGAGATACTTGGTCACTCTCTTTACTCCAAAGAAAATACCCACATGACCCACATTACTCGAGCAAACTTAAATGTTCATCTTCTATGTTCAGTTACAACATTCTCACACACACAACTATGACACGAGTGAAGTAAAGCGAGGGAGAGAGCACATGGTCACATCATTCACAGACAAACAAACACTATCCCCCCAAACTTCTAAGAAGAACAAAAGTTTATTATCTCCCTGCACTCATTTCAATTTGAGACCGCTGTCTAGCTCTCGACTAGTTTGAACTATTTGCATGAACCAATTCAAGCTACAACTTAATTAAATCTCAGCTTACTGAAGTGAAATGAGCTAAGTCAGGACTCAGCAGGCATATCTGATAATTGGGATTGTGAAAGAATTTCTTTCAATCCTCAAGGTACCAACATCAGATGACAAAGATTGATAAATCATTTGATCAGTCATCCGTGATCTAGGTATATCATCCAACTGGGTTGTTAATAAATTGTTGCAATCCTCCTTCGTAACAGCCATTTTGTTTCAGGAAGCCAATTTTATTACTAATTGAGGCCGATAATGCCTCATCGTCTTGTTTACAAATCAGCCCTTGGCACTGGAGAGCCCCTTATTTGTCATTTTTATTTATTTATTGGTTAATTGATGAGAAACAAGAGAGCCATCCAGAGATAAAAACCATCGTATGCTTCAGAAGACCTACAAGGCTAAATCGCTATAATAACATTGTGCTGTCAGATAATAAGGCACAGAGATTGAATTAAAAATTTAAAATGCTTTGGGTCTCTCATTTGCGGGTCTAACAACAATTTAAGGTACAGACAAAATTGACTATGAGATGTTAACAAGGATGAAGTAAAACATGAACGCATAATACCCAGCAAGGAAGTTGGACCACACCTATAAAGAGGTAAGTAGCACTGTTCCATGCCCACAGGGACTCAACCCAGTTCCAGAAGTCACCGGCATTAATTCCATTGAAACCTTCAAACATACCCTTCAATAGAAAAAATGTAGCCGGAGGGAAACTAATAACCACTAAAGCTATATTGCAAATTGCCCTTGAAAAAGTTCTCAAACCCCCACCCCCTACGTCGAGTTTCAAAGGGTGAGCCATCAAAGTTGTTGGGACCATCAGTAAAGCCCCAATTTCTGCAGTAGCAAAATTAATGACTGACATGAGACCCAAACCAATGGAGAATGATGCGATAGTCACTGATTTCAAGAGAGCCCATTCTTCTTGAGGCTGTCCACGGACAAGAGAAAATGGAGAACCCAAAAGCCACTGCAAGATAAGAAGGCTGAGCACTGAAAGCAAAATCCAGATTTGAAAATTGGTTGTTGGGGTGCAATCAGGTATCTGGGTTATCAAATACGGAAGTAAAGAAACAATAGCACCCCATAAGTGAACTACAAACACCCTTTTTGCTGAATTAAGCCATTTCCATGATCTGAGTATGCAGCCAAGCTCTTCAGAGGCAGCAGATTCCTCTTTCTTTGAAGTAGGAGTCAATTCATGAGTCTTTGCATAGAGAGATGCTGCAACGACAGGAAGTGGCGCCAAAAGGAGAGCGAAAGCGATCATGTAGACTCCCACCGACACAAACTTACTAGGAGATGTTAAGAGGTACAGGAAAAATGACTGGTGAAACTTCTCCAAGAGGTTGTTCACAGATCGTATAACTCCTTCAATCAACCTGAATCAAGTGATGGGAAAACTTTCAGCTAAAATGACGCAAAAAGAGTGAATCCTATATTTTAACAGATAACCATTGATGAAACATCCACATCTAGCCAAAGAAAAACACAATCAAGAAAAGCATTATATGTAGTATCTTGCAATATTATTTATACCATCGATGGGGGTAATTTTTCTAGAACTGGAGATAATTCATGAATTATAGACTCTCTGAATGTTTTAAAAATAATGAATATTTCTTTACTGCAGAATCACCGTATGGGTGGTTTCATAATATTAAGTGACTGAAGAAATTCCCTCCTTAGACTAAAAAGTAGATTGTAATAATTGCACTAGATAGTTTCAGAACTAAACATTTCTAAGCTTCTCTGACATGTTTCACAAAAGAAGGGCCTCTCATCAGAATTCATCAAACAACAAAAGATATTCTTTTATTCTTGAAAAAGACCAACCAAATTGCTAAACTGACCCGAACAAGGTAAGCGAAAGTAGATAACAAAGACACAATTATTAAAGAGGGACACTACCTAGATTAAGCAAGGAATTAATAAAACGTATTAGACAGATAAAAGAATTATACATGGGCAAAAGATGGTTACAAAACAGATGAGAGTACGATATTGTCATAAGCCTTTTTGGTAATTGGATAAGAGACAAAAGTAATTTTTCAACTCCACTTGTAATGCCTCAACCCTAGATAAAATCAATACCGCCTAGTAATCCATATATGAAATTACTATACCACCACAGCATTAACAGATGAAAAAAGAAGTTAAAAAGAGAACAAACGGAAGATATCTGAAAGAGAACCGACCGGCCACCTCGTATAAGGAAGTCATTTCGCCTGTCCTTGTTGCTAAAAGAAACTCTAGGTGAGATTTCTAAGGTGATTGCATCGACTTGGTAATCACGAAAAGCACCATGCGAACCTGTGGGAACACCAAGTGCCTAAAAGTAGGAAAAAATAATAAGAAAAGGCACAAAATAAATGGTCAAAGAGAGGCATGGACGCACAAACCCAATCACATGACTATAGAATATTAAAAAAAAAAAAAAATTAGATAACCATTACAAAGCTACCTGATAATATAATGAACTTGCAAGTGTAGCTGTCCCTTCAATATAATCTGCAACTGGGATGCCAAATTTCCACTCAGGATTCAAGCTTTTTGCTAATTTTCCCAGTAATTCAAATATTTCCCCCAAAATCTTTAGCCATCTGGAGTTTAGTAGAGACCAAAGTTTCTCCACCTTCACACGCAAACCTTGCCTATGTACTGCTAAATAATTCACAATGTTGATGAGGTCCAAATTTGGCATCTGGCCATTGGATGCCTCAGCATAAATGCTAAGGGTGTCCTCAATTTCATCCCTATAAGCAACCTTCAAGACCAATGCAGCAGCCATAGTCCCAGAGCGTCTAAAATCATATGATATCTTTCTCTCTAAATTGGGGTTTTCTACTGATTCATGCATACTTTTGCTATCATGACACATTTCAGTATTTAATGTGCCCAAATCACTAAATACGGGAGTGTGATAGTCCCTTAGCCAAGCAGAAACAGCAGCATATTCTCCATACCGAGAATCAGCGACAAGCCATATAATATCTTTAGCCAACCAAGTAACTCTAGTAAGCAAGGAAAATACCGAGTATGCAATTCCCAAGGATAAAGCCTCACGCACACCACCCTTCCCAGAATTATAAGGAGTCACCAAGACAATAGCTTCCTTCCCATCACCACGTGGAGCTCTTATTACTCCAATTGTGTTCACACCATAAAACGAACAACTAAAGTTCTCTTGTAATACCGTGGAACCAGGGCTAGAGAAAAAGTGCAGTGGATGAAACTGATTCGGCTGAGGGTGGAATTTGTGATAATTAACTTCAGCACCAATGTTGAACATATACTGGGCTATGAGTCCTTGACTTTCTCTGTCATAAAATGCATCACATTAAAAACAAAATCACTTCCATTCTTTTCATTTTATGAAGTGAAAAGATGAAGGAGCATTCAGTATTATAATTTTTACAACACAAAAAGAAGAATCAAGATAATAAAGCTCAAAAGCAATCTTACACAGTGAGTACCATAAACAACACAACACTCAATGTTAAAAAATATAGAATAAGAAACCAATAGAGTGGATAGATATATGGTAAGTCACATAACCCTAAAAAGAAATGATGGCAAGTTAAATGACCATAAAAGAGAAATCATATGTGCCCAACTAAATTTCAGAACCATCTGTATTAGAATATCCTAATTGTTTCAACAAGTTCATCATTTAAATTATAAAAAGCTAATCAAGCTCAAAACGAAATTTTCATTGTGATTGGTGGTTTTTTATTTTCTTTTTTTATCCAATCTTCTCTCCGGCTGGCACTCGAGGAACCATGGGGCACTACATACAGAGCAAGCTAGAAATTCTCCAAGCTTTGTAATAAGTTTTCCAAGTTCTAATTTTATGACCATCACAAGACTTTGTAAGCTTGATAGTCAAGGAATTTATGGGATAAACTATCCTAAGTTGGCGGCCTTAAGATAAACTGAACCCATTTAACCACCCAAGTTTAAGCAGCCTTCACCTTCTACTAAACTCGGCTCCTTTCACTTAGAAGTGTAAAATATTTTTAAACAATATGGAGCTATACAAAATTAAAAAAAAAAAAAAATTAACACTTTTAGCAATTTAAGTCAAAGAGCAGAGTGCTGAAACGGACTTTTCTTATCTTCAGATTCAGCATTGAGAGAAACAGGGAGAAATGATGTAAAAGGAAATAGTTTAAGGGATAAAATTTGAGAATAACAAACCACAAAAACACTAGTAACATACATAGCTGCCGCTGAAGGTTTTGAAGATAAGCTAGTTATATCCTTTATCAATTTATTTGCCTCAGAAACTTCCTGATTAGAGAGCATGGAACTCGCAGAACCTGTAAAATAACAGTAGCCAACATGAAGCAAGAAATAAAGAGATGTGACGGAAGATAGAGACAAGAAACATTAACATAATTGAAGATAGATATGATCAAATGAAGCAACCTGGCATAAGTGCATTTTCGGATATGTAAGTGTTCTTGGCAAGAACAGGCAAGAGTAACAGCGCCAAAACTCCTGCTGTACAGCAAATTACACTGAAAACGCGGAAAAAAAAATTATATCAAATTAGATTCCAGTATTGAAGTAATATTGCCAAGAGTAGAATAAAATTCTGGTCTCATTTTTTGTCCTATTTAAAAAGTATAAGACACTCCAATTCGATAACTAATCATTTAATCTTAGTCCCCAACATATAGGGTTTTCCACATAATTTTGCCGCTGTAGTCATCTACTCTTGTGTTACAGAAAAACTGTTACAAGTATACTAAGGTTTGCAGTTGATCATGGAGTCCCATTCTTTGCTATCGATATCCGAACACTTCCTTGTACAACGGTATCTAGTTCAAATGGCGTGGATATGACAAAATATCTATTCATTTGCCAACCTGTGTATATAATTCAACAGGCTTCATACCAATCCGTAAAAGAGAAGCTAATGAAAATCAGAGAGTTGTGTAGCTTTATCATACCTCACGAGGAAGCTGTGCGAGATGAGCAAGATCCCCAGACGCACGATTGGCCGCTGTTTCTTCTTAGAAATCACGCTCTGAGTCTCAGTCTCGGTCTCGGCCATGATACTCCACAACCAATAATGTTACAATGAAATGTTAGTTGTGATTCGTCAGGCACTAGTTCGCTTCATAGTCTCCGAACACAAAGCTACAGATTGAGAAAAAAAAAGGGGATAAAAAATTTCATTTACTGTTGAAAATGTAAAAATAAAACAGAAAATCCACTGAATTTGTGAGATATCGAGCTCAAATCTTCCGTACTCAGTTAGAAAGAAAAGTTAACAAGCATCAGTTCTGAAGAGACGAAATAAATCAGTGACAAAGTAGCTCATAATTCGAAGAAATAAAAAGTGAAAGGAAAAATGTAGAAGAGGACTTGCCTGAGTTGCGCTGAGGAGTTGCTGTTACGACGGAGAGGATCGCTGGAGCGACAAAGACAGAGTGGACTGCTGGAGCAGAAACCGGGTTGTGAAAAGCAAGACGTATGCCAATGTACATGAGATTTGCTTTGGGCCGGAGTATGGGATGGGTTGGCCCATTTAATTTTATTGGGCTTAACGTGAGGCCTGTCTCACATTCGCTGAATTTGCATAGTTCTTGCATTTCATTTGTAAATATTTACCAGTTACACCCTCTGAAATATATTTAAAATACAGTTAATTATCAAATGTTAATGAATAGGACTTGTTTGATATTTTACAAATAGTAATAGTTGTTATGATGTATCGACATTGGCTTCCCACTACGGTGCTGTTTCTTAATTGGCCGATTCAAATCAGCTTATTTAAGCAAAGACCTAATAGCATGAGAAGAAAATAGTTGAAACATATATAGAATATGTAAAGCTCAAGATAGTTCATGCAAAGAAATAAAGCATCAGACAAGAGGTTTTGAGAAGTCTTGAAGAAATGATTTTCATAATCAATTTGATGACACTGACATGCATTATTTCACTATATGCGATGTTTATGTAAGAGTACTCATTTTTTATTGTTTTAATTTGCTAATTTGAGCTTATTTTTCATCTCTCTCTCTCATTTGTCTTTTTACAACTTCTCATCATATCACTTGAGCCCACAACAAAAACGACGTCACTTTGATATTGGTCCAGGCTACAGGCCTGTAACTCACCAGACGAGGGGGAGTTCATGTAATCAAGAGTGTGTTTTTTTTTTATTTTATGTATTTTTATTTTTAAAATAATTTAAAAAATATGTGATTAAAAAAATATATAATTAAGATTTAATATAAATTATATTAAAAATTGTGTATCACCATAACAGGATTTAGATTTAGAAATAAAAAAGAACGGGACCTAAGCTCCCTCAGGTGTTCAATTGTTTCCGAAGTCCGTAACCGCCAAGAATCGCTTCCCCGCAAAAATGAGAACTTGCACCAAATTACCAAAACAACCTTTTCTAACTCCCTAATTTACAACAGATGGCCGCCTGCCACTCCTACTCTCTCCCCACCCTCTATTTCTCACACAGCAGGCCTCGCCTCCATTTCATTCCCCAAACGCCGCGTTTCAGGACCGAACACCAATTCCCTGTCGCATCTCACACTGGCAAGCGGCAGTTATCCACAGTCTCCAGCTCAGCATTCCTAGAGAGATTTTCGAACAGAGAAAACAAAGACAAGAACGCTAACGTCTCGGAGTTTTTCAGAAATTGGTGGCGTCTGAGTGATGCTGCGCAGGTGGAGAATGTAACGGCGAAGCCAATTACCGTTTGGATTGCTCTTACCAGAATGTGGACTCTGATTGGACGCGATCAATGGCTTATCTATGTTGCAGTTGCTGCCTTGCTTGTTGCAGCGGTTTGTCTCCTTCTGTTTATTTAAACTCTTATTTAATTGTTACTGTACTCCATTAGAGTCACTACGCTGTCGGAAATCAACTTAATTGATACATTGCTTGCTCTGTTTTCATGTAAAATTCATTTATTGTTCTAAGGATATTATGCTGCAGGTTTCAGAGATCTCAATGCCTAGTATATTGGCAACATCTGTATTTTCTGCTCAGAGGGGGGAGAGTGTTGTGTTCTCCAGGAGCTCCAGATACTTGCTTATGTTGTGTGTCACTTCGGGGATATGCAGGTTAATTTTTGTGTGGACAAAAGTTTTATTCTTAAAAATCTGAAATATACAGATAGATACACTGTAACAACCCGTTCTGCTTTGCATTATGAATATTCTGGAACGATATTATATGTTCATTTGATTTCGGTGAATCAAAAATATAATCTGAAGCCAGTTTGTATGTTTATAATTTACTTGTTTCATTTACAGTGGCATTCGAAGTGGCTGTTTTAGTATTGCAAATACAATCCTGGTGAGTATTTATATAAATCTTAGTTTTATCCTCAAGTATATATTTCTGGAATTTGTGATAACTGTGATATGACATCGATTTGGAAACTCCAACAATTTTTCAGGTTAAGCGTCTTAGAGAATCTCTGTATGCAGCTCTTGTCGTTCAGGTTGGATGAGTTGCCATTATATTTCTCAATCATAGCATTTTATTTTATTTTTGTTTCATTAGTCCATAGAAAACTCTCTGGTGGTGTCACCTTTGATGTAGGATATATCCTTTTTCGACACGGAACCAGTTGGTGGTTTGACAAGCAGGCTTGGAGCAGATTGTCAGCAACTGTCTAACGTCATTGGAAATGATATCAATTTGATATTACGTAATTTACTTCAGGTATGTAGATATATTTTCTCCTCTCAAGTGATATTTTATTCTTTCTGTGGTCATTTCTTGTTAGAATCTAATCAGCTCTTAACTTTTCTGTATTTCTTTCCTAACATAGGGAACAGGTGCGCTGATCAACTTGCTGACTCTATCCTGGCCTCTTGCATTATCAGCATTGGTGACATGCTCTGTTCTGTCTGCAGTATTTTTGGTTTATGGCCAGTGAGTATTTGTAACTTATTCACTTCAATAGACCTCTTAGATTAATGAAGTTGAAGCTTTTCTATCTGCAGAAATCTGTCAAGAAAAAATGAAAAAAAAAGTTTTACTAATTAATTTATCAGTTGTTTTTATTTGTTATTAGAAATTAATCTAAAATTCCCTCTCATATTGTTGTCACATGGTTATTTTATATGTTTATGGTAATATCTTTCCAATTGGTTGGAAGCACTGGTTGAGGTCATGGGTATACTAAATTATGACCATATAACAGGATTTTTAATTGCCCAGAGCAGCATTGGTGCTTTATGATTTGCTCATTTAAGTTATCAATGACAAGTTTTTTATCACTCCTAGTCTTGTTAAATCCGGTTTTATTTGATAGGTACACAAAGAAAGGTGCAAAGTTAACTCAAGAATTCAACGCACGTGCGAACAATGTAAAAATAGGAGACTGATTGAAACTACTACCGAGAATTCCTTCTATTGAATAATGTCATTACTTTATTGTTTATGTCTGAATGTAGGTTGCTCAAGAAACACTTTCTGCGATGAGAACCATCCGGGTTTATGGAACAGAACATATGGAAATTGGAAGGCAATAAGTCTATCTAGAGCATTTATATATGTCCGATTTGCATAATCTATTAAATTTAGATGATCTGTGATATTTTTTTTCAGGTACAAACAATGGTTGGACAAATTAGCTTTTATAGGCATTTGTGAAAGCATGGCTTATGGATTGTGGCACATGAGTTTTATAACTCTTTATCGTTCGACACAGGTTTGGAAAAACCCGTAAGTTGTAGGTTAATATATGCTTGTTGTCTTTGTAAAAGCCCATAAGTTGTTGCTTCCAATTCTTTTTCTAAGTTCATATGGTATCTAGTTGGATGCATGACGTGAAATGAATTGGGTTTATGGTGAGAGTAACTTGTAATTTTGTACCCTGACACTTATTTTAAATGGTTAAAAAAGAAGAAGAAACAAAAAGCCTTTGTTTGTAGGTTATTTATCTACTATCTTGAGGTATGCAAATAATAAAGATGAGGCATTTTGTGAGAAGTGTGAACTAAAATTCTTAGTTCTCAGTGTATTGGTGCTGAGGAAAAAGAATGATTATGGGTACTGTGGGGGAATTGAATCAAGTTGCTGTGTTAAAAGAGAAGTTTAAATGCTTTTACTAAGCTTGGCAGATCTGCATGTCCCTTTTTTTCTTTTACATTAAAAAAGCCTTTTATAATCAGTCACCTAATAAGCCTGCAAAGGTGGTAAAAGGGCTTACTAGGATGTTATGCAATAGTACCCTGATGCCATGTCATGTAGGCATCTCATTGTCAGTAGATGTCCTCTCAATCTAGAAATTGGGGTTTGCAGCATGTTTGTTTCTGTATGATACTCATCCTATAACTATTCCAGTCTCCTGCTGCATACGCATAAACATGAGTTGATGTGATGATAATGACCTAAACGCCAAATTAAACTTCTGTTTAATATACACTTGGTATGGCCTTGTTGAAGTGTGGTAATGATCTAATACATCATTAATCAAATGCACACTTTTCTGGAGTGCTTTGTTGACCTTGGTTTTGCTATTTTGAATGAATAATTCTTGTAAGAATTAAATGCTTCAGGAAATATTTTCTGTCACTTAAAAATGTCAATGTAAACACTTTTTATTTGATTTTGTAGGTTATTGCCGTGCTGTTAGGAGGAACGTCTATCTTAACTGGTCATGTGTCACCTGAGCAGCTCACTAAGTATGTGTTTTACTGTGAGTGGCTGATTTATGCAACATGGAGGGTGGTAGACAATTTATCATCACTACTACATTCAATTGGAGCAAGTGAAAAAGTCTTCCAGTTAATGGATCTTTGCCCCACCAACCAATTTTTATCAAAAGGTAACTGTTGTCTTATAATTTCTTGGAGGAGAGAATCTAGAGATCCTTTAAATTTAAATTTTATTTATGTTAACTATTTTTTTTTACCAAGCATTTGTGGTGTGTTATATGGATTAGCTTCATTGCATGACTTCCCATAGAAACTTTGACCTTTGAATGTTTTTTTTTTGGCCCCTTTCTCATAAGAACTAAACTTGTTGAATCAATCTGTGTTGTTTAATCCTTTACCATTTTTTGAAACAAAGATTCTACTAGAAATTGCTTAATAGGGGAAGACTGCAACTAGATTTGGGTTCAGTTCCTGTATGACTAATATAATATGACTAATATAACTATCCTGTACTTGCATTATGTATATCTGAATTCTCAAGATTGCTGTTAGAATTGGTGGTTATCAAGTGTTTATTCACGATTAGGTCAACTTAAACTTCCATCTTAAATATTTAGTGGGGAAGTTTTCTTCTGGCATATATGACTCCAATCAATGGAAGGATCTGAACCTTGTAATAGCAGGCTGAAACATTATTGCGTTCATATCCTACTTAGAAGTCCGGTAGAGAGAAAACATTGTTATAGAAAGAACAATAAGGTATGTGATGGATCCAAAGTTCCATTGAATCTGGATTTATAGAGTTTTTCTGCACTATCTTTTTTCTAGTTTTCTAGTCCAGCTGTTGTTTATGTTTAATCATCACGGTTCACCTGTTTTATGCAGGAGTGAAGTTGCCAAGGCTAATGGGGCATATACAGTTTGTGAATGTATCTTTCTGCTATCCTTCAAGGGTAACAGTATGTCTTATGTCCTAATTTTCCAGAATATAACTATTTAAGGTTCAATAAATTTGTGTTGCTTCGTTTTGCATAAATTTATTCTTTTAACCGTCTGCATATATGTGAGACAACTTTATACAAAGTTAATAAGCATGTCCTGGCTTGTTTCATGAGGAACCTTTGTCTTCTGCATTGACGACCAATTGATTATAAAAATTGAAAGAATTTTTACGTTTATTGCCTCATTCTTTTCATCTTCTTTGTCCCTCTTTGTGGATATGCAGGGTGGGGGAGGTTTTTCAGGATACGATAGAACTAGTTTATCCTAAAAAATGAAAAAGATATAATCGAACTCATTGGCCTTTACTTTATTCTCATTTGCAAAACAGGTTCCCATTCTAGATCATGTATGCCTTACTGTCGAAGCAAATGAGGTGGTTGCAATTGTAAGTAGAGTTTTTTTTTTTTTAATAATAAACTGTATCTTTTATTCTGCTTCACTTAATGTTGGTGCAAACATATTGCGATTGACTGCATACCCTTCTTCTCCAAGGTTGGTCTAAGTGGGAGTGGAAAAAGCACTTTTGTCAATCTTTTACTACGTCTCTATGAGCCAATTAGTGGTCAGGTACGGCATGTTAATCTGACATCTTAGAGTTGAATGAATAATCGATTGTAATTTTTATTATTGTTTTACTCCCTCATGGATGTAGACTTCCAATGGTAATTGTGTGTACGAAACTACCTTGGCTTGTATGGTGAAATGCCTTCATCCTATTAAAAGAAAGGGATGTAAAAAAACTGTGCTTCCTCCTATAATGTGTAGACATAGTACAGTGGAATGCAATGTGAAACATGGTAGAATTATTTATGCATATTGAGCTGCTATCTACATGCATAATCTGATTCTATTCATCAAATATCCATGCCTTCTTTATGCCAAAACATTATGTTCCTAGATTCTTGCTTTTATTGAGCATGAAATATAACTGCTCTAGACGTCTAGTAGTTTGATCTCAACACAAGTGCCTCGGATTCACAGATTTACATTGATGGTTTCCCACTGACGGAGTTGGACATCAGGTGGCTGAGAGAAAAGATCGGATATGTTGGACAGGTTCAACTACATATCATATGATCTATGAGACTTACCTGCAAAATTTTATACTAAAGTTTTATTCAAGGCAGGAACCCCATCTTTTTCACATGGATATCAAGTCAAACATTATGTATGGCTGCCCAAGAGGCATTAAGCATGATGATGTTATACGGGCTGCAGAGCAAGCTTACGCTCATGAATTCATTTTGTCCCTTCCTCACGGTTACGAAACCCTTGTTGATGATAATTTACTTAGTGGGGGGCAGAAGCAGCAAATTGCAATTGCTAGAGCCATTCTTAGAGATCCTGATATTTTAGTTCTTGATGAAGCTACCAGTGCTCTGGATTCAGAAAGTGAACACTATGTCAAGGTATGTACTTCCTTGTCTGCAATAAGAAGTAGAAATGTTATGAATTCAACAAAATCACAGTTGCCGAGTTATCATCTACTTATATCTTTAGGGGCTTCTTCATGCATCCAGAAATGACAACAAAACAAAGAGAACCGTCATTGTCATAGCTCACAGGTGAGGTTTCTTGCGTCACCTTATGGTTTTCTACTATGATTTGCATATTGAGGAATAATAACTGTTTTTGCAGGCTCTCTACCATAAAAGCTGTTGACAGAATTGTTGTAATTGATGATGGTCGAATTATTGAGGTGATAGTTAAGTTTTCATGTTGCATATTCAGAATAACTTCGCACTTCATTATTTCTAACCTGGATGCACGTAAGTTGGCTAATTTTTGCGTTAATTATTGGTGCATGCACAGATGGGTGAACACACTGAGCTCCTTCACAAGAACGGGTTATATGCGCAGTTGGTCAAAGCACAAAGAGAATCTTTTGAAGTATGACGCCATCGAGGCACAGCTGTGGGTGTAAGCGAGTAATGGTAGCCCAGGATTAATGCCTTTATGGACGTAATTGCCAGGTGCTGTATTAACCTTCTTCGTGCAGCCACTGCCAAGGAGTAATGCTTCGCATATCCTAACACTCCTCGCTAAGCTGTGGCCTCATCAATGCGGGGCCATATTTCTCTTCCTAAAGAAGCATGACTTACTGTGGAAAGTGACCAGCCAATTTTGATACTATCATTGAAGTGAGAGAAATTTTAAATGGCAAAAAAAAAAAAAAAAAAAAAGAAAGCTTTTTTAAGGCGTCTGGCATTAGCAATTGTCATCTATTTACCCTTTTGAACGCATTAGTAGAAGTGAACTTTTATGGAAGTGAGCAAAATAGAAGAGAAACCCAAAAAAAGGAAGGTAATTCTTTTATACAAATTGTTGCTTATTATTTTAATAAAAATACATAATTCGTTATTTTGATGTATATAAATGATTACAAATTATGAACAAGCGAGCCCGTCTGATCAAAACACAAGAATCATAAGGAAAAAAATATCGACCGCCACGTAGCATGTTAAAAGGAAGTATAAATGATATAAAAATTATGTGAAATATACATATTATTGAAAATTTACAAACAATCCATCTGTAGAACCTTTATCAAACAAACTACATAAAAAACAAAAACATCACATCAACTGCGAATCTGTGTTGCGGCGCGATATTCATACGTTTGATTCCATGCCAATTCAGACAACAGTAAGGGTATCCTGCGTCTCCGTTTTTCTCTTTAAAACAATGCACCAAGCATGGCCTCCAACGGAGCAGCAATAGAGCCCAAGAACACAAGAAGACCAATGTATATCCACCGCCGAATGGTTAAGCCCAAAATGCCCATGCCCTAGAACATGTTGATGATGCTCATAATAATCACCCAATACCCAACTGAGTGGTGGTAGGTATTCCAATCCAATCTGCAACTGTGATCCTTATTCGGCATCAATTTTAATGCAAAAATCTATAATTATACAAGTAAACATGACGTTAGTGCATCATTGTTAAAAAAAATAATTATCCATCGTATATGGAAATATATATATATATATATATATATATATATATATATGGGAAATATTTTAAGACAAATTTTAGACATAATTTATTAACACAAATTTATAGGCATTGATTTTATAAAATTCAATGATTGAGATGATAGGGAGGTGATATTTTAACATAAAACTTTTGACACAAATTTATAATCGTCGATTTTCACAAAATCCAATAGTTAAGGTTGAAAGTCAACAAGATGCATTTAATACTGTCAGCTCATCAATCATCTTAACCATTTAATTTTATAGATTAATGGCTAAAAAATTGTGTCAAAATTCTTATGTTAAAATAACCACACCCTATACATACATACATACATACATACATACATGCATACATATATGTATGTATGTATATATAAGTATACACGGGCATAAGGTACCTGAAGGAGGCTGAGAACAGGCAGCGGTATGCCAATGTATCGATGACCATCGAACTGAATGCCACGAGATTTGCTGCCAAGATAAAGGCCGTTCACTGCTCCACCAATTCCTATTGTATTGGCGAAGGATTGGCATATGATATGAGCATAAAACCATGGATCCTTGAACATCTTCATGTACCTCGCCGTCATCACTCCAATTGGCATTAAAATGCCCCAACTCATCATGTTTTGTGCTCCATGAACCTGAAAGTCGATTTTAATTAGCATTGATATCAGAAATACTTTCGAGACACAGAAATTAATTTATCTACACTACTATATGAAGTATATATGCATGTTTGATGTCCATGCAAATAAGTTTTGCGTACACGTACAATCCTATATGGAATATGCATGCATTGCCAAGCAAATAGCCAAGTTAGGGTTTATGTTTGGATTTCAACAAATATAATTCAAATAGTTAAAATAAGTCAGTTAAAATTCCATTCCTTCTTCAATAGAAGAACTCTCTCCTCCTTTTGTTGCCACAACTTGTCCGGAGAGGAGATCAACAGTTCCCATTGATCTAACGTTATCACTGCTTAAAGCATGCATGCCAAGACGACAGTCACCGGTCACCGGCCCTTCCTGCCATACATGATTCACCGTTGTCGTGTTCTTTTGGAGCATCACCGTTGCGTATATTATCATCTCGTTATTAGCAAATTCTGCTAAAATCTTTGGCACTTGAAAGCTTAAATAGCCCTCTTCCAATCGCGTACCGTAACTAGTCACCGGAGAAGTGTACACACGCACAATTCCGCTAGGGTTTTGGTGGGCTATAAGAACCTGCGAGCCAAGCATTCCGTTTCCATTAGGGTTTATAGCCCAGACAACCCATCTCCTTGAGTCGGTGCCTGCATGATGATAAGCGACGTCGAGAGTGCCAGTTTCTCGGTCATAGTTCCAATGAAGAAAAGAGTTGAGAGCCTGGAGATCATGCATGCACGACAAGTGTTCTTGTTGTTGAGGAAAATGTAAGTTTTGCATGTTTGAGCGAAGGATGATGAGACGAACGAAGAAAATATAAGGGCAAATAAAATGAAGGCGATTGGACAAGGGGTGTTCTTTTTTTTCGATAGAGAGAACACAAAGGGTTTTGATGATGAAAAATCTATTAGGAGAAAACTTGATTGTTTATGTGAGAAAGAAATATAAGCATACATGGGGATTATATATACATACATACATACATACATACATACATACATAATATATATATATATATATATATATATATATATATATATATATATATATATCTATATATTGGTGACTTGAAGGACTTTTACTTTAGAAGTTTTAGTTATAAAGTTACTCTAACAAAACGGTACAATATCGACATACATGATAAGAAGTTACTTAATTAGGCGTTTAACTTCTAGATGTTTTATATATAGAGAGACTCTTAATTTCGTCATCAATATATAGAAATAAATCTCTTTGGGCAGGCTTATCACAACCCCTAAAAATATTATAGACAATTCTTTACATTTTATTGAAGAAACTTTTTATGGAAATGACCTAATTAAATTGGGAGAGTTTTTTGAAAATTGACTAACTACTAAAAAATATGGGAAAATGTCACAAAGCACCCCTACGTTTTGGCTTATTATCATCCAGAAATGCATTTTACATTTTTGTATAAATCCAGTCCCTACCTTTTGAAAATTCAGTCATTGACCACCCTTTCATTAACTGGCCCGTTAAATGATGTCATTTTTTCATCCAATTCTTATTTAATTACTTAAATACCCTTGAACCTACTTTAGAAAAACACGTTTTCCCAATAAAAAATACAATTGCACATGAATTGACAGATTTGGCCCTGCAATGTCAATAAAACATGCTGTGTTGGTTGCACATATGGCCAAACCCTTGAATGTTCTGAAATTGAATAAAGCCGTTGGAATGTGACCGTTGGCCCTTGCATGCTCCTGTGATCATTATAAAAAGCTGGGTAAAACCAGCTAAATCTCCATTAAAAGACTGAAATCAAATTCATTTTTGCTTAACTATATCACTATTTACAGCCAACTTTTACATTAAACAACCTTGAACACTTCTTCAACACACTTCATCTTACATAGCAAGAAGCTTTTACATCAAGCAACCCTGAACACTTCCTCAACAAACTTCATCTTACACAGCAAGAAGCTTTTACATTAAACAACCCTGAACCTACTTTGGAAACACACTTCATTTACACACCAAGCAAAAACAAAGCAAGAGACTTAGATCAAGCATTGTAAGGCTCAATGAAATGACATCGAAGCAATCCACAAGTGTAGAAATGAGTCAAGGAAGCTCAAGTAATGCAAAGTAGTACAGGAATACATCACACAGTGAAGCAAGAGGTAGGTTTAAAATGCTTAACGGTAACATTATCAAATTTAAAAACAAGCGGTGCAAGTGTGGTTCCAAGGCAGCAGTTATGATTTCAGAGTCGACAAACAACCCTGGGAAGTTGTATGTCATATGCAAGAATGGTCAATGCAATTTCTACAAACGGTGGGAGCTTGGTGAACAAGAAGTCAACAGTGATGTTGATTTGGTTGGAGTTGATGTGGAAAATGAGAGAATGTCTAGAGTGAACAACATTGCATCCATTTTGTCAAAGATGCAAGATGACATGAATAATTTGTTACACATATATGAAGTGCTGATGGAAATGACTGAAAAAATGAAGAATACAATCATTCTCAACAAGCTTTTTTTTCTACATAATGTTCCTTATATTGCTAGCAATTTTAGTGAAGATGATGCAATGCACATTGAAGTGGAGGATAAAGAATGAAATGCAATCCATTTGATAAGAGATGTGGTAGTTTGATCAACTCAGGACATATAAAATTGTAACTTAGTTAATATATAAACATGGCCAACTGTATTACATTGCAATTCTAAGCATTGTGATTGTATTCAACTGTAAAACAGACTAAACCTTCACTGACAAAACATCATAGCTGTCACTTCCTCTATTTTGTGTGCCTACTAAAGGACTGTACAAGGTCCTTTACAAAAAAAAAAAAAAAAGTCAAGCTGCCACTTCTTCTATTTTGTGTGTCAACTAAAGGACTATACAAAGTCCTGTACAAAAAAATTAGCCAAGCTGCCACTTCCTCTATTTTTTGTGCCTACTAAAGGACTATACAAGGTCCTTTGCAAAAAAAATTAGCCATCCTAGATATGTGCTAAACTACCCAAAACCACAAATATTACTTACAAATACAAAAAACTACCGAAAGTTTCTGAAAGAAGTTATCAAATGCACCTAAAAAGCCATGTATGTGGTCACTACTTCTTCTGGGAATACCACTTTGTAACTGCATGATTAGCTATGTTAACATTAGAAAAAAAGCTAGATTGAAATTTTTAAATACTCCCTCCTTATTATTTTGTAAATAAGTTATTACCTCTTCCTCTTTCAAATATATTTGTTGTTTGAGTAGGCTGGGATGATGGAGGAACTGAGCACCGAATATCTTGTAATGCAGCTGGCTGAGAGGATGGAACAAAGGTCTGTGTGGATACGACAGAAGGTTGAGAAGATGATGCATGAGTCTGAGATGCTGGTGGGTTAGAAGATGTCCCTATAGTTGATACCCTTGCCTTCAACATTCAGCCATAAAGAAATAAAAACAAAGAGACAGAAGCTGTTAGCAAAGATAGTTTATAAAAATACCAATCTCAAACAGGCATAACTATGTTAACCTTTTTTTTGTTTCTTGCGTGAGCATTATTACTTGTCCTTTGTTGTTGCTGAGAATGTGCTAGATACTGACTTAAAGATGCTCCATCTTTATTAAGTTCAATAGTTTGAATGGTTATCTTCCTCTTACACATAAATTAAAACCAGTGAGCAATAAAAAAATGGAATGAAAGAAATCATTACTAAATGAATAAAAATAATAATCACCTTTTTTTAGTTGGGGCTAGGGGATTTTTGTAAGATCTTTTGTTATGGTTGTATCCACCACATTTTTTATATCTTATGGTGAATAAGCTGCTGGCCGGAGGGTCTTCATAAGCAGCCCTTCTTCTTGCCTTTTTTGGCCTTCCTGCTTTAGTCCTCTTCTTAGGAGCTTCTAGGCTGTTACAAGGGACATCTGGCCATTCACTTTGATCTGGAGCAGGCCTAATATAATGATCATAGGTAGCAATGAACTTATCCTTAAGTAGCATTGTGCTCAGAAACTGGTGCACATCAATTCTTCTTTCCCTAGCACAAGCAATGGCATGGATACAAGGCATGCCAAGAATTTGGAACAGTCCACAAGAACAATATTGCTCATTTAGTCTCACCACATAAACCCTCCCTTTATACACCACCTCAAACTCTAAGTTCCCATACCATATAACTTCCATTAAATGGCTCAATTTCCCTCTATCACTGATGTATTCCCTGATTTTTGGGCCAATATCAAAGTTCCATCTTAAGCATTCTTTTATCCTGTAAAGAAACTGAGTTAGTCATATAAATTGATTAAATATGTGAAGGAGAAAACAGTGTCACATAAATTGATTGAAAGTGAAGTAAAAACAGTAAGCATCTGAAAGTGAAAGTGAAGTAAAATAGTGTCTTTACTTTCTTTGCATCCTTTTCATAATCTTCCTTCTCAAGTCCTGTATCATGCTTAGGTATGTTTGTCCTCGATGTCGATTAATCCAAGAGTTAAAAGACTCGGTGATATTATTGGTCATATGATCCACCTTGACCCTTTCATCATTTGTATGCCTACTCCAGTGCATTGGATGAATATTGCTCAACCAGTCAAAAGCCTTGGAGTCCACCCTTTTTATATATTCCATTGTTGTCTGGTAATCAGTCACATTTAAAGACTTTGATGCCCTCCAAAACAGTTCTTGCAGGTTTGGTCTAGTGTGCTGCTTCTTGAAGTTTTCATATATATGCTTAGCACAAAATTTGTTATATGCATATGGCCACTGTACAGTAATAGCATTCAAAACCTCTTTTTGCCTATCACTTATAAATGTCATAGGCAATCCTAGCCCATCTACACCTCCAATATGCTGACCTAAAAGCTCTAAAAATCAAGACCAGGTAGAATTACATTCAACCTCACAGATACCTATAGCTAAAGGAAACATCACATTATTTGCATCAATACCAACAGCTGCCAATAACACCCCACCCACAGGGCCTTTCAAATGACAACCATCTACACCTATAAATGGCCTACACCCCTCAACAAACCCCTTTCTTTGAGCTAGGAAACTAATGAAAAACCCTTAGAATTTTGGGTTGGCAGAAATCAAATTTGTATCTGCCTTTACATACACTGTAGTGCCAGGATTTGTGATGTGGACAATATTTGCATATTTATGCATAAGATTTAAAGCCTTTTGGTGATGTTCTCCTATGACCTCAAGAGCTTCATCCTAGCCCTGTATAATTTCTGTTTTGAAGGTTCTAAGCCATATTTTCTTTTAATGTCTTTCTCTAACCAGTCAATAGTTAAGTCAGCATTGTCCCTAAAATAGTCCTCATATTTTTTAGCAATCCAAAGGTAAGTGCACTCAGGTGTGTCAGCCACCTTCTCACAGTCATGTTGGGGGTATAATGTCTTCACATTATAGGTAATTAGGTCTTATGTTGTGGAGGCATGCATCCTCCAAGGACAGCCCTCTGCACCACACTTAACAGTTACTCTATTTTTTTTTTCATTTTTTAGTCTTTTTGACATAGTTCCCCTCTGAATACAATACTTTTGCAGAGTTTCTCTAAAATAGGCCAAATTATGAAAGGTTTGACCAACCCTAAATTCAATAGCCCCTTCTACACCAGGTTTAAACAAGTTCTGCCTCTGAACTCTAGCCATCCTAGCACTCCCCACTTCCTCATCTTCACAACTTATTACTTTTTCAAAATCATCCCCATCACTTTGGTAATGGGAATGGTCATCTATAGACTCATCTCCACTACCACTCTCCACCCCACTATCACTTTCTATTCCACTATCCCTACCCTGAAAATCTTTATCATCCTCTGGCCTATAGTCTACATTTGACTCATTCTCATAGGAATACTCTCTATGGCCTATCAAGTTTTCTACAATCCCCTCTATATTATCACCCCAATTACTTAAGTTAGGGTCAATTTCATCAACCCTATGACTTAATTATGCTACAATCGCATCCACCCTATCAACTAACTCGGTTAACTGCTTATCATCCATAATACTTTCCTTAGGTTGTATCTCATCAAGCATTTCACCTTTTTTGTCATCCCTATTAATTTCTTAAGGTTGTAGCTCATCAAAGCCATCATTATCAACATTTTTAGGCACATTGTGCCAAATGAGTTACTAGTTTTGACCTTTGATTGCACCGTTATCTCATGAATACGTCTAGCGTCATACTGTTGCAAGATTTCTAAAAGACTAAGGTCAGTCTCAATGTCAATTTTTTCTCCACTCCACGGTAGAGTAACACTAAACATAACATCTGAATGATCTATTACTGGTAGTTCGAGAACCTCTTTAGCAATATTAAACAACCCTACGACACTGACCTTATCAGGATCTATATTCTCGAGTGCAAAGTCAACACCTAAGTACTCAAAGGTTAACGAAAAAGAATCCATCACCTAAGCCATATGCATCAACAAATTTGGAAATAATGAGGAAAAAAAAACAAAACACTTAGTATACAGGTTCAAAAGCATAATACATCAATTCATGCTCAATAAAATAGTACAAAAAATACCATAATATGTGCATGCATGTTAATACAATGGTATGAATGTCTTGGTTATTGCATCAGTTTCCATTATTATCAATCAATTTTGACAAACCCCAAGTTCCAAAAATCTAGAGTTTTCGATTTCGAATAAAAATAAAAAAAAAAAATTAAGAAAACGAAACGAATAAGCGCAACAAACTCAAATCAGTACTCATAAAGTTTCATATAGCAAAAAAAAAAAAAAAGGAAAAAAACATATACAATTGACTTACGATTTTTACTGCACATGCACATCATACATACAACGAAAACGAAGGCTTACCCGACTGAGTGCTCCACTGCTTCAACGAAGTCAACTCGATCAGAAAGCCTCTACTGGTCACGTTGTAGGGAAAGATGATGAAGACGCGGGAAGATAAAAAGTGTTCATGTAAGAGACAAAAAGAGAGAAGAAGCAAACGATTCCAGTGGGTCAAGTTAAAAGCTTTTATTTTTTTAACAGTTGACTTCCTATTTATATACAAGACCATTTCAGCTATAAAGACCATGATGCCCCTTAAATTTACACTTAATTACTATTATTTAACGGGCCAGTTAATGAAAGAGTGGTCCATGACTGAATTTTCAAAAGGTAGGGACTGGATTTATACAAAAATGTAAAATGCATTTCTGGATGATAATAAGCCAAAACGTAGGGGTATTTTGTGACATTTTCCCTAAAAAATATAGACGGCACATGACTACGCTCAATAAGACTCTGACGTTTCATTAATATACTGGTTTGTCTATCAAAAACTAATGCACTTTACAGTAAAAAGAATGAAGTGGTTATGGCTTTTAAATTTTCAAATCCTAGTCCACTTTCCGTTAACGCCTTTTGGTTCTTTTTCATAGTTCTTTCCATTATATTTCTTAATTTAAATGCACCTTATTCAAGTTTAGATCTTATATATGCTCCCATTGAACTTAATGAAATGTAATATTAATATTTTATGAAAAAGAAAAATCAATAACATGTCAACATATGTAGTCGATTAATTTTTTTTTATTGCCTGAATTGAGAAAGAAAACATGGCTCTGCTTTGGCAATCAAATTACTTTTTTTCTCTAGAAATTTGTCTTTCTTCCTTAACAAATTGCTACCTTTATTCATAAGCTGAAAATTTAATTTGCGTTAATTCTGATAGTAAACTAAAAAAACACCTGAAAAGGTTCTTTTAAAATTAATATTCTTTATGTTTATTAAAAATATGGGTTTGTTTTTAACCAATTCTAACTTATCATGTATTTCTTGTTTGTAATTTTGTTAAGTTTTCTTTTTTCTTTTTTCCGTTGTTTTAGTTTCATTTAAGCGATCAGTAATTAAAGAGGGCTCACATTCACTACTAAAAAAATAGGCTTTTATTGCATCCATCTACGGCGGGCATCTAAAAATGCAGTAAAAAAATAACTTTACGGCGGGCTACCACACCCGCAGTAAAAGACCAATAACTTTACCGCGGTTTCTAATGACCGCAGTAGAAGTCGATAAAAAAAGTATTCATTTTCCTCTTCTCTCTCATCTAATTTCTTTCTCCCTAATTCATAATCCCTAATTTCCTTCTCTCCCATCAACCCAAATCCCTCATCTCATCTGTCTCTCTGGTCTCTCCCTCTAACTCTATCTCCCTCAGTCGCTGTCGCTGCCTGTCTCCATCAACGCTCAGTCGCTCTCTCCTAAAATCTTTTTTTCCAACAGTGGCGGAGAGAGGCTATTGGCCGTTGTGATAACACTTGGAGGCAAAAGCTTTGCTCTCACTTCGAGACTCAGCCTTCGCCGCCTTCTCTTTTTGGTCAATCATCGCCATCTCCCTTGTAACCTCCTCCACCCAATCTCTCTTTTCCAATCAACTTCCCTCACTGAGCTTCACACCAAGCAACCCAACTCAATTCCTTCTCTGATCTCCATTTTTCGACAGCAAGCACCTGATCTGCATCTCTTTCTCTCCGATCCAGCGACCATCTACTTACTTTGGCCTATTCCCTCATCCTCTCCGATCGGAAAGTTTCTTCCCTTCAGCGATCTCCCCTTGTCTTTTATTCTTCCCGATCATACCACCACCCTTTCAAGCCGAGAAATAGCTAATTGCAGCCACCTCTTCTCTTCGAACCATCATCTCCAATCTCTCTTATAACCAAACAGTCCACCACAAGCCATCATCACCAAGCAAGCCACCTTCATTTTTGAAATTAGTCCTTTCCTCTTATCCAAACAATCCTTCTTCACCACCACAAAATCGGCCAACCTTCATCACCGATACTCCGATCTTTGAATGTTTTTGATGAATGTGTGAAAATGGTTCTCGCAAGAGGCTGGGTTTTTTGTTGTGATTGTGGTTGCTGGTGGAGGCTAGGTTTTTGGTTGTGGTCGTGGTTTTGATTGCTAGTGGCAGAAGCCAAAGTGAATGCTTGAAGATGAGATAGTGGTTTTGATTTTTTCCGCACATCCAATGTTGAATCTTGGTTTTTTTCGATCAATAATTGATTTAAGTTGATTTCATCAGATGGATTTTGTTGATTGGGTTTTTGTTTTGCAGCAAGAGAGCGAGTTGATTTTCTAGAATGATTTTGGAGGTTGATTTTCTTCTCCGTACTGCGATTCGTGCTTTATTAGTCAACTAGAAATCTAGAATGATTGGGAGCTTTAATGTATCATGTTTTCATTTCTTAAGAATGCTTGTAGGATTGGGCCAATTCCAACTGGACTCAACATAACCAAGGTTGGGATTACACAGGTAAGCTTTATTTCCATTCTACTTTTTTAATGTTTGCTCACTGTTGTTAGTATTGACTGGTTTGTTGCTGATTAATTTGCAACTAGAATTAGCTGTTGAAGTGTGTGTGTGTGTATATATATAATCTTACATATTGTTACTAGGAGATTATCTTTATCGCAGGTTTTTATTTATTTATTTTGTTTTAAATGTTTATGACCTTCATTTTGATTATGTTTATATTTGTAATGACCTTTAAACAATCTTTGTAATGGCAGCCCACAATAATGCACAAGATTGGGCAGCGAGGGCTAAACAATCGTATGTTCCTGGCATGTGATTAGCTTGTGCTGGTAGAGATGGACCTTCGGCTGGAGAAGCAAATGCTGGATTTCCTCTTCAAGAGAGCTTACGTTTTAGTCCATCTGTTCATCAGTAGGAGGTACCTTCTAGTTACTCTTCTGTTACAGGTAATAATTCAATTGGCAGATTAAACTTGCATGTGAAGCTTGTACTCAAGACTGCTTCCATGGACCTCTTCTTTTTTGAATCCATTATATGGATTGCTGTTCTATCAAGATTAATGATGTGGACAAAGTTAAACAAAATGGAAATTGCATTATATTTCGACATTATAGGAACTATACCTTTCTTCTTATAGAGTGAGTCATATATATAGGATTCAAAAAATTAATATAAGCCTTCAGCTATAGGAGATGGGAACTGGTTGCTGAATCAAAAATTAATCTCCCAGTAACAATATGTAAGATTATATACACACACACACACACACACACACACACACTTCAACAGCTAATTCTAGTTGCAAATTAATCAGTAACAAACCAGTCAATATTAACAACAGTGAGCAAACATTAAAAAAAGAGAATGGAAATAAAGCTTGCCTGGGTAATCCCAACCTTGGTTATGATGAGTCCAGTTGGAATGATTGTGGAAATGCATGTTTGGAGCTTTAATTTTTAAATTTAATTATTATATTATTATTATTATATATAAATTTGGGTTATTTGTGATTCGGAATTGGCTTAAGAGGTTTTAATCCAAAAATCAACCGCGAAAGACAAAGAACATGAAATCTTTGGATCCCCATTGTTGAATGCCTTACCTCATGGCTTGATTTTCTGTTTCGCAATTGATTTCTGGATTGTACTTCAACCATCATGTTTTGAGGCTTCATTTTGTTGTAATCTTAAGGAATCGGCTTTGTTCCAGGTCTCAGCGGATATGGGTATTTGTGCTATTGATGAGTTTGACAAGATGGATGAATCTGATCGTACAGCAATACATGAAGTTATGGAACAGCAGACTGTTAGCATTGCTAAGGCAGGAATTACCACATCTTTATACTCTCTAGATTAATGTAAATTGGAGTGGAATCGAAAGTTAATTTGGGCCCAGACAACAACTTTTTACGGCGGGCCAAGCGCCCACGGTAAAAAACTTTCCCAGACCACAACTTTTTACGGCGGGCCAAGTGCCCGCGGTAAATAACTTTCCTATACCACAAATTTTTACCGCGGGCCAAAACTGCGGTAAAAAGTAAAATGAGTTTTTACGGCGTCATTTTATACGGCAGGCTTAAACCGCCGTATGCCCGCCGTAGAAGGTCTTTTACCGCGGTTTCGGCCCGCGGTAAAAAGGCCTATTTTCTTGTAGTGATATATATTTTTTTTAGTTCTTGTATGGGGCAAATTGACCTAGTAGAGATCAATCTAACTTTTTCAATGCACTTATTGGATCTTAACTATCCTATTCGAATATCTAAAATAAAGCCAAGCAGTGGATAAATGTGTAAACTGCCCCTAAAATTGGGGATGGTTTATAAGATATAAATTTAGTTTAAACCAGAATCAAGGCCTCTGTAAATATATGAAGAGTTTATTATGTTAGTCAATATACATAAAATGGCAATAATAACAAATCTAATAATTGCTTGTGATATAGGCATTTGATCAATTAAGAAAATACAAATTAAGTCTGTATTCCTTATATTCATATTTTGAAAATATATAATTTTCATTCAACGTAATATAAGTTATCAACGTAATATAAATTAAAATACAAACTTTGTATCCAGACTTTATAAACATAATATTACTAGACTTTATAAACATAACATTACTACAAATTATCTACGTAATAAAAGTTAAAATACAAACTTTGTATCTAGACTTTATAAACATAAAGTTACTAGACTTTATAAACATAACATTAATTATATATTACCTTATTAATTATATATTACCTTATAAGATTCAGTGTTACTTCTCAACAATATTAGAATTGCTTAGA
Organism: Boswellia sacra; assembly: GCA_013180625.2. Lineage (NCBI taxonomy): Eukaryota > Viridiplantae > Streptophyta > Magnoliopsida > Sapindales > Burseraceae > Boswellia > Boswellia sacra. Next base: position 475,253 of record SNVD02014772.1, on the reverse strand, counting down.
ATTAAATCTAAGAATAAATTGCATGTACAACCAACCTAAAAAACTAAACCTTTACAATATGCTAAACCTTTACAATAAGATTTGACATAGAGTTAAATTTATGTGCGCGTCAGATTAGATGGATTAAGTTATTTTGGTTGATTGTATACTAAACCTATTTTGATCTAATGATTTAGAAAAATTTGTGGCAATATTTGAACAGAAAATAGCACGTAATGTATATGACATCAAATATCCGAAGTGATAAAAATTGGTTAGCACGTACTTGTGATAATTAATATCATAACGAGATAAATAATATGATATATTAATAATATCACTTAACTCAAGATTTTGATTTAAATTAGTCTAATGTGTAATATCAATCATAAGATAATACCAATAAAATTATTAAACGGATGTATGTATAACAATAAGGAAATCATACTATCAATTAGCAATTGAGAAATTTCCTCCAAGAACGACATACAATAAAACTTTTTCCTTCCAGCATCACCATGAATGGAAAAGGAAAAACAAAAAAAAAAGGACTCAAAGATGCTCAAGGGCTTCGCTAGAGAAATCTCCAGGTTGAGGAACTTGTTGGTGAGGAAGGCCTTTTATTTCCTGATCATGATCAACTTCTTTCCCTGCCTTGCTCTCATCTCTCTCTTGCAAGACCTCCCTTGTTAACTCTGAATATTTACTATATTTTCTACTTGGTGGCTCGTCGACTACGCCTTTAACTTCCTCCGTCACTTTCTTGTTCTCAGAGAAGTTGGGCGCTGCTGCTTCCTTCTTGTTCTTCTGGCTCTCCATAGCTAAGCTGCACGTACGAAACACAATCAATAACTTTAACTTTCCACCTTAGGAAATGCTTAATAAATTGATGCATGGAAGTGACTTGGCCAGATCACAACAAGTGTACTGCCGTTTCATGAAGACGATGCCACGTGCCTATCTTTTGCTATTTTGAAACCATGCTGTGGCACTGGCACCGGCTATATATATAGGAGAAATAAAAAAAACTTTTACGGACTGAGGCAACATTTGTCCCGGCTTTTACAGATAAAATTTTAACATGTGATAATAGTAGATTACATATTTATATATTTTTATTTTAAAAATTATTTTAATTTTTAATTACTTTAATAAAAGTTGATAAAATAATTAAATATTAAACATATAAACTTGTTTTGCATGTAATTAAATTATAAAAAAAAAGAAGACAGCTTCGTCAAAAAAAATTTATTATAATTAATTATAAGTTTTAAAAAAGTATTTTTTAGTTATTTTAATTTGACGATTAAGTTTTAATCCTATCACAAAATATTAAATAGGATTAATTGATTTAGCAACATTATTATATAATGTTGCAGTTTTATGATTTCTATTGTATTTTATTTTGATTTGTCGCGAGTTTTATGTTTAATTTTACAAGGTAATGGTCAGATTTTATAAATTCATCATTCTGTGTTACAAGTTCTCATATGATTGCCAGTTAAAGGTTTGATTTTACTAGTTTTAGGTATCATGCATGTTGCAACTTTTATTTTCCTTGTTTAAATCTTGGTTAACCTTGTTACAAGTTTCATATTTTTTTTCACAAGTTAACGTGAGGTTTCACAAATTCATCGTTCCTTGATATAAGTCAATATATAATTGCAAGTTGAAGGTTTAATTTTACTAGTTTTAGGTGTCATGTTGCAACTTTTATGTTCATTGTTACCATATTGATAACCTTGTTGCAACTTTCATATTTTATTTTACAAGTTAACTTTAGATTTTACAAGTTTATCGTTTCGTGTTACAAGTCCATGTGTGATTATAAGTTAAAATTTTGATTTTATTGCTTTTAGGTGTCACGTTGCAATTTTTATGTGTTTTGTTTCAATCTTGGTTAACTCTGTTATGACTTTCATCTTTCATGTTACAAGTTAACGTTAGGTTTTATAAGTTTATCGTTTCATGTTATAAGTTCAGGTATGATTGCAAGTTAAAGATTTTATTTTACTAATTTTAAGTTTCATGTTGCAACTTTTATGTTCCTTGTTACAATTTTAGTTAATCTTGTTGCAAGTATCATGTTATATTTTACAAGTTAACGTGGGTTTTACAAGTTTACGTATAATTGCAAGTTAAAGGTTTGATGTTACTAGTTTTAAGTGTAATGTTGCAACTTTTATGTTCCTTGTTACAATCCTGGTTAACTTTGTTACGAGTTTCATATTGTATTTTATTAGTTAACGTGAAGTTTTACAAGTTCATCGTTTTATATTATAAGTCAACATATGATTGCAAGTGAAGGTTTGCTTTTACAATTTTTAGGTGTCATATTGCAACTTTTATGTTCATTTTTACAACCATGGTTAATCTTATTGCGAGTTTCATGTTGTATTTTACAAGTTAACCTTAGGTTTTATAAATTCATCGCTTTGTATTACAAGTCTATGTATGATTGCAAGTTGAAAGTTTGATTTTACCATTTTTAGGTGTTATGTTGCAACTTTTATGTTCATTTTTACAACCTTGGTTAACCTTGTTGCGAGTTTCATATTGTATTTTATAAGTTAACGTTAGGTTTTATAAGTTCATCGTTTCATATTACAAGACTACATGTGATTGCAAGTTAAAAGTTTGATTTTACTAATTTTAAGTGTGATGTTGTAACTTTTATGTTTATTGTTACCATCTTGGATAACCTTATTGCAACTTTTATGTTTATTTTATAAGTTAACGTTGAGTTTTACAAGTTCATGGTTCTGTGTTACAAATGCACATATGATTGCAAGTTGAAGGTTTAATTTTTCTAATTTTAGGTGTCATGTTGCAACTTTTATGTTCCTTGTTACATTCTTAGTTAACTTTATTGCAAGTTTTATGTTGAATGTTACATGTTAACATTCGGTTTTATAAGTTCATTATTCTGTGTTACAAGTCCACGTGTGATCAGAAGTTACATTCCCTTCGTCGAAAACCAGCGAGTGGGTTCTCACCTCCACCACTACCTTATAAATCGGACATCGCTGATCAACTTTTCCTTCTGTACCATCGTCAGATTCCAACTGCATCACCCACAAATCGCATTTTTTCCTTTTGGGTGGTATTACTCACCGACATAATCACTGTTCATCCGACCATCACTGTTCATAGACCCAATCAGATTATTGCTCAGGTTATTCCGTGCAACTTGGCTTCTTGGCCGCCCTCCTGATTCCTTGCAGATTGCAAATTAGAAGAGGAGATGACGAGTTCGCAAACCCGCCTCGTTTTGGTGCCCGGTTTGCTTTCGTTTATCCTTGTCTTTTTTTATGAGATATTTATTGTACTTGATTTGTGATGATGGATCCACCCAAATCAACTACTGGCTCTTGGGCCGACAAAATCAAGATCACTGATTCGAGTACTCGATGCAAACTGTTCCCGGTTACCCCCAAAAAATCGGGTACAGTCCTTGAGATTCCGGATGAGATCGTCAACGAGAATGTGACCGAATGGCATAGATGTCTTGTTGGCTTTTTTCCGGGATATGTGATGCCCTTCCATGTTGCATGTTCGATGACGATGCGTGCATGGAAATCTAGTGGTCTTGAGGACGTCCGTTCCACGAATAAGGGATTTCTCATCTTCCGTTTTCGAACTGAGGAGGAGGTTCTTAATATCATTACTCGCGGTCCTTGGATGTTCGGAGGTAAATCAATTATCTTACAACCATGAAACCCGCATTTGGATTTTAATACGAATCAATTAAGAAAGGTTCATGTTTGGATCCGTTTATATGGCCTGCCTTTTTCTTTGTGGACAACTAAAGGCCTTAGCATTGTCTCCAGCATGGTTGGACAACCTATCTCTTGTGACAAGACGACTTCTGATCTTTCCAGATTGGAGTATGCGAGGGTATGTGTTCTTCTTGATGCAAAGCGCCCTCCAATCCAGAACTTTGAGTTCAAGTGCAAACTCTCTCCTGAGCCCATCCAAATTGAAGTTGAATATGAGTAGATTCCAAAACGTTGCTCCAAATGTCGCAGTTCAGGATAAGAATGAGGCTAGCACCTCCGATAGCACCCCTTCTGATGGTGCCCCCTTGAATTCGGGTAAGATTGCGACTGATGTCGTTGAGAGTTCGAAAGCTGTTGCTATTCCAGCAGATTCTTCAGTGCAAGTTGTGCCTTCTAAGGCTGCTACAGTTTTGATCACAGAGTCAGTCTCAGATTCTGACTCTCTATCTCCTTTTGCGACCGACCAAGATAAGCTTTTGGGTACTATCCATTGTTCAACCACTCGCGAGACATCTGTTTCGTCAGGGCAGATAAACACAGGACAACCTCTTGAGACTTCGTCTTCCCGTTTTGAGCCTTTGAATAGGCTGAGTAATGAGGATCAATCTGATAGGGTTGATCATACTCATATAGACACCCCAGCTACCCCGGTAAAGAAGGGTAAGAAGAAGAAAAACAAGAACGGCTGAAGCTCTTGTATTTTTTTTTATTTAGACCGTTTGTGGTCATTTATCATTTATGTTGTTAAGGCCGTTTGTGGCCTTTTTACTTTGTTTTAGGTCGCTTGTAGCCTTTATTTTTGATCTTTTGTTGGATTGTATGTTTGAACTTTACGTCCTTCTTGTAATTTTCTTGGGGTATGCCCCTCAGATTTTTGTATATTATAATTTTTTTGGATTTATATTACTAAGTAACTTTTTCAAAAAAAGTAATCAGAAGTTAAATGTTTAATTTTACTCATTTATAATAAGAGATTTTAATGAAAAGTTTATAAATCTTTTTTATGTTATAAAGTCAACCACAATGAAGAGGTGATGAAGGATGACAACTTTAGTGATAAAAATGAATCTGATTAGCGAAGGTCGGTGTAATCTTATGTGTTTTAGCGTGAATGTTTTTCAGATTTGATAATATCAGATTTAATTTATGTAAATAAAAAAATATATATTTTAAAAAAACCAATCAAATTGATTGTCTTATTTTAATTTTTTTATATTATAAAATAATTTAATTTTAATAAAAATCTTGCATTAATTTTCATATTATTTTATATCTAAAAAATGTATCAATACATTAGGGGAGATGTACCGTAGCTAATCTTTTACGGAGAAGAGAATTTGCTCGAATATCTCGATTTTTGTTGTATTTCGCTTAATCCGATGCATGGTCGGTGACCATACACACGTGCAAAGCGCGTGATAAGCACCTGAGACGCCGCCAAAATAATGGGGAAACTAATCTGACATTCTGAATTTTATCACCACCAACCAGTTAACGCCACGTTTCTGATCTCTGCAATTGCACGACTTCCCTGCACTCTAAAACCCTGTTTTTAGGGTTTCTATTTTTGATCTTTCAGTACTTCCTTTCCACTCACCTGAAATTTGTTTTTGATCACTTAATAGCAAAATCTTTCAAATGAGAAACTCTGTAATCTTGATTTACCTTTGATTTCTCGAGAAAATTAGTCGTAGACTAGGTAAAGATGCTGCGATTAGCATTTCGGTTTGTTTTGGTGCTATTGCTGCTGCTGGCGGTGGTGGAGAAAACGACGTCGCATTTAGCACCTGGACCTCACATAACCGATTTGAATATACTGTTACCACCTAAAATGACGAATCCTGTGGAGTACCGGCTTCAAGGAAGTGATGGCTGCTTCAAATGGTACTTTCCGTATATACAAATTTAGGTGCAGTAATGTAGGATTACAAGCTTAATTTGTTATGATTTTGCGGCCATTTCCTAATTCGAGTACAGTTATTGTGTTTTGCCGTTGAGGAAGAGGAGCAAGATTTTAATAGACTGTAAAAGGAGACGGTGATTCTGGAGACATCAAAAATACATAACCAAATTCCTCCTGGTTTATCCAATCAATTTCATCATGTATTTGGAAATAAGTGAAGTGAAATGCTGGATAGTATGATGCAACTGATGTCCTCCTTTATCATAATAAATTGATTCTCAAGTAACTGGTGATGATTTTTCTAATATTTTACAGGTCATGGGATCATTATGACATTCTATCCGTTCTACCTGAATATAATGCAACTAATCACTGCTCAACAAGTGCACGTTTGAGATCAATTGCTCCTTATACAGGTCGAAAGGAGACTGCTGTTTATGCCACTGATGTGAAGTCTGGAATCGTAATTCGCTGCAAAGTCTTTATTGATAACTTTTCCAGAATACAGATATTTCATAATTCCATTAAACTTGATCTTGATGGCCTTGCTACCCTTCGTGTTCGTGCCTTTGATAGCGAAGGTACTTGAGAAATTACATAGAAGTTTTCTTACTGTTGGGATTCCTCTTTTAATGATACATATTGACTTAAGTTTGCAGTCTGGAAAACCTAATATTTAAGGAAATTTGATTCACTAAACTCTAGATGAAGCTTTACTCGGCATTGTTTTGTCTCTCTTTCAAACTTTTTAAGTTTGGTTTTGACATTTATATTTTGCTATTCTTGATTGTTGCTACTCACTATCTACCTGGAAAGAAATAAGTTGCTTTTAGAATTTTTTTTCCCTGAAAAAAAAAAGGTGACCGCCCTTATGTCTTAGTTATCAAGTAAATTTAAGGTCCTCTTTACTTAGTTAAGTAAATTTAAAGTCCTCTTTACTTAAGTATTGTATTCTTTCTTCTCACTGCATAAGTTTTGTATTAAATCTTATCATTACGAAAATGCGGCTGTTTCTCTATAGTTTTGGGCGCCCCTGATTTTCTGTTCTCTTTCTACATGTGGCTCACTTCACAAATCTTACACTTCAATATTTTTCTGTTAATTCAAATTCACAGTTTTGCATTTAATATATATGTGTGCGTGCGTGTGTACGTGTGTGTGGGTGTGTGCGGGTGTGTGCGTGTAAAGTGATGCTACATCTAGTCGTATAGATGATGGAAATGATTTACTTCTGTAGCTAATGGTTAGGTGGTCTCTAGTGTTTGCATGATTGCATATTACTTGAAAGATGTTATTCTTTGGATAGAGTGTCTGATGTTAGTCCATTTCTAACCTTTGAAACTCACTTTTGCAGGGTAAACAGTTTTATTCTCATCCTCATTTGGCTATGTGTTGATTTTGTATATTCTGTCTGGTTATGTTCACTTCTGAAGCTGTATTGCAGATAACGTGTTTTCATCATTGGTGGGCTTACAGTTCCTGTGGCAGCTGAAGTCTGATGGGTTTCCTCATCACCTTGTCCATGTCCCTTTGAAGGATTCTCCCTTGAGTGACTGTGGTGGATTATGTGGTGATTTAGATATTCAAATAAAACTTGAGAATAGTGTATGTCTATATACCTAATGGATGTGAAGAAACACTTGCTGGAAATTATCTTATAATCTTATAGTTATGTCTCATTACATTTGTTGTCGTGTGTTGCAGGGTGTTTTTTCGGATTTGTATGTCGTTAAAGGAATTGGAATTGGCCATGAGAATGTTTCTGTCCATTTGCATGAGCCAGAATTTAAGCACATGGCTGATAGCATTATTCTTACTGTTGCGGAAGCCATGTCACTTGAACCTCCTTCACCGGTTTTTGTCCTTATTGGTGCTGTTCTTCGATATAGTCTTAAAGTGATTCGTGGGAATGTTCCTCAAGGTTTTCTTTGTTGAACCCTTCTATTATACTTTTGACTAATGAAATGGTGTGAGCAAACGGCTGGCTTAAACTGGTTGTTTGTTGAATCCTTTCGATAGTTTTTGCTGTCTACATGAATCATCCATTTATCATAAAACTATTTGTACCAACTATATTATGGTGCCTTGTTGGCTATTTTCTTACTTTGTTTTTCATTGGCATTTGCAGTGGTTACTCTGCCATCACTGCATCACCGCTGGTCTGTTTCAAACCCTTCAGTTGCTCAGGTGGACAGTATGGTGGGCTTAACACATGCTCTAACCTTAGGGGAAACATCTGTCATTGTTGAAGATACCAGAGTTGCTGGCCATATGCAAGTGTCCACACTTAATGTGGTCCTACCTGACACTTTATGTCTGTATATTTCACCTTTGTCTATTTCTGGTGATCCTATTGAAGGAACAAAAGCCATTCCGTCTGTGGCACGGTGGTATGTCATTTCTGGCCACCAATATCTAATTCAGATTAAAGTTCTATCACAGGGACATGGTGCACGGGAAATTTATATTACAGAGGTAGTACATTTGTGGTTTGCTAGGGATATATTATTTACAATTGTGGTTTATGATGCTGACTTTAGTTTCTCACTACTTTCTTATATTGACTAAGAAGTTCTTTCCTTGCATTTCAGACTGATGATGTTAAACTGTTTGACAACCGGTCTGAATACTGGGAAACTTTCCCGGTGTCAGACGATGTTGTGCTTATGCATGGCTGGCGAAATTCTAGAATCCTGAAAGCAACTTCGCAGGGACTGGGAAAATTAACGGCTTCTTTAACATATTTTACTGGGCATCAGAATACAAAGGAGGTAACTTTGCTTTAGCTCTTTTTCTTTTCTTATCTTTAGTTATAAGTTCTATTTTATGGTATTATTTTGTTGTCTTTCTTGTTTATAATACTCCCATAAAAATACTAGACAGTTAAGTTTCATCTGCATCATCTTTATCTCATAGGTTCTCAAGGTTTTGCAAGAAATAATGGTATGTGATCGAGTTAAGTTTAGTTTCGACATAACAGATGGCATGTCTCAGAGCATTCTTCTTCCATGGGCCCCTGGTATTTACCAAGAAGTGGAGCTAAAGGCTACTGGAGGTTGGATGCTTTCTGCCTGCCCAATTAGATAAATATTATGACTCAGATCTGAATTTGCTGATGAGTTTTGTTATTTGAATTGTATAGGTTGCGCAAAAACATCCACTGACTACAAATGGTTTTCTTCGGACATGGCTATTGTATCCATATCTGCTTCTGGATTTGTCGAGGCAAAGAAGCCTGGAAAAGCTACTGTTAAAGTGGTGTCTATTTTTGATTCATTCAATTATGATGAGGTAATGTTGTTGTGCTAGTAGTTGTATGTTAAATAACCACCTGATCTAAAAGTCTAAGTTGATAGGTAAGGCCTTAACTATAGCATTTAAGCTTTAACAGGCCCCTCACATGCGATTATACATTTTTGCTCATTATTTGAGACATTTAAACTCATCACTTTGCTACTAACGAATTCTGCTTAACTAAGCCTGAATTGAAACTTGTGGGGTTGATATACAATGGAGGTAACATCTCTTTTAGCCATTAATGCCTCAAGTTCTAATGTAGAGATCTTTCTAGATGTTTTGCACCCTATATGGCTACTCTTCTGTTAACCTCTATAATTATTTTCTAACTATTTCTGATAGGTTTTTATTGAAGTTTCTATTCCATCATCTATGGTTATGCTGCAAAATTTCCCTGTTGAGACAGTTGTAGGATCACGTCTTCAAGCTGCTGTAACTATGAAACCATCAAATGGTGATGCCTATCTCATAATCATTTATAAAAACCTTGTTACTATTGTTGAATTTTGTGTTCTTTTGTTGAAGTTCATTTGTTATGGGCAGGTGCCTATTATTACAAGTGTGATGCATTTAGTTCTTTAATAAATTGGAAAGCTGGAAGCGAGTCATTCATTGTTGTCAATGCAACAGAGAAGCCGCATTTCTTGGATAAGCTAGGGATTTTTGAGCACCATACTTTGGTTCCTGGTCCTCCATGTTCATGGACGTATATATATTCCTCTGGTCCTGGCAGAACTATGCTGCATGCAACACTTTCAAAAGAGTATCATCACTATGATCATTCTTCTCGTGGACCTATTGTCTTAAAAGCATCTTCACGTATTGCAGCTTATCCACCCCTTGTTGTAGAACAGGCAAGCGACGGAAGCGAATATGGTGGTTACAGTCTGGGCCAAACAGAAACTGGTAATCAACGGGAAAATTTGGATAAGTTATATCTTGTCCCTGGAACACAGATAGGTGTTTTGCTTGTTGGAGGACCAGAACGGTGGGATGAAGGTGTTGAGTTCATTGAAACTTTTGAGATCTTGGACGACAAGCATGTGCAAATCAAAGATGGCATTTATGTGCATCTCATTTCTGGCAGCAATGAGAGTTTGTATGGAGTTTTATGCCAAACTGTGGGAACTTTTGTAAGCCACATACTCTTTTAGCACTTAAATTTTATGTGGCTTCATTTCTTTTTAATGCTTTCTTATATTCTCTTTGCTGTATTTTGATTTATTGAATTCATCATCATGCTTTTTATTTCTCTAATTTTAAATTACTCAGAATTTGGTTTTTAAACGTGGGAATTTGATTGGAGATGACCATCCTCTGCCAGCAATTGCACAAGTTACGTTGTCTGTTACATGCAGCTTCCCCTCCTCAATAGCCTTGCTGGTTGATGAACATGGTATCTATAAAATTTACACGCTTAATATTGGACATGCAAGCACAAATCATACATGTTTTTCCCCAGATTCACTTTTGCATGTCTCTGATTGGGCTTATAGTATTTTCAGTTAATGAACGCAAAGTAATACGTACTGCAACTCAAGCTGACCGTAGCCCAGGGCGGATTCGTGTCACCCCAGCTACTGTGGCAAATGGACAAACTATTCGATTAGCTGCTGTTGGCATTAGTAACTCTGGGGAAGCTTTTGCAAACTCGTCTTCTCTGTGTTTGAGGTGGGAACTCAGCAGTTGTGATGGATTGGCATATTGGGATGATGCTTATGGTTCAGTAAAGCCTAAATCCAGTTGGGAAAGGTTTCTAGTCCTCAAAAATGAATCGGGATCGGTACTTCCAGAACTCTCATATTTTCAACTTTATACTTACATCTTTTCTGAATATACTTTTAGGGTTATCTTAAATTTTAGTCGAATTTCTTCAGTGTTGATTATTAAAGCACTAGTTGGTTTTGAACTTCAATATTTTTATTTTATTTTTTAAAATGTGTGATAGCTGTTTGTTTATGAACTCTCTTTATTTGTATCCAGAAAACATTTTTACTTGAACTACAATGTAATGAAACAGGTAAAAACAAATTTTATTGTTTTTCCCGTATTGAGATATCATTTGTCAAAACTGTAAAGTATTTTTGAGTTATTTTATTCTTTTAATTCTCTTTTTTAAGAGTGATTTTATTATATTTATGAATTTATTAAGAATATCGATTCTTTATTTTAGTAATTGAATATTAAAAATATCTGTTTGATTTTTTAAAGGAAAACTTTTTCATTGTTTTTATTTTCAAAATTCATTATCAAGCACATTCGCAAATCTTGAAAATAGAAAATTTAATCTACTCTTTTCACTTCGAAAACACTTTTGTAAACAAAAAAAAAAGGAAAATTTATTCCTGAATGGTATCTAAGAGAAATATCTAGATCCAGGTGATTTGTTTTGTTTCTTTCGTCTTAATTAGGGTATATTGTGACAACTTAAGCTCTCTCTTGTTGTGTTGCAAATCGTAACCCGATAATAAGAATCTTAAACATCTCCATAATTGTTTTTCATATAGGATACAAAGGGGTTACAAAGGGGTTTCATGCTTGTTTATGGTATTTTATTCTCCAATTTGTATGAATTAAATGTATCAGAGATGTAATAATTTGGGATATCCATAAATCCACAACCCTTTGATGCTAATAGGTAAGATGTTTCCTTATCTTAGCAGCGGCCCCAATAGGTCCCTCGCATTTCTTAACTCCCAGCTTTCATCCACTACTTATATTAAGTTATATATGGTATTCTTGCATTAGAATGTTTAACATACTGCAATATGCTCTTACTCGGATCTGATACTCAATGGTGATAGAATGTGCATTGTACCGGAAATGGTTGATTATTGCTAGAAATGTTTTCCTAAAAAAATTTTTGTGCATTGTACTCTTGAATGTTAGCTGAGTTGATATTTTTTTTTTTTTAATATATCTCAGTGTGTTGTTCGTGCAACTGTTTCTGGTTTCTGTGATGCCAAAGGTGATCATCATTCTGCTCAGTTGCTTGAAATTTCAGAGAATCTCCTGACTGATGCTGTACATTTACAGGTATGCTGCTCTGAGTTATGTAATAGCACGAAAACTTGAATTGCCTTTTTCCATTCTTTTAATATATTAACGATGTAATTCTTAGAGCTCATCTTCTAGTGTTGCTATGCTCTTGTTCTGACCTTTGGAATCTGTTCATATATGCCAGCTTGTTTCTACTTTAAGTGTCAGTCCGGGGTTCAACTTGCTATTTTTCAATCCCAATGCTAAGGCAAGTATACCTAACTTCCAAATTTTAGTCACTCTAAATGTTACAAGTGCTGTACCTAACTTATTGTCTTTTCTCAGGTTAATCTGTCAATCAGTGGAGGGAGCTGTTTCCTGGAAGCTATTGTTAATGATTCTCGAGTGGTAGAGGTCATCCAACCCCCACCAGCTTTACAATGCTCACAATTAATGTTATCTCCAAAAGGATTGGGAACTGCACTTGTCACAGTTTATGATATTGGGCTTTCTCCAGCACGTGCAGCTTCAGCTCTGGTGTGTTGTTTACTACTATTGTCCTTTTAATGTGATTTTTTTGTTGATGGGAATAAGTCAGGTAGACTACATTCCTACTCTTACAATTCTTCAATCTTAATTTTGGTGCAACTATTTTTCAATTTCTTAACTGAATCCATATTAAATTTCAATACAAACCATCTCGGCATTCAAGCCTAACTGAAGCAGCCAAACCCAGTAACACCCATGTTTTATAGACATACATAATACAAGAATCAGTTTATGGGATAGGATTGGCTTCCTGCTTCTATTTGGGAACAGTCTGCAAGAGCTACAAGGTTTTTTTTCTTTTTTTCTTTTTGGGGGGGGTTGGGGGTTTTTACGGAGTTGTTTCACCGTCTTGTGTACCACCTGATACATGAAACTCTTGATATATTTAGCAATATAATTTCTTTGCTTCAAATTATTATTATTATTTTTTTAAAAAGGAAACAATGTTATATGAGATTAATCCTTTCTGATTGTAGAAGTGCTTTTTCACTAGAATAGAGCCAAACTTTATATTCATCTGAGAAAACAATAAATAAACTCAAATTTCCCCATGATGCATGTAAGGTGAGGAAAAGTTTTCATATGCCTGATTGGATTGCACTTTATATTACTTAGTCTTTGGGTAATTTGAGAATTTGGAAATGCATTAGTTAATGTTAAATACGACTTAAGGTATTTTTTGTTTTTTTGGGTTGCTTTGGTTTTCTTGGGGGTTGCGCCAGCGTTCGTGTGGGGGGTGTTTGCCAAGGCCGCGGTGGTGTTAATTAAAATAGGCTATCCGACTTTATGAGCTCTGTGCTTTTTTGGTTTCTTTTGACTTTTCATTTTGCATGATACAGGGAATGATGCCTTCACGGTTAATGTTTTATTTCCCAGCTCAGTCTTGTTTTTAGTCATGGAGGTTTGTCTTTACAGGTCCAAGTTGCTGATGTTGACTGGATTAAGATTGTGTCAGGAGAAGAGATAAGTCTCATGGTATGTTTTGCCTAGATGCTTGATCTTATCCTGCGATCACATTTATTCTTTGCTGACTCATTATTTTTCAGGAAGGTGAGTCACAATCTATTGATCTAATGGCTGGAATTGATGATGGAAGTACTTTTGAATCTTCTCAGGTTTGAGTTCATATCATTTATTATCATTTGGGAGTCACATGTTCTAGTTTCCTTTTGTTTGCTTATGCGTTGAACCAAATCCAGAGGGTGATTGTTACTTGGTACTTGAACTTTTGTGTATTTCCCAGTTGACAGACATGGATGTTAAACACGTGCTCAACTAAATCAGTCTCTCCTATTTTCAATTAGTTTTCTGATATGTGTTTGTTCTTTCACAAATGCGTGTTTGCATGCATGTCTTAGTTTTCTGATGATGGAACTCTTGTGAATTTTTGTTGCAGTATGCTTATATGGATATTCAGGTGCATATTGAGGATCATATAGTTGAACTTGTGGACAACAATGATGTCTCAAGTCCTGATGGTGGATATGTTTATGCACCGAGTTTTAAAATTATGGCTAAATATCTTGGGATCACAATTCTTTATGTAAGTTAATTGTTTATTTCTTTGCCAATTTGTCATCCAGTTAGCTCCCATGAGCTTCTGTATTGAAGTTTAGGAGCATGCAAATTTACTGGTTGTTGAAATCAGGTCAGTACTAGACAGCATTCTGGACACGAAATAGTAAGTCAACGGATAAAGGTAGAAGTATATGCACCCCCAAGAATCGACCCACATGATATTTTCCTGGTACCAGGTGCATCTTTTATGGTATGTCTTGTTTTCATTCTCTGTCTTGCTTGTTTCATTATTCTTTTTCAAGTTTAAAGTGAGAGGAAATAAAGTACAATTTTGTTTTGTTTCTATATTAATGTCCAAATATCACTCTTTTTCTCCTATATCTTTGAATATTTTCTATGAAAAGAAAATTTCTTTGCTTTTTCTTTTTCTGTTTTCTGAAAATAGTTTTTGGTATGTTGCTGTGTGTTTCCATTTGCTCAAGTAACATGATCATTTTTTTCTTATTAGCTTTCCCTAAAAGGAGGCCCAACTATTGGCGTATATGTTGACTACAGTAGTATGGATGATAAAATAGCAATATTGCACAGATCTTCAGGAAAATTGTTTGCCATCTCACCTGGGAACACTGTAAGACAATATGCTCAGCTGATTCTTATAATTATACCTGTTTTCTTTATGTTCTCTTAAATGTTTTTATCATTCTTGTAGTTTAGTCGGTACGGAGGCTTGATTGAGTTTTTTTTGGATTTCTTTTTATGTTTCTTTTAAGTTTGTTGCTATTTTTAATGCCAACACATCACCTTTAGATTGTCGTGAATCAATGGTTAATAATTTGTGTCAAAAAATTAAGTAAAAACTTTTAAGTCAATGTAGTCTGACCCTATATATATTGCTAAGAAAAAAAGAAGAGTATATTAACTCAAAAAAGCAGATACAATAGGATTTGCTAATCTCAACAAGACGCAGTTCTACATCCTAAAATGATTAAAAAACTGTACAAAGGTTAAATTTCAATCAAAGCACCAAGAGAACTGATAAAATTCAGACTGAAATTTTATATTATTCAACTTTACAAACTGGTTGATTTATACAGAAACACAGGCTAAAAAAGGTTAGTTGTACACATTAAATAACATCTCTAAATATATACACTACACAGCTGTCATAATTATGAGGTTAGTTGTACTCTCATAATTAAGGAAACAAATCTTCTACACAGCTGTCAGATCTGATTTTCAAATCTGTCAACACTCCCCCTCAAGCTGGAGCTAGGATATTCTGCATGCCCAGCTTGCCTAGGATTTGATGAAACGTAGAGCCCATTAGTCCTTTAGTTAACACATCTGCCACCTGATTTGATGAAGTAACATAAGGAGTGCATATCAATCCTGAGTCAAGCTTTTCCTTAATAAAATGTCTGTCAATCTCCACATGTTTTGTGCGGTCATGCTGGACAGGCTTGTGAGCAATACTTATTGCTGCCTTATTGTCACAATATAACTTCATGGGACCTTTCACATCAATCTTTAGATCAGAAAGAATGTTTTTGATCCATAATAATTCACAAATCCCTAGTGCCATAGCTCGAAATTCTGCCTCTGCACTTGATCTTGCTACAACAGATTGTTTTTTGCTTCTCCATGTAACCAAGTTTCCTGCTAGAAATGTACAATAACCTGTAGTAGATCTTCTATCCACAATTGATCCAGCCCAATCCGCATCTGTGTATGCTTCAAGTGAGATCTCTCTTGTTTTCTGAAACATGATTCCCATACCTGATGTTCCTTTTAGGTAGCGAACTATCCGATATACTGCTTCCAAATGAGATTTGTAGGGGTTGTGCATGAATTGACTGACAACGCTTACAGCATAGGCAATGTCGGGTCTTGTATGTGATAAGTAAATTAACTTCCCCACTAGTCTTTGATAAGCTCCTCGATCAACCATCAATTCCTCTCTAGAGTCTCCAAGCTTGTGATTTTGCTCAATTGGTGTCTCGGCAGGTTTACAACCTACCAATCCAGTTTCCTCTAAGAGATCCATGATATATTTGTGTTGAGAAATAACAATCTTATCTTTAGCCCGTGCAACCTCAATGCCTAGAAAATACTTTAGCTTTCCCAAGTCCTTGATTTCAAATTCTTGAGCCAAATAAGACTTCAAGTTACCTATTTCTTCCAAATCACTACCGGTAAGGATAATATCATCAACATAAACTATAAGTGCAGTTACCATCCCACTTGCTGAATGTTTTATAAACAAAGTGTGGTCTCCTTGGCTTTGGTGATACCCCCTTCTTAACATTGACTTGGTAAATCTCCCAAACCAAGCTCTAGGAGATTGCTTCAACCCATAAAGAGCTTTCTTCAACCTACAAACTTTATTTTTAGATGTTAACTTTTCAAAACCAGGTGGTGCATCCATGTAGACCTCTTCCTCAAGATCACCATGTAGGAATGCATTTTTTACATCAAATTGCTGCAAGGGCCAATCAAAGTTAGTTGCTAAAAACAACAATATACGAATAGTATTCATTTTGGCCACGGGTGCAAATGTTTCTTGGAAATCAATTCCAAATGTTTGCGTATACCCTTTAGCCACAAGCCTAGCTTTGTATCTCTCTAATTTGCCATCAGCCCCATACTTCAAAGTATATACCCACTTACACCCCACGGTGTGTTTTCCTTTCGGAAGATTAACCATTTCCCAAGTTCCATTTTTCATTAAAGCATGCATCTCTTCATTCATAGCATCCCTCCAATTTTTATTCTCAAGAGCCTCTTGAACACATTTTGGAATCTTAATGGTGGTAAGGTTTGATAAAAAAGCTCTATGTGTGGGAGATAAACGATGAAATGATACAAAATTTGAAGTGGAGAGCTTGGTACATTTTCTAGTGGCCTTTCTAAGAGCAATAGGAATATCAAGATCATCAAATAGACTAGGAACATTATCTGAAATAGTAACTGAATTTTCCATACCTGCCACCGGTTTAGATGTTTGGTCTTGCTGAGGAAGATTGGATTTCTTTTTCCTTGTATACACCTGGATCTTAGGTTTATCAGTCCCCAAGTGTTCAGTCTGGTCAAGAGTCTTAACTTGAGTTTCCTGGTCAAGAGGAACATTAGAAGACTCAGAATGTGAGTCATTAATGAACTGATCAGATAGATTCTCAGGTGCAACAATCTAATTAGGGAAAATCTTAGGTGAAGTGATCTGATTAGATAGATTTTCAGGTATGGTGGATTGGTTAGGCTGATATTCAGGTATAGTTGACTGATTAGGAAGATTTTCAGGTGCTGAAAAAGACTTAAAATCAGAAACGAACATAGTTTGATCAGTTTGATCAGGCAGTGGTTGTGACATCCCATCTTCCACAAAATTCTCCCCCTGAAGATGGGTATTAACATAATAACACTGATGCTCAAAGAAGGTGACATCCATTGAGATAAAGAACTTCTTTGACAGTGGATGATAACACTTGTATCCCTTTTGAGTTGAAGAATAGCCAAGAAACAAACATTTAAGAGCTCTAGGGTCAAGTTTACTTCTTGAATGTTTAGGGACATGAACAAAAGCTATACATCCAAATATTTTTGGTGGAAGATTCCCAATACCCCGAAAATGAGGAAACATATTTGAAAGAGTGTCAATAGGAGATTTAGAATTTAAGACTTGAGTAGGCATGCGGTTCACAAGATAAGTAGCAGTGAGTATGGCTTCCCCCCAATAAAATTTTGGAACATTCATTTGGAAAAGAAGAGACCTAGCCACTTCTAGCAAATGTCTATTTTTGCGTTCAGCCACCCCATTTTGTTGAGGAGTGTCAACACAAGATGAATGGTGTATGATGCCCTCGTTTTGAAGATATTTAATGAGATCCACATTAAAGTACTCACGACCATTATCAGATCGTAGAGTATGAATATTTGCATTAAATTGAGTGGAAATCATTTTATGAAATATGGGAAATATAGAACTGACTTCAGATTTGTTCTTTAAAAGATACACCCAAGTGGTTTTTGTAAAATCGTCGATGAATGTCACAAACCAACGAGCACCAGAAATGTTTGACACACGGGCAGGACCCCACACATCTGAATGTATTAAACTGAAAGGAGTACTTTGTTTTGAATTACTAATTGGAAAAGATACACGGTGATGTTTGGCAAGTTCACACACCTCACAACGAAACTCGTGTACATTTATTTTATCAAACAAAGAAGGGAAAAGACTTTTTAAAATGACAAAGGTAGGATGCCCTAATCTTTTATGCCACATCCAGATTTTTTCTTTACTGTCAAGAGTACTTGAAGATACTAACACTTGGGAAACTGAGTTACCATCCTCCATCAGTGGTTTCAAGTAGTAGAGTCCATTGTTTTCCTCAGCATGTCCAATCATCCTCCCCGTTGTGCAGTCCTGAAAAACACAACTTGAATGTGTGAAAAAAACTTTACAATTCAGATCTTTGGTAAGTCTGCGAATGGATAATAAATTGTAAGATAATTTAGGTACATGCAAAACAAGGTTGAGTGAAATGCTAGGAGATATACAAACTGTCCCTTGGCCAGCAATAGCAGAGAATGAGCCATTAGCAATTCTAATTTTTTCTCTACCAGTATAAGGAAAATAGGTTGAGAATAACCTGGAATCATTAGTCATGTGATCTGAAGCACCTGAATCTATGATCCATGTGTTAGAAAGATGGCTATTTGAGGCACTAAGGGCTTGGATATTACCTGACTGGACAATGGAACAAGATGGACTATTCAAGTCTTGTGTAACAGCTTGTGGTTCAAGTTGCTTCAAGAGATTCCTTAGTCTCTCCATCTCTTCTTTGCTAAACATACTTGCTGGTGTAAGACTTGAATTTACCCTTTCCTGTAAGCTATCTGTGGTTGCTGCTTGATGGACTTGTCCTCCATTAGTAGTTGTTTTCCCACCTTTTGACAGATTTTGGGGTTTTCCATGAAGCTTCCAGCATCTATCTCTAGTATGTCGAGGCTTGTGACAGTAATCACACCATAAACTATCTCTATCAAGTGGTTTTCTTTCATCAGATTTATGCTTTCCAAGTATAGAAGCAGCATTAGATGTTACTAAGGCAGAATTGTCTGGTGCAATAGAAGTAGGACTCACTATACTTGAATCTGAAAGCATCACATTCCTTCTACTTTCTTCCCCTTTCACATATGCATGAACTTCTTTTAAAGATGGAAGAGGTTCTTTGCTTAGAATGTGCCCTCTTACTTGATCCAATTCTGGATTAAGGCCAGCCAAGAATTCAAAAACCCTCTCAGATTCTAGAAATTCCTTCAATTTCACACTATCCGCTGCAAACTCCATTTTAATATTTTGATATAGGTCAAGTTCCAACCACAAACTTCTCATTGTATTATAATACTGAGTTACAGTCATTGTACCTTGTTTGGTTTTACTAATTTGAACTTTAAGTTCATAAATCTGAGCAGTAACACCAATTTTTGAGTAGCTTTGGCTTGCTGCCTCCCAGATTTCCTTTGCTGTAGGAAGAAGGCCCAATCCCTTACTGATTTCAGGCAGCATTGAGTTTAGCAACCAGGACATCACAGTTGAATTTTCAACATCCCATATAGGATATCTTGGATCTGTTTCTTCTGGTTCTACAATAGCTCCCGATATATAGCCCAACTTTCCTCTACTCCTAAGAAAACGTTGTGCAGACTGGGACCACTCCAGAAAATTAGTACCATCTAGCTTTACTGTGGTAATTTGAAGAGTGGGATTATCATTTTGAATGGTAGGAAATGATTGAGTTTGGGGCTGGGAATTTTTTGATTGGGATGATGATCGATCTTCAGAAATAGTTGACATGATGATGTTTTATGAAGGGAAGAGTGAAGAGATAAGAAGAAAAACTGCAGTGATTAAGGCTGCTCAAGGGAAGAAAGAAAAAAATTGTAAAGAACCCTAATTTGGCTCTGATACCATGATAAAATTCAGACTGAAATTTTATATTATTCAACTTTACAAACTGGTTGATTTATACAGAAACACAGGCTAAAAAAGGTTAGTTGTACACATTAAATAACATCTCTAAATATATACACTACACAGCTGTCATAATTATGAGGTTAGTTGTACTCTCATAATTAAGGAAACAAATCTTCTACACAGCTGTCAGATCTGATTTTCAAATCTGTCAACAAGAACCCAAATCAAAACACAAACCCCTCCCTGATTATGCTATTGAAGCTTCCCAAATTTATATGCATACATGTTCAGATTTAAGACTGACACTTGATTTCTGATGTTGTTATGCTATACAAATTTATTATTTAATTTGAAACTGAAGTTATTGAATTTGATATCTTCTTATCTCTGAGTGAAAATCTATTCAGACTACCGCATGTTTTAGATGTGTTATATAAACACTCTTCCAACTTTTAATAAGACCTAATGCTAATCATCAGTTTGCCTTAGTCTTTTGGCCATTTCAGTGTTAATTTTTTACTCAAACCTTTACCAATTCCTCTCCACCTCTCTTCCTAAGCCCTCTCCCCCCGCTAGCCTCTCTTCCCCCCTCCAGTTTGATTGCCATATATAAAGGTAAATCCTACCTCAAGCTTATTGAGGATGATATTATTTTTTAACAAATGAAGGAAAATCTTTTCTTGAATCTCTGACCTCCTTCTTCTTCTTCTCTTTTCTTCTCTCTCTCTCTCTCTCTCTCTCTCTCTCACTCTTTCTTTTAAATGTGAATTCTGTGTTTAGATAGGTTTCAAATGCCTCCCGTCCAGAGACCTGTTAATAGTACATTTCTTTTAAATAAATTTTTGATGCAGCATGGGTTATTTTACTATTAGGATTAATATAATCTTTTAGTATTTATTTAATTAGGATTTTATTTAAATTGGTAAATTATCAGTTTAGGGATTTTGACTCAAATTAGGGGTCTTGACTTTTCCTAATTTGATTCAAACCTAAATTGTTAGTTTAGGGATTTTGACTTAAATAGGATTTTGACTTTCCTATTTTCCAATATGTCTTGATTAGTATAAATATAGGTTTTGTTAGACAATTATTATTCAGACATTATTTTGAAATATCAAAGAAGTATTCAGTTTGATTGTGTGTGTGTGTTGATTGATCGTTTGTGAGTGTAAGTTTTTGAGTTAAGTTTGTTTTGTACGGGTTCCCCGTCAATTTGGTATCAGAGCCTAACATCGTTCCATAAAATTCCATTAACCCAAACATATTTACTGTTCACAGCTGGAGTTACTGTTTATCACCGGCGACCGACGCATCGCCAATCACTGAATACATCAACCTGTAGATCTGACCGTCCCCATCATTCTTCCCTTCATCACCATCACCAGAATCACATCGAAAACCCTTCAAAAAGCCAAAAAATCCCTGCCGCCGTTACTGTTCATAGCCGCCGACCGGCGAGTGGTGTATCACCACCACCACCAAGTGATAGATCGGCTCCTCCCCGTCAAGTTTCCCTTCTTGGCCGATCACTAGTTCTTGCCGGAAAGTCTCCAAAAATCAAATTTTCAGTTCGAGAGCCACCACACAAGCCACCGCAGCTTCCACCACCGACCGGAAAGTTTTTGCCGTTACCGATCCGGCGTCTGAAGGTTTGGCCGTCATCGTCCCGTCGCCGGAAGCCGCCACCGGAGTGTTTGGATGTTAGAGGTTAGGGACTTCTTTGTCACTTTTTAAAGTTGATGGATATTTTTGATTAGGGCTTTCAGGTTATTTGTCATTGAATCAAGCCTTTGAAAAGTTCTAGAGTCCTCTAATGTCTCCGAATTTGCAGTTCAACCCATTTTTGTGCAGTCTTCCATACCTCTGACTTTTGCAGTTTAATCCTAATGGCTTATTGGGGTTATCAAAACAACTATAAACGTAAGAAACATGAGGTTGCTTTCAATAAACGCTTAGATTTCTACGGGATTCGTTGCCGTCCTTATGTGAAAATTATTCTTTCTGACTTCCGTTGTCATGTTAAAGGGATTCTTCCCTGGTTTGATAGCTTGGAGCAATATTTTTATGATGTAGATCTTCCAGAAGATATGATGGTTGATTGTGGTACAACCCAACTGAGCGAATTTGCTTTTGAATGGTGGATGGTTAAGTGTAAACATCCAGGAAGAACGGGAGAACTTCCAACATGGGATGAGATGAAACGTTTGGTAATTGATGCTTTTATGCCTTCGCATCTTAGGCCTAAATATATGCCTAAGCGTCAAACAATGGTAAGTTATCAATCTCAAAATCATGAATATTGTGATTGGAAATTTGATTTGGATCGATTTAATAGATTAATTGATCAATACCATGAGCTTTGTAAGAACTTACCTATTATCTCTCAATCACCTTTCCAAAGTGATCATTCTTCTATCTTAACCCCACATCCTAGTGAAAAAGTCCAACCTACCAAGTGTGAACTTATAGAAGATAAAGTTCCATGTGCAAGAAAAGATGTTGAGAAAGTAGCTATGAATAATGAAGTTCGAAGTGCAGATGATCATGAGGTTGAGATTCAAGGTAATGATGTTGAATACAAGATTGAAAAGAGTCTTATTGAGGAAGAGCTTATAGGTGAAATTGATCTTATGCATGTTGAAGATTTCAAGGTTGAAGATCATCCTATTGAAGTTATGCCACTAGTTGAAGAGAAGCCAATTGAAATCATCCATCCGGCTAAAAAAGAAGTCTCCACACCAAAGATTGAAGTTGAAGTCTCCAAACCGAAGATTGAAGTTGAGTTATGTCATGAAGAACGAATTTTTGAGTCTCCAAAACTACTTCAAGAAGTTATTTCTAAGTCTAATACTGAAATTGATTTCTTGGGAGTCAATACTGTGTTGGATAAATGCTCAAACCAAGGCATGCTTGACTCTATTCTGACGTCTCCTATGATGTTGATTGCTTCTTCACCAATATGACATCGATCAATGCAATATTGCTTTGTATTCAACCGTTAGTGTCTATGTTTTTGGACTATCGTGAAGTACAGACTTGGATCGACGACATGCCTATGTTTATGCAAGACAAGACTTGGTGTTTTATCGTGTTTTTGCAACATCCACCTTGAGCAACTAGCCAGGAGTCGAGTTTTCTAAGCGGGGGAGAATTGATGCAGCATGGGTTATTTTACTATTAGGGTTAATATAGTCTTTTAGTATTTATTTAATTAGGGTTTTATTTAAATTGGTAAATTATCAGTTTAGGGATTTTGACTCAAATTAGGGATTTTGACTTTTCCTAATTTGATTCAAACCTAAATTGTTAGTTTAGGGATTTTGACTTAAATAGGATTTTGACTTTCCTATTTTCCAATATGTCTTGATTAGTATAAATATAGGGTTTGTTAGACAATTATTATTCAGACATTATTTTGAAATATCAAAGAAGTATTCAGTTTGATTGTGTGTGTGAGTGTTGATTGATCGTTTGTGAGTGTGAGTTTTTGAGTTAAGTTTGTTTTGTACGGGTTCCCCGTCAATTTTATTTTATACTAAAGTACTATGATATACAAAGAGATTCACCAGTTGCAGTATAGAGAAATTTGGTCCCCTTAACCTATAAACTTTACGGTTGCCTGCCTTATCCTCATGATGCAACGTTGCTATCTCTTTTTTCCTAAATTAGATTTTACATTGATAAAGATTAAAGAATTATTCTAAATATATATGATTGGACTGATTTTTTGCTTTTTGTTTAATGATTAGACCCTCGTTGCTACAGTTTTTGGAAATGGTGATGCTATGATTTGTCAAGCATACAGCAATATTAGAGTTGGAGTTCCTTCTTTGGTGATGTTAAATGCACAAACTGAACAACTTGGTGTTGGTCGTGAGATGCCCATATATCCTTTATTTCCTGAGGCAAGAACCTAAAATCAAGAGGAACATCTTAGTTTTTTTTCTCTTATTAGAGTACTGACTGACTTAATGATGTTATCAGGGTGACTTATTTTCATTTTACGAGCTTTGCAAAAATTACAGTTGGACTATAGAAGATGAAAAGGTAATTTACTGGCTCATAGTTCTGCAATTGTTTCTAGTTTGTTGTCCTGTCAAACACTTGTGGATGAAAAGATATTGCCTGCTTTTTTTTGGTGTAATAAATATTTTTCTTTCTATTTATAGGTTTTGAGTTTCCACACAGAGCAATTAGATGGTGATAATCGTGGTGTCTTGTTAGCTACATCAAGGGAATTTCAATTTCCTAGTTACTTGGATGAGAAAGAACTTGGTTTCATCAAAGTTCTTTATGCAAGGTAACAGTGGATAGGGCAACATTTTATTTATTTATCTTTATCTTCGCTTATTATTTATACCAAAAGAGTTGCATTCTAAAAGAGTTAGACGGAGATTCTGATGTATGATAGACATATGACATATTAGGATTATTTTTGTTAATTTAGTCATTTAGCTATTTTAATCATTTCATTGATTTAGGAATTTGTCTTTTAGGAATTTTGACTTATCAGGGGTTTTTGACTTCTTAATTAGATGAGAATTCCTAATTTGGTTATGCTTTAATTTTCCTATTTGAATTAAAGATTAGACTACTATACATTGGACCTTTCCTTGGTTGCGTTTTTCAGACTTGATTATTATTTTTGAATTGAAATTTAGACTTTCACCTATATAATTTCTCTATTTTTTCCTCTTTTCTTTCTTGGATATGTGTTTATATTGTGATGGTCCCCCATCAGTTTCCCCTTCTTCGTGGTCTATTTAATTATTCTTTTTCAAGGGTAAACCATCAACAAAACAACTTTTTTTTTTTAATTTATTCGATAAAAAATAAGGAAGATGTATTTGAAAAAAAGAAAAATGTACAAAAGGTGTAACAAGCTTTTCACCTAGATGCTATACACGTCAAGACAGCTCAAAATAATCAAAAGACTAAAAAATTTAAGTGACTAAGCCATCCTAAAAGAGTTCACATATTATTAAAGAAAAGAAAAAAATTAATCTTCTATGAAGTGATTGCCACTTCCCAAATATGATAGGTGAGGAAAAAGTCATACCTTGAAATTCAGAGTACACTAAACCCATGGAGTCCTAATACTTGGCCTAAATCATATGTTTGAAGATTGTGCAGAAGCATATAATATGTTGAGATTAATATTGTGTGAAATTAATCACATACCATCCATACAAAGAAACATAAATTTAGTGTGGTTTAAAATCACTTGCTCCCATCTACAAATGAGAGAATAAAATTAACTAGACATAAATTTAGTGTGGTTTAACATCACTTGCTTATATCCACAAATGAGAGAATGAAATTCACTAGATCACATAAATTCAGGAGTACAAGCAAGAAACCTGATATCCAAATTGATACCTCCTGAAACAACTCTATCAAATTAAACACATCTTGGGTAATCCCATAAAGTTAATCTTCTCTCGTAAACTCGATTTGGTCTCAACCTTTATATTTAAGATACATGTAGAGATCTTTTATACTTAATATGAGTAGAACTCCTATTGCTTATATGAGTATAATATCCTTAAACTTCTATTTTTCGTACTTGAGAAAGTCTTAAGTTAAACAAGAAAATGAGCCAGAAGATCCGAACATCATAGGCAAAATAACTTGGTAATTTGATAAGATCATTTCTTCGGGAATTCCCTTTCTTATACAGGATTGGATTAAAGAAATTGTAAGATTAGTTAATTTGACCCCCAAGTTGCAGTCTTAACTATTTAACTGAGGATTCTATGATAGTACACTGTTGTGCAGAAATATGAGTGAGGAAGTTTGAGGCCTGTTATGGGCTTATGGAATTGTTTAGGGCCAATGCTTGTACTGCTTATTTGTGGGTGGGAAGCTTGTATACAGAGGGTTTTTTTTTTTTTTTTTTTAATTTTTTCATAAGCATGGCTTAAGCTTCTTCAGTGACCATATTCAACTTTATATTTTGAAGATCTAAATATGAAATTTTTTTGATAAATTTGCTACTGATACTTGCATCGTACTCAAATTGATATTTGCTAAACATAACTTGGGCTTAGTCGTCTCATACACAATTATCAACCAATTCCAGATCTGCAGGCAGGACGAATGTTGCAACTGCTTTCTCGTGTGATTTTGTTTCTGATTCGTACTCACAATCAAGGATTTATAGTGCATCTTTATCATTATCTGTGGTGCCTGATCTCCCTCTCGCTCTTGGTGTTCCTATAACGTGGATTCTTCCTCCCCATTATACTACATCTGCTCTTTTGCCTTCATCTTTGGAATCTCACGGTCACTGGGAAAGTCAAAGTCGCAAAGGATCTATTATTTATTCTTTGTTGAAAATTTGTGGTGAGAAGAACGAAGTTGCAGACAAAGATGACATCTCCATTGATGGAGATAGAATAAGAACAACTGGGAGCAACAATATAGCATGCATTCAGGCAAAAGATAGGTCCACTGGAAAAGTTGAGGTAGCTGCCTGTATCAGGGTTGCTGAGGTATCAAGATATATCTTATTATCTTTGACTATAACTGTTGAAGATATGAATAGTTTTATTATTAAAATGTTAACATGCAGATTGAGTTCTTGCTGTTGTCCAAAACCTGATATCTATGGACTATTAATTATCTATGATTTCAGGTCTACATGTTGTCTTCCTTTGAGATGTTATGCATTAAGTTTGCATCTTTCTAAAAGCTTATACTTGTAGATGTGGGTTTAAATTTAGTATTTTATTCTCTAGTACGCCTCCTCACACGGACTTGCAATGTTAACTGAACCAAACCTCACATTCCTCATTGGGTCTCACAAGTCGGTCAAACACAGCACTTTTAAAATATTTTTTTCAACGACATAGAGGGGATTCAAACCCGCAATAGTTGGGTCATATGACTCTGATATAAGTTTGCCACTTTTCTAAAAGCTTAAGCTTGTAGATGTAGGCTTAACTTTAGTATTTAATTCTCTAATAATAAGCACTCTTGACAACACTATTAAAAGTTTAAAACTTACCATCCTGACTGTGTTCTTTTACTTTGGCTTCAATTTTGATCATTTAGTTGGATCCATTTGTGCATGTTTTGTTCACTTTTCTTTATCTACGTTTCTTTTATCAATGAAAGTCTCTTTTTTCCTCCTCAAAAAAAAAAAAAAGGTGGCACAAATAAGAATCAGAAAGGAAGAGTTTCCGTTGCATGTAATTCATCTTGGTGTTGGTGCTGAACGTGAAATCCCGATAAGCTATTATGATGCATTAGGTATGATCTTTCGTTTTGTTCTTTTGTTTTTTGTTTTTTTCGTTTTCATTCACTCTTCATGTTGTTGACATTAGTCTTTATCATTCTTATGACTTTGCATTTGACCAGGAAATCCTTTTCATGAAGCGCATAATGTCCTTTACTATCATGCTGAAACTAACTACCGTGATGTTGTCTTCATCAACAACACAATTGAAAGCAGTGGGAAAATCCATCTTAAGGTTTGTTCATAGTTAATAACAAGCTTCAGTTGTAGATAGCCCTTATAACAAGCAATCAAGGAGATGTTGCTTGGACTTTTTTGCATTTTGCACTGTATTGTGTACTTCAGTACAAGGTGAAGACATCTAGAGGTTCACTTCACATATAACAGCAGAATATTGTTCTCTTTGCTTTTTAACTTCTGCCTAGCAATATATTTTTAACTGCTATTTCTGTAATTTACTTTTTGGATGAAGGGAATGCGACATGGTAGAGCTCTTGTGAAAGTCTCAAGCGATGGTAATCCAGAGAAGTCTGACTACATTCTGGTACTTAGCTTTTAATTGAACCAAGGAACTCTGTACATTGGAGCGATGTTGTTGGTCAGCATGTTTGATATATGTTTTCCTTCACCAAATATTTGAAAGCGTAGTTGTACAGAAGCTTGCTTGCCTTTTAGAGTCAAGGTCATCGTGTATTTTCTGTGAACATGTTCAAATTCTTTTGCTTCAGCTTTTCTCTTCTGATTAAAAGAAGAAAACCTAGGTTCTATTTAACAATAACAGGGCATGTTACCTTGTGGGATGGTGAGTTGTCCCACACCATGTTATTGTTTTAGAATATCATTGATCTTGGTCTAAAATCTACCAGCAAATATGGCTTATGCTTGATTTTAGCAATGGACTTGAGGATAGACTCAAAGAAATTAAATTGGTCCACAATCACAAAGTTTAAAATTGTACATGGTTCATTAAGCACTTTGTGACCCACATGGACAGCCCCCAAGCCATTTGTTTGAAATATGTCTCCTTTGTCAAGCTATTGTTTTTATCATTCTCCACTACAAGTTTTGGCTGCAAGTTGCTCCTTTTCTTATCTTTCTTTGTCTGTAATCCTCCTATTCATATTTCATTAATTTTTGTCCTGTATTACGAACTCCTTTTATTAATTTTTGTCCTGTATTACGAACTCCTTTATTTCCACAGATTTCAGTTGGTGCCCATATATATCCTCAGACTCCAGTCACTCATGTAGGAGGTGGTCTTGACTTCAGTGTAGGAGGTGTGTCTGTTGTGAATTTCCATTTCAATTTGTTTCTACTAACCTGAAATAACTATTCTGTTTTCATATGAAATGCATTATATGTTATTCTTTTTTTGTGTAATGTTCAGTATGTGGATTGGTAATCTTTGTCTTTAATAACCTTGAAGTTTGCTTCTTTTTGTTAAAGCTATTATATCATTCTTGTTCCAGTATCACTTAAACGATTGCTCTTGATGTATCTTGAATTCATCTAACCAGATCCTTAAATCTTCTTGTTTGTTATAAGGATATGAGAAGTTTGAGGTCTTTTTGGTTCATGACCTGAAGATTTCAGGTCCCCGACACAATCCAAAAACTTGGATTTGTTCTCAATGTCTTTAAAATCTGAAACTGAAAACTGGTTGGTATTGCACCTATACTTCTAACCTCTAATGACCAATTTTTTTTTTTAATTGTTTTCATGAAGGTATGGTTAAATGCTTTTCTGAGTGATAATGCAGTATTCTAGCTTTATTTTTATCTCTGAACAATCTGAAAGTGGTTTTGGATTTTAGTAGGCATAAATTTTACGACTCCTGACTGCTTGGCAGTAGGTCAGTCAGGTTCGTAGCCTATCAAGTTGTTCTAGTCTAGTAAAAGACTTCTGCATGAACCAAATATGAGTTATCATCCATATTGCCTTGTATTGTCTTGTTTCACATCATATCTGATAGCTGCTTTGTGCTGCAAATGGAATTAATTAGTCTCTTTAGGATCAGTTTCAATATTTATGGTTTTACTTCTGAGTATCAATTTGAAGGCTAAATTTCCATTTTCTTTAATTTTTTTTTTCCTTCTCTGTGTTTTTATATTTATATTTTTTTATTTTTAACCATGTTGACATAATAAAGTTTTCCATTATATGGTAGGTTTTGATGATAAAGTTTCTGGGCATTGGTTTAGTGCTAATGAAAGTGTATTGCATGTGGACATGCCATCTGGAAAAGCTAAAGCAGTTGGGACAGGATCTACCCAAGGTGCTAAATGAAGGAATCCATAGATGTGTTTTTAATTATATACTTCAAATATTATAAGGTCAAATTTTATAGTTGAAACTTGTTACTTGTGCAGTATTTTTTGAATGTCCAAGTATGAAACTGCAAACAACAGTTACTGTTGTATCAAGAAATATCATTTCTGTGGATGCTCCAAAGGAGTTACTAACAAATGTTCCCTTCCCCACCAAAGGATATTCTTTCTCTGTGAGGTTCAGGTTTGTAAAAGACTCAGTTACTCAGTAATTGATAAATTTTAGATTCACCTTTATTTTGGTGTTTGATATGTCTAACTGCTGCCCATTTATTGTGGATACTTGGTGTATAGAATCTCTATTTATGATTTTGCAAACTTCACCCATGTTTTGTATCACAGTTAATTTCTAGGAAATTTACAAAAATGGTAAAGCAGTATTATTTACAACATTGCAGAATACATTAGTCTCCACTAAAGTTCTGATAGAAAGGAAAGTCAAAGGTTGCGGCCTTTGCTTAAGTGGAGAGCCAGTCAAAATGTTAGATTTTATTCATTTATTTATTTTTAAATAAGAAAAGACAATGACATTTTCTTTGGTTGGTTTACGTCTAAATGAGGTTGCATCACCTACACTATTTAATTGTTCTGTGCATTTCATATCCAAGTTGCAATACTTTGAATGATTATACAAAACCTGTTTTCTTATTTGGATAATCGTGTCCTATGGTGGCTATCATCCTTTTCATCTAAATGTTCTGCATTATGTCAAAGATTTATTGCATGAAAAATTGGTGGTTGCTTTTCTATTGTTCTGTTTTGAACAAATTTAATGATTTGAAACATACACATAAGTATTTAAAGCCTCAAACCTTTTTGTTTGGATGCAACAGTGATACTAGCAAGTCTGAAGCTCATAAGGGAATCTCTTATGACTGTGATGTGGATCCTCCTTTTGTTGGGTATGTTTCTTGTCTATTTTGGATTATATTTTTGAAGTAACTATTGCATCCTTTGATGTTTTCCTTTCAATGTTTGAAGGTATGCCAAGCCATGGATGGATCTTGACACTGGTAACTTTTACTGCCTTTTCTTCCCTTATTCTCCTGAGCATTTGGTACGTTCAATTCCAAAGTCAAAGCACATGAGCCCATATGTATCTGTCTCAATTGGTGCTTCACTGAAACAAGTGGAATATGTTTCTGGATCGGCATCTGCACTTTTTATTGGAGGCTTTTCCATATTGGAGATGGACAAGGTAATTGGATGCCATGTTTTTAGGGCCAAGAAAACCTGATGCTGATGGCATAGACAACAAATAGTGATGAGGAATGTGGTTCCTCAAATTAAAAAGGAGGGAAGGAGATGTAGATAGAGGAAATGGGAGAAATACTAGAAGAAATTTGGGAGAGAAGTAATGTGAAATTGAGGGAGAAATAATCTTTTTACTAAAAGATCAAAAACCAATAATAACAAATTCTAAAAAATAACATAACTAAAGGTTCCTATTTATAGGACCTTAAAATATGTTCTATTAGGAAATAAAATCCCATTAGGAAATAGAATCCTAATCCTAGTTTAACTAGAAAATACCAAAATTAAATCCTAAATAAAATAGTAAACTATTAATTAGGAAAATAACTCAAATTAGAATTACTCCCAATTTAATAATTCAAAATCCCTAATTAATTAAAATCCCTAAAATCAAAATTAAAATTCCTAATTTATAACCTAATAGGTCCTACATCAAATAGTCTTATTTGTTTCTATCAATAAGAGCTAAACCCTTGATTCTTCAGTGCCTCTGAATGCCTGCCTTAGTGGTAGGAGTGACCAACAGCCTTGCGTGCTTAGTTCTATCTATTTATTAGTAAACTGCATGTTACAAAGTGTATTGTCTTGCGAGTATTTTATTTAATTAAAATTTAATCTTTTATCTGAATAATTTATTTTTTAAATTGGACCCCAAACCAAAATAATTTTAACAGTGAATGTTTTTCTGTTGCAGAGTTCATTGCAGTTAAATCTTACACCCAACTCTAACGCGACTATCATCACTATCTTGGGGAATACAGGTAAAATAACATGAATAATTTCCTCCTCCATCAGCCCGGGTGTCTTCCTGTTCTGATTTTGGTCCAACCGTGGCAGTGTTCTTTTCTACTTGTGTTCACATACCATATCCCTTTCTTCCGCTCTTGTGGAAGTTAGCATCCATCCTAGACTTTGATAATCAGTTAATCACCCTTGTGGAAGTTAGCATTACTCTAGCTTGCACTTTCTTCTGTATGCTTTAGTTGGGTGCAGATGATGTATTAAAGTTTCTTCATTGTATCTGAATAAAAAGAGAAAACCGACAATTACCCTGATAAGAAGTTGTCTTTTAATTTTTGTTTAAATGTCATCTAACTAGTTTATTAAGCTTGTCCTGTATCTATATTAGTTCCAATGGCATATAATGCAGCAGAACCTCACCAGTATAAGCAGGCACTATCTTGCTTTCTAATGGATCTCTTTTTGTGCACTTGCATCTAGCATGCCTCATCCACCAATTTAATATTATGACCTTAATGTTTGTTTGTTGTCTTCTCATTTTAGATGTTGAAATCCATTGGCACAACCAGGATTTGATAAAGATCAACCCCATCCAAAAGGAAGATTTTGGGATTGGTGGCCGTGTACAGTATGAGGTGAGGGCTTCACTCTTCTCTTGTATATTTGAATACAGAAAAACCAGAAAATATCACCTTGCAGAATACTGAGATAATTTCATTTTAGAGGACTATTGAAAAGTAAACAAGTAATAGCATATGGTTTGTGAAACAGAAAGAATGACTGCCTTGTACAATTCTGTATCTTTATTGCAAAGATTAACTCTCGTCAATTTCTTCAGGTGAAAGTAGCAAGAGCCAAGAAATTTGAGGACAAAATCATAATCACACTTCCAGCCACTGGTGAGCTCTGTCATTTTGAGTTCTGATGGAATATACCTCCTTTTAGGAACCAAGAGCATGTACTTGCGAGATGATAGTGTTATCTTTCTACCTAGATGTTAATCGTCTTCTGTGTGACTGTTTTACAGGTCAGAGAGTGGAAGTTGATGTTAACTACAAACCTGCAGAAAAAGCAGCATCTAGCACAAAGGAATTCCTTTTTGCAAGCATAGTTGGATTTGTTACCTTTATGGCAGTCATACTGGTAGTGATAATTTGTCGGGTGGAGCGAGGGGAGAGATCCTCCTGGTCGCAACCACCGGCAACTTCTCCTGCCACTCCAACAGCACCTGTTACTCCTGAGCATAGTGGTCCATCTGTTTCAAAAGATCAGTCTCCTCGAACACCCCAGCCTTTTGTAGATTATGTGAGGAGAACAATAGATGAAACTCCTTACTATAGACGAGAAGCTAGAAGAAGGTTTAATCCACAGAATACTTACTAGGTTCATGGTTTGGCATTGCCTCCTTAGATATGATTCTCTCTCAGTGTCCCTCTCTGTGGATGTGTTATGATAGGCAGACTGCCAAGCACACATCGCCTACCAATTTTCCTATCAAAATTTTGAAATTTTACCATTTACGTTAGAATTTCTGAAGAAATCATTGGCTGTAATCTTAGCATCATGAACTTGCTTTTTGTTGTAAGTCCAAAGTCCTTTGGTGGTTATCCCTTTCAGTGCAAGTCAATTTTAGGACATTGGATTATGGCAATGCCCAAGTCTCTTTGATTCAGAGAAATAAGATCTCCTCTTTGCCCAATCTTTTGAAGATCTGAGATTTTTCGTTTGATACCATTTTCGCAATTTTCAGTTGGATTGTTGAGGTGCCACTTAGGAATCTCCATTGGAAATGAACTATCAGAAAGCATGCCCGTATCTTCTGTTGCTTTTTAATTTGAGGTATCAACTTGGCTTGCTGTGGACGCTCATAACAAAATGGATACATGTCCACAAATATCCTCTTTAAGTTCCACCATTGTAAATGAGTTGGCAAATCCTCAATGATCTAATCATAGGAAATGCATTGGATTTGATTCGATTGAATATAAGATAGGAATCTTTATATTATTAAAATAGTGATATAAAATTATTATTAATGTGGATATAGGATTATATTTTATATTTATGATATTGTTGTAATGACAGATTTGTAATATATTTTTGTTTTATATTTTTGTTTTATATTATGTTTAATTTATTAAAAATATATTATTTTAATCATTTGACCCTTTTGAAATTCCTTTTTGGATGGTATTATGTATTTTTTTGTTGGGAACTTTGTGCAACAAATGTTAAGAGTGAGATGATTAAAAAAAATTTAATAAATGGAAGCTAAACAGACAATTTTCAATGTTTTGGTCTCAAAATATTTTGAAGAGAGCATCACGTCTTCCCTAGATGGCAAGTGTTACAAGGGTAAAACTTACACACGCCTAACGTAGCTTTGTACTATGTTAAGGTCAAGATGGGGCTGTCTAGGGGCGTGCCCACGAAACGGTGCCCAGTTGAGCACTTAGCGCTGCTAGCCAGTGCGGGAAAGGAGCATGCACGTAGGAAAGAGCGCAGCATAGTGTGAACGCTGACATGAGGGAATTCGCTAGGGTGTGTTGAGCACAACGCGTCGGGTGTGGTATGGATGGCTCACATAAAAGAGTTAGGTGCGACATAAGGGGACAATGCGAATGTCGAGGCAACCTAGTGCGCAACATTAGTGTAAGCAGGCGTGTGGGCTGGGACGCATGCAGCATGAACGTGTATAGGAGATACATGCAACACCAACAGTAGTGTGCAGTGCAGCAATGCAACAGCAAGACATGCAAAAGGGTCGTAGGCTAGTGTGTGGCAAGTAGCACATGGTGTAATGAGGTGGCGCTAATGGTCAAAGGTCGGTTCCTACAATTTACTCATAAAAAGTACACTCTCTTCGCGCTTCTAGTTTTTATTCCTCTTTTTTCTATTCCCATGTCCGTGGTTTTGTTCGAGAAGTTGGTGATAAACTTCCTTTTGGGGAGATGTGGAGGATGAAAGACACTCTTTTCATTTGCTGAGTTCTTTTGTAATTCTATCTTCCTAAACAGCTTAGTGGCTTTGGTTTGAGAAGTTTCAAAGAGATGAACTCCGCTTTTCTGAGGAAGTGGCATAGGAGGACAAAGTCTATGGAAACAAATAATTGCTGTGAAGTGCAAAGCCCATCCCATGGGGTGGTTCACTTTAAAGATGACAATAACCTATAGTACTTTGGTTTTTAGGGGTATCCTCAATGTTCAAGAATCTACAAAGAATGGGGTGGTTTACAAGGGATGCCACCATTTCTTTTTGGTGGTACGATCTAGTGGCATGAATCGGGCTCTTGCAAAAGTGGCTGTGAATGGGACTTTCATTCCACCAGAGCGTTTGCGATCATGACACTATGTTAAAGTCTCTTTCGAGACTTAAGGGAAAACAAACAAGCTATGAATACGTCTGGAGAATGGATTTGCCACCAGTTATTTAATTGAGAATGAATGGGGGCAATCCGATCCCTCGCTTCAGGATCTAAACTATCCTCATCCCTTCGGAGATAAGTTCGAGAAGTTAAGTATGAGCTATTCCCCTCGCTTGGATCTAAATCCGGCCTCCACTAGTGTATACCAAATAAAAATAACTTATATTGTTATAAAGTCCACCTAAGTTATTCTTTTATGTACAAATTATTCGTTTTATCTTCTCAGAGACAAGGTATCAATAACAACTGTATATTCATACATAGAAGAACGTAAGAAGAAAAGAGTTATATTTCCTTGCAAACATGGAGGAATGGGAGTAGGGTTTCATCATTGTTATTCAAAAAGTAAATCTACTTCTAATACTTCAAAATATCCATTTATTCATAATATATTCATGCAATATAAGCATTCAATTTGGGATTCGATAAATAAGGAATTCCTCACCACCATATATGAGTTTATTCCATGTTTATCAAGCCTCTTCAAGCATATATTCATCATATTCATATAATTATTCATTCTAAATACCGGTCCTCACTATCATGTAAGTCCACCATCACTTCATGGTATCATTCATTCGTCAAGTTCTAACCATAATATATTCATACATGCATTTATAATAAATCAATTAAATATCTAAACACAGTCATAAACTAAAATCATGACAATTCTATCTAGATTTTATAATCCTATCATAGTAATTCTACCTATATTTGATAATTTTATCATGATAATTCTACTTAATCATGGCAATTCTAGCCTATTCATAGCATTCATAGTGGAATCATGGCATTTATAGGACATTTCTAGTCTAATTCAATTAATCAAGATAAAATATGGCTATTCTAGCCTAATTTAATCAATCAACAAGATAAAAATGGCAATTTCACTTAATCAAGGTAATTCTAACCTTATTATATGCTATTTCTTAGTATTAGTCTTCCTCGGCATGACTTTAGGGCATGTGCTCTTAAGTATATTTCTAAGTATTTACAAAGAAAATAAACTTCTAGTATGATTCTAAAAAAAGAAGGGAAAGCGAACTTACCTTGATACATTTATCCATCTCGTAAAACAAACAAGAGTTAGAACAATTCATAATAACTCTAAACATGCTTCGAAGCATCAAACTAAAACCTAAACATGCTTATTTCAAAAATAAATAAAACCCTAAACATGTTTATTCTAAAGTAAGAAAATAAAGAAGAAAAGAGGAGGAAAAAGAGAGGATTGCTCTCAAAACATACCATTTCCAAGTTTAGAGTAATAGAATGCCTAGAAAAATATTGAACTAGAAAAGACTCTTTGAATTCTCAAGTGTGTCTTCAAGAGAGAGAAGAGAGAATTTCGATGTGTCTTGAAAGTAAAGAGGAGGGGGGTTCATATAGTTAAGGGCTGGAATTGAAAAAGAAAGCAAAATCTAAAAAAGGAAGAATTTTTATGAAATTTACCAAAATAAAAGGGGGACAGCCGACCAGATGTGTGAGGACTATTGGCCGACAATGAGATAGCCAATTGACTATAAGTCGACCACTGGCCAATGGTAGGATAGCCGACAACTGCCGTTCGATTGTGGCTCGCCAAACTTTTTGGTTTTGCATTTTTTCAATGCAATCCCTTCTGACCTTTAGCCATTCAATCATGCGTAACTCTTCAAGTTCAACTCCAATTTGTGATCCGTAAAATTCTACGAGAACTAGACATCCGTAGCTTTGCAACGGTATATGATTTATCATCAGATTCCTTCTGAATTAATTTATGTAATTTTTCAAAATCAAATATCAGTTTTCAAAGCTTTTGGTTAGTTTCTTCTCGTCTTTTTTCCTTTTGCTTCCAAGGGCATTTCTATCATTTTCATTGCTTGATATTCATCTTCACTTCATCATCGAGCCTCCAAAATCAAGTATTTACAAATGCACCTGCTAAAGTGCTTGACTTGGGAGTTGAGAGAATCATGCTATCCTACAATCAAGGAGTAGGAAGTGGTCTTCAAAGATAAGGATAACCTATTAAAGGGCTAAGATCCCTATATGTAAGGCTAGTGGGAAGATTATATGGCATTTTAGAAGCACATTATGTTATCCTAGCAAATAGAGATGTCATTTACATGTGCCAAGTGGCGTAATCACATAGCTTTGAGGGATTTAGGGTATCTTATATAACCAGGATTGTTGGCTATACCCTTGTATAAATAGGTACCAAGGTGGGCTAGAAGAAACACAAGAGCAAGAGTGAGTGAAAACATAACACATCTAGGAAGAGTTCTTTAGAGTGAATTTTGTAAGTGTTTCTAGCACACAACCTTGGGGCGGCATTGTATTCTTTTTTTGAGTTAATAAAGAGAAGTTGGAAGTTGGTTCTTCTGTACATTTGTATGTTTATATCAAAATTTTCAACATGTGTGTAATGTGTAAGTTTGTTAACCTCTATTGCGACTTAATGGGCAGCTGGCTAAGCGAGACTTAGCACTAAAATAAGGCACTCCATACAGAAAAGAAAAAGTCTTATGATAAGTGGTATCAGAGTCAAGTTATATAACAAATCTGTCTACACTATTTCTCCCTCATTGTCGACAACATGATGAGCAAGGCACTCATTGATAGAATAACATAGTTAAAAAATATCATTGGTGCTTTGCAGGCCAATACCTCGATTGGGTTGGCCGAACAATCGTATGTGCATAACATTGAGCTTGCAAATTTGCACACAACTTTGGATGAGCTCAAGCACGAAACATACGAGAAGTTTAAAGGGTTTCGTAAGATATCAAGCATTGGATGAGGTGCTCAAGGACAATCTCAAGAATGTAGAAACTAAAATTAGGGTGCTCAATCACGCTGTGAGCAATGCACTAATGAGAGGAGACGTTGCGACATCAAAAATCATGGTATCGAACCCAAAGCCTTTTGAGGGTGTTAGGAGTGTCGAAGAGCTTGACAACTTATAGGATACAGAGCAGTATTTTAAAGCTGATAGGATGCCCGAACATGAGAAAGTTAACATCACAAGCATGTATTTGGATGGTGATGTGAAACTTTGGTGGCGCACCCGAATCTAAAAAGATGTAATGGAAGAAGGCCAACCATAAAGATGTGGGAAGCACCTAAAAAGGAATTGGCCCTCCAACTCCTACCTTACGACACAAGTTGGCTTGTAAGGGAGAGTTTGAAAAAACTCAAATATACAGGATCGGTGAGATACTAAGTGAAAGATTTCATATCGCTAATGCTTGACATCAAAAACATGTTAGATAAAGACAAACTCTTCAATTTCTTATAGGGGCTATAGCTTTGGGCACAAGCGGAGTTGTGTAGGCAAGTTGTGAGAGACTTACCAACAGTAATAGCGACTACAGATAACTTGGTGGACTTTAAGCTTACGGCGTCTTCTCCACCCAAAGAAAAAAGCGGAATCAAACAAGTCCAAGTACGAAAACTTGCAAAAGAGGAAGAGCACGAAGTACTTCATTTACGACGGACCATATAGGGTAAGGTATTACCGAAGATAAAGTAGGCTGACTGCTTTAATGAGTGAAGGTGATCAATAAGATTCTGAAAAAGAGGTAGTTGCTATGAGAGTTAACCCTCTTCAAATTCTTAACAACATGATAGTCATCCACGAGTCTAAGGGGTTAATATATATAGAAGCATTCATTAATAGGAGATTAGTGAGTGTCATGCTGGATATGTGAGCTACACATAATTTCCTTTCGTTAAGGGAAGTTGAGCGACTGCAGCTGCAAACAAAGAAGGCTTCGTATACAATCAATGTGATAAATTCTAAGGAAATGGTAACCACGACTTTGCAGATTAGCTCATTGGGAGGCCAGTAAATTTTAATGTTGTGTCTTTTGAATGACTTTGATCTGATATTGGGAATTGAGTTTTTTCTCTAATGCAATGTTTATCTAATCCCTCACTCATAACTTGTATTCATTGCGCACCATGAGAAACCATTGTATGTTAGATGCGAGTCGGTGGTGAAGGAGAGATCGGATCCACCATTGATCCAGTTCACTAACCAATTCAAGAGGAGCTTAACGAAGAGAGAACAATATTATATTGTAGTGTTTATTGAAGTTAAGCAAGATCAGGTGGCTAAAGTGCTTGATGCATATGTTACAGTATTGGAAAAATTTGTAGATGTAATGCCTCCAGCGCTCCAGAATGCCTTACCACCAAGATGCGCAATATACCATCACATTGAGTTGGAATCGGGTACAAAACCTCATGCTCAAGTTCAATATCGCCTTCCTAGCTAGTAGAGCTACGTAAACAACTGGACGAGCTGTTAGATACATGTTACATCCAACCATCAAAGGCTTCCTATGATATACCTGTTTTATTCCAAAAGAAGTAAGATGGCTCGTTCCAGATGTGTGTGGACTACCGTACCCCCAACAAAGTGACAATCAAGAGTAAATATCTTGTCCCTAACGTTGTTGATTTGTTTGATCATGTGGGCAAAGTCTTTTACTTCAAGAAGTTAGATCTAAGGTTGGGATAGTGGTAAGTACGTATTGCGGAGGGTCATGAACCAAAGACAACATGTGTAACTCGATATGGCTTATTTGAGTTTCTTGTAATGCCATTTGGACTTATCAATGCACTAGTAACATTTTGCAATTTAATGAATGACATCCTTTATGACTATCTCAACCATTTCGTAGTAGTTTACTTAGATAACATTGTAGTCTATAGTGAATCCTTTAGTAAGCATCCAAGTCATCTAAGTATGGTGCTTTCCAGATTGTGGAAACACCAAGTATATGTCAAGATAGAGAAATGTGAGTTCTATCACCAAGAGATAACATTCTTAAGGCATTAGGTGAGCTAAAGCAAGATTCGTTTGGATGAGAGAAAAGTCAAGGCAATCCTTCACTAGCTTGCACCAATAAAAGTGGCTAACTTATGATCATTCCTTAGGTTGGCAAACTGTCATCATAGATTCATTGAGGGTTATTCGAGGAAAGTGAACACTCTCATGGATTTGCTAACGAAAGATTATAAGTGGGAGTTGATGGGAACATAACAACACGCTTTTAAAAAGGTTGCCTGACTTTAGAGAGCCCTTTAAGGTACACACGGATACATTTGATTGGGCCATTAGTGGAATGATAGTCTAAGAAGATAACCTAATCACTTTTGAGAGTCGAAAGTTGAAAGATGCAAAGCAGCGATATATAACACGTGAGAAAGGGATGATGGCAAAGGTAAATTTGTTTGAGGCGCGTGGTGGCACTATTTGTCGGGCACAAAGTTTACAATGCTAACAAATAATGTAGCCAACACCTATTTTAAAACACAAAACAAGTTGATTCTAAAACAAGCAATGTGGTAGGAGTTCCTTGATGAGTTCAATTTCGTGTGAATACACAAACCGGGAAGAGAACACTGAGTTGCAGATGCTCTCAATTGTAAAGAAGTTGAGTCATATATAGCATCCTTGACAATTGTGGTTTCAAAATTCCTTGACAAGGTGAAACAACAAGCTGAGCAAGACCCGATGTATTAAAACTCCATGAAGAGATCAAGCAAAGGCTTTTGCGAAGATATTGGCTTGAGAATGGTTTGATTTATGCATGTGAGAATAGACTATATGTTCCTAAAGGAGGGGATTTACAGAAGGAACTATTGAGGGAAACACCCGACCGTCGTTTGGTTGAACATTTGGGGGTGGATAGGATGACAGCTCTATTGGAGCATTCATATTATTGGCCCAAAATATTGGAGGATATAGAGACTTATGTCAAGACTTGTCTTATGTGTCAACTAGACAAGACGAAGAAGAGGAAGCCAATAGGACTTCTACGACCTTTGCCTACTCCTAAGAGACCTTGGTAGTAAGTTTTGATGGATTTCATTTTGGGTTTTACAAAAGCTAATAGGCTGGGATCAATACTTGTAGTAGTAGATCGGTTCTCAAAGTACGTGGTTTCATGCTTGCATCTCATGCATGCCTAGTGGACGTGGTAGTCAAGCTATTTTTCAAGTATGTGGTGAAAATTTTTGGCATTTCGGGAGACATTATTAGTGACTGTAATACAAGACTCAAGAGCATATTTTGAACAACATCTTCAACACTATAGGGACGGAGTTGAAGTTCTCAACCACTAAATCATCCCTAAACGGATGGTCAAACTAAGAAAATAAATGAACTTTTGGAGGAATATTTAAGGCATTACGTGATGGAAAGCCAAAAGAATTGGGTAGAGTTGCTCAATTTTGCTTAATTTTGTTATAACGTCCATCGTTCCTCAGCAATGTGAATGAGTCCAGCAAAGTTGGTGATGGGTCAACAATCGTTAACTCTTCATAAGGTGGCTATGTATAATACCAATGGGTAGTGTCTCTAGCTGTGCAGTAGATTTTCGCATGTCAAGCAAGTAATGATAGAGCTAGCACTGGATAGTTTAGATAGGATATCTCGACGCATAGAGAAATATGCGGATGCGGGTCGAAGGCCATTGCAGTTTAACATAAATGACAAAGTGTTACTGAAGCTAACACCCCAAATGTGGGAAAAAGTTTATAGCAAAACGATACATAGAGGCATGATTCCTAAATATGATGTCCTGTTTGAGGTTGTCAAATGAGTGGATCGCATAGCTTATCAACTAAACCTATCCAAGAGATTGAAGATTTACTCCATGTAAGCTTTCTCAAGCTTTCCATGAAGACTTGATTGATGTGCGACGCCAACAAACTAGGTGCGCTCCCCATATCATTCAAAAACAGTATAACAAGGAAATAGAGAAAATTCTTGATCATTGAACCATAGGGTAGAGCAAAAAGAAGTAGGTTCGACTTGAAAAAGGGAAGTCAATCTATGACAGTTCGAAAAGCAAGTAAAGTAGTACCTTAACACCCTTCAAACAAGAACGTCGAGCTCTTCTAGTGAGGGTGGTTTGTTACATGGGTAAAACTTTGCACACGCTCAACATAGCTTGCCTTGTGCTATGTTGAGGCTAAGATGGGACTGTGTGGGGAAGCGTCCATACAAAAAGGCACGGGTGAGTACTTAGCGAGGCTAGTAGCATAAGAAAAGCATATACATGCAAGACTGAGCACAACATAGTCTGAACACTAACACAAGGGAACATGCTCTGGTGTATTGAGCGCATTACGAGACTAATGCACAATGGGTGTGGTATGGCGCACACATGAGAGTTATGCATGATACAGTGGGACAATG
The DNA here is from genome assembly GCA_013180625.2 of Boswellia sacra. Lineage (NCBI taxonomy): Eukaryota > Viridiplantae > Streptophyta > Magnoliopsida > Sapindales > Burseraceae > Boswellia > Boswellia sacra. Next base: position 433,091 of record SNVD02014772.1, on the reverse strand, counting down.
CACATGTTAGGGCAACATTAGCGTGAGCAGGCATATGGGCTAGGACGCATGCAGCATGAGCGTGCACAAAGGACGCGTGCAATAAAACACAAGCAAAGGCATTGCGAGCTAGCGTGCAGCAAGCAACACATGGTGTAATGAGGTGGCATTAATGCTCAAAGGTCGGTTCTTACAATTCGTGACTTAATAGCATAAATCAAGGGCATATTCTCCTACAAAAAGAGTGTATATTCCAGAGGGATTGACATAGGAGTTGAGAAAATCATGTTGTCCTACAATTAAGTAGTGGAAGTAGTCTTTAAAGATAGGGCTTTTTTGACCTAGTAAAGGCTAAGATCCGTACATATAAGGCTAGCGGAAAGATTATGTGGTAGGATAGCAACGGGCTACATCATCCTAGCAAATGGGGATATCATGTGCATGGGTCAAGTGGCATAATCACATAACTTTAAGGGATTTGAAATATCTTACATAGCCAAAATTGTTAGCTATACCTTTGTATAAATAAGTACCAATGGGATGTGTTGGAAAGACAAGCACAAGAGTGAGTGAAAGCACAATACATATAGGAAGGGTTCTTTAGAATGAGTTTTGTAAGTGTTTCTAGCACACAAACTTGGGGTGACATGGTATTTTTTTTTCTTTGAGTTAATAAGGAGAAGTTTAAAGTCAGTTCTTTTGTACGTTCGTGTGTTTGTGTTCAAAATTTTCAATGGGTATATAGCATGCAGGTTTGTTAACCTCTATTGCAATTTAATGTGTAGCTCGTTAAGCGAGACTTAGCGTTAACACAAAACATTTCGCATATGAAAGAAAAAACTTTCAGATAACAAGCAATATGGTTATTTAGTATTATATTTCGAATCGCAAGAGTCAAATAATGAAATTAGCAAAAAATTAAAGGAGTAATTAAACTAATTCATATAAATCAATATAATATCATTCTATGATTATTATATCATTTATTATAGATTTTTTTATTTATATTATATCACATAAGAAAATTTGTGTAAAAGAAATTGTAGTAGTATATTTATTGATAAATGTCAATACATTTTTTTTTGTTTTCAAATATTTATTGCTATTTATTTTATAAGAAAGTATAATTACAGGTTCGTAATTAATTTATTTAATTATAAAATTCCCTATTTTTAGATATTATACGAACCATATCTGAATTTGCAAGTAAGACTAGATACGGTAGAATGGGGCCAAGTCTTGATTGGATAAGAGAGGTGAATTGAGTGGTACCCAAGTGTATGATTACCCCGCTTTACCAACCAATCACGAGGCAGAGGGTTTTAGGGCTTAGATGTTAGGAAACTGAAATCAAACCAACAACAGCAATATCTATTCTATTCTACGCCTCTTGTACTTTTCTACCCTTACTTCTCCTTCTTCAAGCCTCTGTTTTTTTCTCTCTCCCCTGACCGCCGTTCGAACTCTCCGTCAAACCCCCAACCCATGGACCCCGAAGCCAATGAGCCAAATTTTGACGGAGACACTAACGACGTCCATAGATCCTCTGACCACGCTGAAGATGACCGGTCTCAGCCTCATACTGGAGACGGAGCGAGCCCTGGGTAAATTCCATTCTCCTCCTCATTTCTTGACCAACAAAATTTTTGTTCTTTCCTTTCTAAGCACTTTGGACCGGAAGAAGCAAATTAGGATTTTTTTTTTTTTTACCGTAATTCTACTTAATGGGTGTTCTCTAGTTTTTTTTATTCTTTTTCTTCTTTTTTTTGTTAATTTTTTTTCTTTATCAAATATGTAAAATATCTGTGCTATTATCGGAACGTTTTCTTAGATAGCTTCTTGATTTCTCTTCATGTGTGTTTACTTCTACTTGAAAGACTAGTTCTTTTGCTGTATTGTACTTAGTTATGTGATGTGGGCTTCTAAAAGAGCTAACTTGTAGGTGAACTTGTTTCTGAATTAATTGAACATGTAAATTTTGCAGAAAAATTTTTATTGGAGGTTTAGCTAGGGAGACAACTTCAGGTTAGTTCATTGTTGTTGTGCTGGATCTCTTGTAGTGTTAGTTTTAGGACAACGTGTTTGGCTTATAATTATTTTGGTTGGTTGTGATTGTTTTATGTAGCACAATTTATCAAGCATTTTGGTAAATATGGTGAAATTACGGATTCTGTGATAATGAAGGATCGGAAGACTGGGCAGCCTCGTGGATTCGGGTTCGTAACGTATGCAGATCCCTCTGTGGTTGATAAAGTCATTCAAGAAACTCATATTATTAATGGGAAACAAGTAGGGTTTATGTTCATTGTCAAAACTATAATGTTGTTGAACTGAATCTTTTATATGTAAAGTGGGTAGTAAACTTTAACTTCTGACTTGTGTGGTCTTGTGATTTTTAAAGGTGGAAATTAAGCGGACAATACCAAAGGGAGCTATTGGCTCCAAAGATTTCAAGACGAAGAAGATTTTTGTTGGTGGAATTCCTGCATCAGTGAATGAAGGTGATGTTGTTTCTATTTTTATTTTTTTTTTTTTTTTTTTTTTTCCTTGGTGGAGTCAGGTTCTTGCATTAAAATGAATCTTGTGGGAGTATTAATCTGTAGAGACACTAATATAACTGTTGCAAATGGCCAGATGAATTTAAGGACTTCTTTATGCAATATGGAGAGGTCCAAGAGCACCAAATCATGCGGGATCATTCCACCAGTCGTTCGCGTGGCTTTGGGTTTATCACTTTTGATTCAGAGGAAGCAGTTGATGATTTGTTATCCAAGGGTAACAAGCTTGAGTTGGCTGGAGCTCAGGTGAGCGAGTGCCTGCTAATATCAAGTTACATTTATTATTTTTTTATTCTTAAGGTGATGTCTCTGTTTCTACAATTGTCTTTTTAATGACCAGTAAATCCTGGAGACATTTAGTGAATATTCTTGCCTTTTAATTGGCATTGTATTCATGGCAATTAAAGCAGTTCATCGTTTCATGACCTTCTGTTTCACTTGATTTTCTGATTTGAATTATGATAAGATTTTCGGTGCACCATCATGACTATGTATCTGATGATTGTCTTGCAATGCTTGTCAGATTCTTTTTATGCCCTTCATATTGTGAAGATAACTGATTATTAGAGTCTTCACAAAGGTATTCTTTAAAAACTCAGCCTTCATTACCCAACGGGCCATCAAATATCACTTTTCATTGACCAGTCTTGATTAAAATAGGAAATATAAACCTATTCTAGTAACAATGCATAATTTAGGAAAATATATCTAGGAAAGTAATGAAATGTTTAAATCATAAAATAACGGGATTCTATATTCTCCATGAACTATGTTTCTGACTTTCAAATATCAATGGAGAATGTTGTTTATATTTCCGGTTTTGAAATTGGTCAACTAAGCAAATCCTGGACTCCTGCATTGTCAATCTATGGTGTGGAAATATGTTAACAAGGCAGTTGATAATCTAACAATGTTTCTTAAGCGAGAGAGGTTTTTGAATGACTCGATTTGATATGTCTAGTTTTTCTTATATGTCAAATTCCGATCCAGTTTTTGTCCTTAATAGAGTTGCCATATCTCTTAAAAAAGTCAATCCTGGCTGAGTTTCACTTTGCTGCTTAAATTTCAATAAATTGCAGAGTGCTTGTCTCTATGCATTTTACTGAGCTGATAAGCCCCTTATGCGTGCATGTGATCAATACGTATAAAACATTTATCTATAACTTTTATTAGAATGGTTTTTTAGGTTGTTCTGGATTAACTTCTGAAGGCTAGTATTTGAATTATGAGGAAAGTTGCTTTGTGAAATTATTTTATTCTGTCTTATAGTAATAGAAGTCACTGCACATCATATGTTTCAAATCTTTTCTGCTGCCTGAAAGTTCTGGGATGTGGATCCCCTTCTTTAATACTAAATGCAGCTTTGGATAAATAAGAAGCACTTTAAGTTCATTTGTTAAGTAAACAAAGCATCATAACTTAAGTCCATGCTTCTCTTTAATTGTAGGTGGAGATCAAGAAGGCAGAGCCAAAGAAACCAAACCCACCACCACCCTCCTCTTACCGGCGATACAATAACTCTAAGCCTGCATTTGGTGGTGGGTTTGGGGATTCCTATGGTGGATTTGGAGGTGGTGGCTTTGGTGGTGGTGGCGGCGGCGGCAGTGGTGGTTATAGGTCTGGTGGAGGATATGGGGTTAGAGCCAGTTCTTATGGAGGATATGGTGGAGGTGAATTTGGTGGATATGGAGGGTATGGTGGTGGTATGGGGGCTTATAGGGGAGAATCCTCCCTTGGATACTCAGGTCGCTACGGGGGAGGCTTTAATAGAGGTTATGATCTAGCAGGAGAATATGGTGGTGCTGGTGAGAGTTATGGGGGTTATGGTGGTGGTAGTGCAGGTGGTGGCTATGGGAGTGGTCCTACTGGCTATGACGTGGGTCTTGGTGGTGGTTATGGAACTGGTGGTGGGGCTTCCTTCTTTGGAAGTAGAGGGGGATATGGTGGTGCAGGGAGCAGTAGGTATCATCCCTATGGGCGGTAGAGAGTCGTCAGTGGGAAGATTTTATGGGCTATGGATGGTAGTGGCAGAGCTGTATTGTACAAGTATTTAGCATTGAGCAATAAGCATATTTTTCACTCAGCAGAAGAAAAATGCTACCATGACTTATGCTTCAATTGCCCCTTCCCCAAATTTTGTGAAGGAGGTTATGTATTCCACTTCGAAGGTCCATTGATCCATTTATTGCACCCTTTACCAAGACTTTTGAGATGTAAGAGAGCTGAACAAGTTTTTCTTTTCTCTTTTTTTTTCCCCCCCTTAATCTTGATTTACACCGATGTACTCTGTTTGTGAAAAAGAAAATTACTGCAGGCATGAGTTGCAATTGTTTCAATTACTAATTTGCTTTTGTTCTCAAATATAGCCCGTACTAGAGGGGTAGGCCACCTATGGGATGGGAAAATACGTCTAACATTAACTTATGATACTAACTCACTGCTGCTTTACATGAACTTTTGCATCAAAAAAAGGAACAACGATGTTTTGTTTCTGATGCTGGGACCGTTACATTGAACTGAACTGAACTCGCAGTATTTTCTCATCTGTTACGCAGTTAGTAATAATACGGCTCCGTGGTTAACTTGCAGACTCTTAAGTGCATCTTGAATCTCTCATTCCATTGGAATTCCTTGGTTCAAGTATTGAAAAGCACAGCAACAAACAAAGTAAATTTCTGAGTTGGGTTTCCTCGATGGTGTGAAGCAACAATGAAATCATCTTGCGCTTTCATTGATTATAAGTTGGCTTTTTCGAAGCCAAAATATTTTATCTGTCAAAGAGAAACATGAAACATGGACAATCAAACAAACGAGTAAAAAGAACAAAGACGAGACCCGTAAGAACTAAGAACCACACAACCCTCTTTAACCTCTCAAAATATCTACTCACAAGCTTTCATAAATGGTAGAGGTTTAGTTTTTTTTTCTTCAAAACAAGAGTTTTATTTTATAAAAAAATAAAAAAGTAATTTTTTTTTTGGTCTCTTTTGTCCCTCTCGAATCTCCACTCGATAGAAAAAATAGAAAAAAACAAACACAAAAACAAAAACAAAAAAACATAACCCAGAAAAAAAGGAGTTGAGAGAGGAAGATTCACAATCAGAAATGGCAATGGTGACATCGAACCTGGGCACATATCGGAAGACACAACTACTTCAAGTAGTATCTAGGAAGAGAGAAAAAGGCAGAGAGCATAACATTCACCCTTACAAAGTGATCGAAATTACACCCCCACCCAAGAACCTTGGCATTCGTTGCTTCCCGTCCGTAAGTTACTATCGGAATTTTAACAAATTATATGCATTTTTGCTTCTTCTTCTTTCTCTGTGCGTGTGTTCAATTGTTAGCTTTTTTTGGTTTGTTTTTTGAATAGCAATTAAGGTTAATTATAAGCTAGAAAGATATTGCATTATATTTATGGACCATTGGCCAAGCACAATTGGGTTCTTGTGATTTTTTTTAAAATTCATCAATAACCTCTAGAAAGTTGCTAAATTTTGTGAAAGACATTTAAATTGTTGTTGTTTAAGAAATCTCCGTTTTGGTCCATCAAAAACCGCCCTTTATGTTATCTTCTCACAAAAGCCATGTAAAAGAATTGAAATGACGAAAATATAAATAAATTAAACGTATGGTAAATCAATTGATTGACTAACTAGCAATAATGCTGCATCTGGGCATTACATGAGCGTTTTGATTGAATTAAAGAATGAAAAATAAGCTGCCGAATTTTGTTATATCTTTGAAAAAGTTTACAATATGGTGGACGAGTAATAACAAGTGCAGGATCTTATGAATGAAACATATATAATTTATTAAATTTATCACCATTTCATGGACTAAGAGCATAACAGTTTTGTTGACAAAATCAATTATCAGATGGAGAATGTGGTAATCTATTTCAGTTGAGGAAACTAGTATGATTTGAAACATGGTTGTTTTAACAAAAATATGAGTTGGGAGAACAGGCATAGAACTTCAACAAGAAACAAGTTTTTAAATTGTTTCATACAACTAATTAATATGAAGGTTTGTTTGGCCATTTTGCAAAGTGAGAAGTAGACAGAAGGTGTGTTCAATGATTGTCTTGGAGGCCGGAACCCCACTCTTTTCTCTGTAGTAATTCTTAGTACATGTTTTACATTTAGGAAATTTCGGAAGTAAAAAAAAATGTATATTTGTGGGTCAAACTTATACTACTGGGAACAGATACGTGGAGGGTCTTCAAAATTTAAGGTTGAAGGAGGTATTTCCACGTAGAGAGCTGCTCCCAAGTGTTAAGAGGTAGTGACATAGAAAAGGTTTCAAATCTGCAACATGCTTTTTGCTGGCTAGTCTATGAGCTGCTGTAAAGATGGTGAATAATTGAAGACATCATTTTGATTAGTGTACAGAAACATCAGGACAATAATTTTTTCCAGATTACGTTATGGATTCTGCCACTAAAATATGTTGGTTTCTTTTTTCTTTCTAGTACTCAAGTGTTGAAATTGTTGGTTCTACATAACCTTTGTGCTTGTGAATACATCTGCATCATGTATTTTTCTTTATTTCCCTGTAGGTGTTTTAAATTATGAATCATTGAAGTATCATATCTGTTTGATTTATGAGTTGTAAATGTCACTTGCTCTTCCACAGTTCCACCTGAGCTTGTAGATCAGAAACTAGTGATAGACCCCTACCACAATTCTTTCTGCACCAGATGCAAATCTTTTGGTCTACCTGTCATGTTGTCCATATTACTCTGTAGATTCATCCATGGGGATTAGTAGGCCCAACTTAGCATATCAAAGTTGAAACAGTAGAACATGATTTTGCTACTGGGGTATGTTTGTTTTGTTGTACATGTTCTTATTGTACTTTCTGTTTCAGAACTTGCAATGTGGAGAGAGTGTGACAATTGAAGGTCAAGCTTATACAATCTCAGCTGTGACTCACCGGTATCAGCTTCGGAAAGGGAAGTATGAACCTAGCGAGAAGAGGCTCGATGTGCTTTCCACTGGCCGATACATCTTAAATTTATATCTAGAAAATTTGTTAGAACAATCTTGATACTGTTAAATTACCTCATTCAATCGAAGAAATAGTGCATTTTTCATATTTTTCATATTAGTTCTATGGGAAATAACTATGCCATGTACAGAAACAAATGAAGTCAGCGGAACCCAGTTGTAAAAGAAACTTGTTTTTTTAGTTTCTTTAATTTGTATCTTACTGTTTCTCATCGCTGTAATCTGATTAATATTCAACATGTAGACAGTAGTCTCGTACCAATATTCCCAAATGAATTATCATTATCATGACCGAAGGATCGACCCCCCAATCTATTTCGTCGGGCATGTGGAGATGTCAACTGGACTATAAGCCATTAACACTTAGTTACGTGTCTGAAATCAAAGTGAGACATTTTTCCCTATAATGAATCTGATTGCATCAGTATAGATCTCTGTCTATCCATGTTTGTGGTGAATCAGCTCATGAACCTTGCCAGGCTGCACCCCACCCACCAGCCAACCATGCCTAGCCCTTCCTGCCTCTGCATTGAACCAAAGAGACATAACTTATCCACAATGGAAGTGTATTTGTTTCGATCTGACCTAATCATTTTAGGTACATGATTTGCCAAAATCTAGAATCCTTACAAGCCATTAAAGGATGCAGTGATGTTTGTAGCAGCTGCTATTAATGCCTGGTAGTTGTGTTCTCATCCTGAAAGCACGAGGGCAAATCACCAATGTGACAGATTAACACTAAATTTACAGTGTTAGTTTGTGGAAGTTATCACAATTGCCAATTGGCAATGTGTCTTGGTTATATCTAGACATTTAATGGGATTTTAATCAACGCTCCAAGTAATATATTATGTAACTAACAAATTAGTCAAACTTAACCGAGTCTAAATACAAATACATAATACATTTACAAATTATAATGATGAAGAGAAAACATAATGATAGAGAGAATGATTCCATGCATTGCACACTGAAAATGATTGTTGAGACATGTTTACTTGATTGATGGCAGAGGTTGGCCCCCACTGGTTGATCCATGTCCCAAATTTCACCTAATCATTACACGTACTTATACAATCCAATCAAACCCATATCATATTCCTGTGACAAACTCCTTCATCACCGGCGTTTTGGCTGTGACCTGTGAGAGTCTTGCAGAGACACATCCAACATCCCAGGATTCTATTATTATCCAGTCAAGTCAACAAGGTAATGCTCTCTGTTTTATACTTCATCTCTTCGTTCAAAACCAATATTTGAGCTTTTGTTCTATAATCTCTACATGTCTTTTAATATTATTAGTCCATGATAACAAGAAATATAAGATTCAAATAACTTCTCAAGGTCACTTTTACTCTCGTATTCTACTTTAACGTTAAATGAAAAAATAATTTTTAGTTGTTTAAGTGCAATATCCAAAAGCGATTATATCTCATTAATAAATAATATTTGTCAGATATGTTTAGCTATCAATCACTAAAGTTATTGAGTGGACAAGCCTCAATTATTAACTTGGATTCAAAGCCTCTTGGCAACTTATTTGCAACGATATTTTTGTTAATTTAAAGTCGTACTTAATTAGACACAATAAGTTAAGATTTTGTAAAAATTCAAAATAATCCCCTTTTAAGGCTATAATTTAATTAACCCAAATATCATTATCATCAGTCTTTCTCATTCTCTCTAAAATCTTCGAAAGTCATTAAGTTTATCTATATTAATTTTTCTATAATATTATTATTCTTCGGAAGCAAATAGCTTAGCTTAATGAAATTCATTAATTATTTTAGATTATAATTTTTTTGCCCACTATTAAAATAAAATAGAAGAGAATTTTATTAATTAAACTTATATTAATTATAGATTAATAAATGTTGATTGATTCATATCAACGAATGAACAGCAGGGCTAACGACTCTCTCAGAAAAAAAAAAAAAAAAAAATTGTGGCGAAGAAGAAGAAATATCGTTAAATGGAGCCCATGGATGATGGATCTCTTCCTCACAAGGACTACTCAACAACCACTCTGCCCCACATATAACCAAATCGCCTTTTGCGGGACCCATCCAAACCCCCCAACTGCCACTGTGGCAGCTTGGTCCCACCTGCAGTTTGGGTGGTACTAACAAAATTATCCCTTTCCTCAACACGGGCGCCTCTTCTGAAGGCGCATTGTTTTACGAATGATGCGCGCGCCGGGCGAGAAGAGGCAAGGCAAGGCATGAGCATCACAGCCGTCCACGTGCTTCACGTGCTCCATGTGATGCTTCCGTGTCCCCCCACTTGAAGTTAATGTTGTTAATGTTGTTGTTCACTTAACCCCATGTGATTACCATTTATTTTATTATTACTTTGAATTTTTTTTACAATTTCTTTTTTTTTTTTATTATCATTTAATGTATATCCATATTGTGTTCTGTGAATTGGGCAGCTGTAAAGTTCTTTTTTTTTTTTTTTTTTACCCAATTGTATCATACAAAAAATGGTTGAGTTTTTATCTTAAAAGTACAATTTTCTTTTTTTGTTACAAAGATCATTACCATAATTTTTTAATAAGAAACATGGTTATGCTGCCTATTTCGTAACATTAATTGATCAAAACAAGGAAAGATGGAATTAAATGTGTTGAGAGCAGCACCCATTTGATGGAGGAGGAGAGAGCACTCAAAAGGCAAAAGTGTTAAAACTTTATTTTATTATCATAATATCCAGTCCAATTGTTTAACATAATGAAATAATATTGACTGCTGATATGCCAAATAACAGTATAATAATATTTTTCACCTTATAATAATTTATATCAAATATCTCAAATATGATTTTGCTTATTACTAAAAAAATATTATGAATTATAAAATATTATTGCTTTTGATACTTTTTTCTCAATAGATTAGCATTTTCAATAATACTATATATTTGTGTATTGTGAGACTCAGGATGATAATTGAAAAAAATGATAATATTACATAAAAAAATATTACACTTATAACTTATCTATAGTTAACCTTTCTTGTAACTTGAGTTGATAAAATATCACTGGATGAATAAAAAATAAAATAAATAAATATAAGATATTAAATTATATGATATGGTAACTATCCATCGATCAATATTTTATCTAACTCAGGTTGTGAATGAGTTACAGGTATAATTTTAATATATACAGGTGACTTGACATTAAGTGAATATTAAAATAATAATATTATATTTACAAAATCTTTATACAAAGTTAATATGACATCAAGTAATTATAAATATTAATATGATCAGTTATCGATGTAATAAATGTTAATAAGTCATATAATATTGAATGAGTGATATTACATCAACTTTATATACAAATTTTATATCCAAGCTTTGTAAGTATAACATTACATAGTTCTGAAATATATATAATAATATTAATGTTACACCTATAACTCATCTACAATTAATATTTTTTACGATTTAAGTTTACAAAATATCGCTAGATGGGTTAAAAAAGAAAAACAAATGATAGGTTAAATTACATGAGATAATAATTATATATGTACTAATATTTTTTTCAACTCAAGCTGTAAAATAAATTAGTTGTAAGTATAATATTATTTATGTAATAAAGTTAAAGTAACAAAATATTGATGATAATGTAAAATTAAATGAGGAAAGTGTATATATTCTACATCTATTGCACTAGCAACAAGTCTAGTTGGTGCAACATATATAAGGTAAACTTTACATGTGCTTAACAAGTCTAACCTATAAATTACCACATATATCAAATCAAATTTTACATGTGAACTTCGTATTTACAAAATTACTTGATAATGTATATATAAATGATTCGTAATTCTTCAATTTCCATGTTCTTATCATAGTGTCTCCAAATTGTAATCTCTTAAAAGATTGTCCTTGAGAATATACCCAAATTTGATTGGATTAAATTAAGCTTTTATGAAATAAAACAAACCAAGCCTCTTTTGATGATTCCAAAACTAATTTTGAAGATATGTTAAACCTCAAACACAAAGAATATGAAATTCATTCTCATCCCAAACCCTCTTTATTTCTATTGACTTATTCCTTAATTCTTTCCCAAGCCTATTCCATACGTATTTTAATAAATTACTAATGCTTTTATCTCAATGTTAGGGCGAATATTTGAAGATATCTCACTTTTACATGTCAAATTTCATGTCTCTAATTATTGCTTGAACCACAAGGTAGAAATAAGGTCGACTACAAGGGAGAGGACATACAATTCTTTCCACCAAAAGGCTAAAAATTAAATTTTCGACAATGGGACAAGTATCACAATCTAAATGGTCAATACGTTTAAGATGTCAAAATCAAATTACTAAAGTAATATATTTGATTCTTGGTGGGGTCATGACAATATAATTTGTAACATCCACTTTAAAATACAATACAAAATTATTGGTTTATTGTTTGGATGACTTTAGTCTCCTACGTAATTTTGGTAAAAATTTAAATGATGATTAAACTAAACATACCCATTTTTGTTTATAAACTTATATAATGCAAAATAAATCAGATAAAGAAGGATAACTAGTATGTATAAAAAGTCGGTATATATAAAAATTTGCTGGTTGAATATTACTTAAATAATGAGTAATGTTATACCTACAACTTATTTACAATCAACTCTCTTTATAATCTGTGTTGACAAAAATTCAGTCGAGAAAAAAAAAAATAAAAATGAATAAAGATAATTATATCTCTATAATATTTTTTAGGTAAGAATAATTATATTTTTAATAAAATTTTATTAATATAAATTGTAGAAAGGATTATTATAAATAAATTATAGATATAATATTATTCTTTATAAATAAATAATAAACACATCAACAACGTAGATGAAATTGAAGAGCTAAAGGAACGGGCAGTAGTTTAGTGGATGAGGATGAAGATGAAGATTAATTAAGATTAATGGAGGTAATAAGTGCTTATAAAAACAATTAATGATTGAAAACCGTTGTGGACCTAACCTTAATGCACTATAATTAGAAAAGACGTATACAACAATTGGAATGGGAAGAGTGGTCACTGTGGGGGCGCCCCTTTAATCAAAACGACACGCCATCCTATAAAGACGAGTTAGATGAGCTAGCTTAACGAGAACGAGGGGGATCTCTTTGAAAATCGACATCCCAACACTAAAATCCAAATATTTATTTATCTCCAAAAATTTGAAAAAATATATTTTCCTTCGTCTTGATTTAAAAAAAATTATAAGTATTTGTAGTTTATGTTGATTTTTCAACCCTATCTTAAAGTCATGACATTTGATGTGAAGATGAACCATGAACGTTTCTTATATTAAAATTTATAATACAATTATTTATATTTCGAGTAATTAACATTGTTTTCTTCAACATTTGGACGAAGTAACACTTTCCTTCTAACATTTGATAAAGTAACATAAAAACTCATAATTTTTAAATACAGTTAGTTCATCTATTAAACGTATTATAAAAGATAATTTTATCTTTATTTATATTATAAGATTTATTTATTTATTCCTCTTTATAATAGAGAAAAATTTTAAAACATTAATTTTTATTTACAAACTTTTTTTTAAATAGTTTATTTATAAACCATTTTCTTTTTAATTGTATTTTTAAAAAATATTAATTTTTAAAAACTAAAATTAAAAGAAAACTAGTTAGACTACCAGTTTTAAAAATAATTGATATAAAAACTATAAATCTAATATAAATTGTATGAATAATATTGTATTTAGTTATAATGACATCCATCACTTTTAAGTAAAAACTTAATTCAGATTAAAGCATACTATATTTACCTAAATTGCATTCTGGTTGCTTAAAGAGAAAATAGTAATTGTACCCAAAGCCAAGAAAAAGGGGAGAAGTGTTTATTTATTTATTTATTTTACAGTGTTTAGAGAGGGAAGAATCTGCTTTGTTTGAAGCTTGAGTTGTGGGGTGAGTTGAGTTTGAGTTTGAGTTTTGAGCTTTAGCTTGAGCTTGAGCTTGAGCTTCGGGTGGTTGTCACATAATCACCCATTTTCACTTGCCACCATAAAACGACGAAAACAATAACAGAACCCACTTTTGGCAAACCAAAAACTAACTCTGAACTCCAAACTCTCTCTTCTCTTTATCATTATCGTTGTTATTATTATTGTTATTCAATCTCTCTCTCTCTCTTTCTCTGCTTTCATCTTTCGATCGGATCTGAAGGCCCTCTTCAGACAACCACAAACACACTCTGAACTCACCTCCAAAGTTACTTCACTTTTTCCCTTTATGGGTCTCTCATTGTTTCCCACTTCATGAAACATTGCCTGCTTTCTTCTCTTCTATGATCAGGTACACTCTTTCACGTCCTTTCTTTCACTTCTTGTTTATTTTTTTTCCCATGCTTTCTTGCTTGTTTTTGCTTTGCTTTGTTTTCATTCACTTTGTTTGCTTCCAATTAGTGATTACTATGCAAAATAAAAGGAAAGTTTGGTTCTTGGTGTTCTTCTACTTTCTTTTTCTTTTCCTGCATTTTCTGGGCTACCAAACTGGCTATTTGGGTTGTTGGAGAACTAGTTTTTGCCTGCTTTTAATCGACAAAGCAGTGATTTTTTTTTAAATAGTCTTTTTTGGCGTTTAATGACGTTTTGGAAATCTTTTGGTGTTTGCTATGCTCGAAGAGGTGGATGCACCAGCCGTTGACGTTCATTTGATTGTGAATTACTGTTCATATCTTGATTCTCGGGTCAGCTAATATAAATATCTTGTTTTCTCTGTGATATTTGTGTATTATTTAATGGTACAGATTGTTGGTGATTGTTTATCTAATGGGATTCTCTGGATTCTCTGAGAAATTTGTCTTGTTTGAATTGGCATTAATCTAAAGTTATTTAAAATTTTATTTGTTTGTTGCAGATGTCCTTGTTATTGTAAAATTGTAATTGTAACTGTCCTTTTTTAATATTATTATTTTTGGAAAGCCATTTTGAGTTTGTATTTCTGTAATTAATGGCCTTATTTCGCTTTGGGGTTATCGCTTATCTTCTATGTGCTTAGTTGGATTTGTGGTGTACAGGATTGGTTTTGAGTTAGCTCAATGGAGTCTCTCTCTAATGGTGCTAATTCTCCATCAAAGACTCAAACTTTGGCACCATCAGTAAGCGGCAAGCATTCTTCCACATCGCATTCGAGTACCTCTCCATCCCCAAGACAATCTAGAAACAAAGGGGTTTCCCCCACTTCGCTTGCAACTGCTCAGAATCATGCCTCTAAGTTAGTTTGCAATGTAAATGGCGCTGTAAGTGGTCAAAAGAATGTTTACAGAGTGGCTCAAGATGACAAGCATCATGAAGAATTGCCAAATATGGCAAAAAGCTTCTATGATTTGAATAGGGGGGATATTGGATATGTGGGAACAATTAATGTTCTTGATAAATCTGAGAAAGGGGTGTTGAATGTAGAGACTAAATCAGGTGCCAAGCATCCAGTTAATAATCCTGCAAATATCAAATCTAGTGGCTTGGTGGAATCTGAAAATATTGTCTCTGTTCCGTGTAAAGGAGTTATTGGGCAGGTAGAGGACCAATTAACATCTCAATCAGTGATCAACTTTTGTCCAAGTCCTTCAAATAGCACATACACTGCTACTCTGTATTCAGAAGCTAAACAAAGTTTCACCAACACAGAAATCAGTGAATGTGCAAGTAGCATTGGGAAGTCTGCTGAAAGTTGTGAGGTGAGTCAGTCTTGTGATTTCGTTGAGAGCAGGAAGACGAGCATCTGTAGAGGAAGCACTGGCAGTGATGTTAGTGATGAAAGCAGCTCCAGTAGTTTAAGCAGTGCAGTTTACAAACCTCACAAGGCAAATGATACAAGATGGGAAGCGATAAAAGCTGTCAGATCTAGTGTGGGGGTGTTGAATTTCTGTCACTTCAAACTATTGAGGACACTAGGACGTGGAGATATAGGCAGTGTGTATCTATCAGAGTTGATGGGCACTAAAAGTTATTTTGCCATGAAGGTTATGGACAAAGCTGCTTTGGCAATTCGGAAGAAGCTGTTGAGAGCTCAGACAGAGAGAGAGATTCTGCAATCTCTAGATCATCCGTTCCTACCTACTTTGTATTCACACTTTGAGACAGATAAGTTCTCTTGTTTGGTGATGGAGTTCTGCCCTGGGGGAGATTTGCATGCACTCAGGCAAAGACAGCCAGGGAAATATTTTCCAGAGCATGCTGCCAGGTTAGTAATTCTTTTCTCCCCTTTTTTCCCTTTGTTCATGGTTCTAATATTTAAATCAAATGTACTTGAAGTTTAACTATTTTTGGTTTTTAAGGTTATGTTTGTAAGCCTGTGAATATAATTTCAGTTAAATTTTTTTTAGAGCTAGATAGTCTCAATCAACTTTTCTTGAGCACTTGAGTGGCTTGAAAGATTCAAATTTACTTGGTCATCTTTCTTTCCCCTTTTTACTGTCTAGAGGAAATTCATTTTGCCCATTTAAGATATTTAAAGATAGTTGATTATATACTTGATAGTTGATTATATATTTTCCTGTTGTGTCCGTGTAAGATGAATTATCTTTAACCCACATGAGCCTTTAAAAAATCTGAACTTCATTTTTTGGGACAGTAATTTTTCGTAATTGAGTAGCCTTGAAACAGGTGAGCTTGATGATATAAATGCCTTGTGTCAAGTTTTCACAAAAGTATTCATATCTAGCTATATTATTATGGGCCTTTGGATGTCAATGTGTTTTCATTGTTATGTTAAACTTTCAAACTAGTTCCTAATACTAAGGTTTTACATGTCAGATTTTTATCACAGTTCAGGGCATTAATTATAGCATAATCATTAAAATATGACTCTAGTACAGTTGAGCAACATTTTTACTTATCAAGCTGAGATCAGTAGAGGAAGCTTGATACCTGTTAAAGCTGCCCTTTTGTAGCACTAGCTTAACCTGTAATCAAGCCTTTGACACTTAAGCCTGACGAGTGATGCTTACTTTGATATCTTAGCAGTTTAAAAAGCTACTATTTTTTTTTTTTTTTTTTCGCTCGAGCCTTTCTAACTCTTACATACCAAGCCTGTTCAGTGAAGTTTGTACTGTTGATTCCTCAATCACGTCATGCAAAAGCAGGGTTTCCTACACATCAAGTATATGTTGCATTCTTGTGCTATCTTTTCCCCTTGGTGTGATACCTTCTTTGTTATCAATATACTTGCGTGGTCAACAGATGCCTAATTTTTCCTAGCAAGAAACACATACTAATTGGATGAAAGGCTATGAAAATTTACTTTCTCTGTAGTAAAAGGAAAAACTAAGTTTATTTGTTTGCTTTATGATTTCCTTGCGGCTGTTGTCCTGTTTTCACCTAGGAAAACAAAAACTTGGCCAATATAAATTTTAATATATTCAAAACAAGCGGTGATAATAAGTTGGAGTCTGGGCTTCAAACCTCACTTTATGGTAAATATCAAAAACTATGGAGCCTGGGCTTAAAACCTCACTTTATGGTAAATATCAAAAACTATCATAAAAAAAGAAGTAGAAATATCTCTCTCTCTTAGGACTTTTGATGCATCTAATTAGAATTATGTACATTACTTAATTCTTTTTCGCTCCTCAGGTTTTATGTAGCAGAAGTTCTTCTTGCTTTGGAGTATTTACACATGCTTGGGATCATTTACAGAGACCTTAAGCCAGAAAATGTCTTAGTGAGGGAAGATGGGCATATAATGCTTTCTGACTTTGACCTCTCTCTAAGATGTGCTGTGTGCCCAACCCTGGTCAAATCCTCAAACTCCAGCTCGGAGTCAAAAAATTCATCATATTGTGTTCAACCTGCTTGCATTGAACCAACTTGTGTGATGCAGCCAGATTGCATCCAACCTACATGTTTTGCACCACGCTTCTTTTCGGGCAAGACCAGGAAAGAAAAAAAGGCCAAACCAAAGACTGAAATTCATAATCAAGTGAGCCCTCTTCCTGAGCTCATTGCTGAACCCACAAGTGCTCGTTCAATGTCCTTTGTTGGTACTCATGAGTACTTGGCGCCTGAAATCATTAAAGGTGAAGGCCATGGAAGTGCTGTTGATTGGTGGACTTTTGGGATCTTTCTCTATGAGCTTTTGTTTGGTAAAACTCCTTTCAAGGGGGCCGGAAACCGTGCAACTCTTTTTAATGTGGTTGGCCAGCCACTAAGATTTCCAGAGTCACCTAGTGTGAGCTTTGCTGCTCGGGACTTGATTAGAGGTTTGCTTGTAAAAGAGCCACAGCATCGCCTTGCATATAGGCGTGGGGCTACAGAAGTCAAACGACATCCATTCTTTCAAAGTGTGAATTGGGCACTCATTCGTTGTACAAACCCACCGGAGGTGCCAAAACAAGTCATGTTGGACATTCCTGTGAGAACCGATGTGCCTAACGCACCAACTGAAAAGGTGCCCGGTGTAGATGTGAAACCTTCAGGTAATTATTTAGAGATTGATTTCTTTTGATTCTTCTGATTGTTTTCTTTCTTTTCGCCCTGAATTTTCTATTACATCATTCCTATCGTGCTTCAATGGATTCTTTTCCATTGCACAGTGACGCTAATTCCTAGTTCCTTTGATAAGCACATGTAACTCTGAAAAGTATGATAAACACCTCTGAAAAAAAAAATGCAAATGCATTGAAAATGAAGATGAAAATGAAATTGCTGTTCTTCCTTTCCTGTAAACCTATTGCCTTTGTCAAATCTTTGCATGCTGGAAGCATATTTCCACTATTGAAATTATGTTCTTTTCTGTACAACTTTGAATTGCAATCAGCTGCAAATAAATTCTTTTCATGGTTTAGATTTTGCAATTCTCTGCTTAATGCTCAGAAGATGCACCTCTAGTTCTCTGCGTAAATTTTAGCAACTCCGGTAGAGTGTATAACATCAGAAGATTGAAAGAGCTTTTAACATTGTAAAAGTTATATTAACAGATGATGCATATTGCAAAATGGGATGATCAAGCATTCACCATTTCATCAAAGATTATTTTCTTTCGTTTTTGGTAATATGAGCTTCAAATAATGTAAATCCGGCCCCAACTTGAGGAAATGTTATGGGCTGCTTCTAAATTGGGTCAGTCCAATCTGCATGAGAAATTATTTCCTACTCTCTGTCTTCCACGGCGATTAAAATCTAAATAAACTGCGAGACACTGCAATCTTATCCCCTCAAGAAAAATTTATTCTCCAAACTTTTGTAATATTATAATATTGAAAATTAGAAATGCTATTTTGAATTGTAAAAGTCATGTATCAATGTATAATTAGGTAGATTTAACATGTTTATATAATGATATGGTTTACTAGATACCATAAAATACCTTTTATTTCATGTAAAAAACTGTTAATAAATATTGTATTACTCCAAAATTTTGTTTGAGTATGTTGCATATATGCACACTATTATCAAATGTCAATAAGCTAACTCAAGATATATTCACTTGAGTTTGCTCCCAGAATTACAACTATTTCTGCTCGGAACCCTCGCCTCAATCCCATGAGCGTCTTATCTATTCTTATTTAATAAAAACTCTTATTGGGTTTAGGGATACAAGGCTTGATCGAATGACTTCCATTAAATCAAGGTTACTTTTTATTGTTGACTTTTATTCGTGTCCTACCTTATCAAGAATAGAATTGACTAATCCCAAGGGAAAAGGTCGAGAAATTCGATTTCACTATTCTTATATAACTAGAGACGTGCTTTCCTTCCGCACTATAATGGATACAAAATGAATGAAAAAAATTGGTATCATGAAGTGAAGAAGAAAGAGGACGCCTAACAACATTTACGCTAAAATAGATCCTGCTTACCCATTTGAAAAAAAAAAAAAAAAAGAGAACACATATTTGTTTGTTTTTATTTGGACTAATCAATTACTTGTCACATACGGGGTTGCATTTATTACGTAGATGTTGATGTTGAACAATCTACGGATAAGGAAGCAGTTCAATGAAAGATGCTTTACTTCCAAACATTCCACATAATATAATATGGCGTAATTTGCATGACTTCCAAAGCTAATAACCTTTCTTCTTCAAAACCCTTTACGGAACAATTATGTTATTCTTCATTTCTTCCCTTGTGACTACTTGATGACTTCATCTATTACAAAGCCCAAAACCTTTTGACTTGCTTTGCTTCCTTCCCCAGTCCACCAAACCCATTTCTTCCAAAATTTACGATTTCTCCTTCACAAATCATATCGCTAAAGACAAAGGGTAATTATGGAAGTATGAAATTTTGGTTTTGGGTCATGGGATGTTTGGGTCAGAATTTGTCAGGCCCACCAACCTGCGTAAGTGCTTGCGTCAGCATTTGACACCCACCATTCCATGCCCATCCCCAACCCGACCATTTAATATCTACATTTTTTTTATTCTTTTTTTTTTTTTTAATGAATCATCTGCATTATAATAAAATTTTCATAAAATTCATCCAATATGTAATCAAGCTAGGAAACAAGGCAAGTATCAAGCACATCCTAAGTTGAAAGCTATACCCGATGAATATTAGATTATCTAATTTTTTGTGATTAATTAATTAATTAATAACTATGTATTTCTAATGCTTATGTGAGATCCTTCAAATGCGGGACTGGACTCTCTCGTCTCTCTCGCTCAAACCACCGATCTGCTTGTGCCTGAATTATTTGATTACTACTGTTCCTCACAAAAATATAAATTGAACGTCCAACCACACTGCACCACGTCACCTGACAGCCCTGATTGATTTTCTTGCAATAAACTAATCCACGTGGTGCAATATAATAATACAATAATATTTGTTTTGGACGCTTGTGTTGTCTTGCGTTGGGAGAGCTTCTTCATCCTGTAGCCGTAACGTAACATTTGCTTCCCTTCTCTATTTGTAAAAAAGTGTAAATCAATAGACGTTCACTCACGCGCTTGCTTTGCTAAAGATCCGAATCACGAGGAGATACGTAGGGCCTGCCACGAGTAACTCACGCACATCGCTGTATCCTCCCTTCCCTTGCGACTGGCCCTGCCTTAACACGAAATATCCTTTCTTCCTCATTGCTCCTATTCGAGTGGAAGGGCTGATTGCGATTGATATTTGATTAGTATCAAATATTTTAAAATTAATTTCAATTATTTTAAACACTGATTTTCCATAAAGCGGATTTCAAGCATGTTAACTTAGAAGATGAATATTCCTTTGTTTAAATAATAATTAATTTAAAAAAACACTCATTTTATGATATGTGGTTCCGTAAAAGTAAAAAACTTTATATAAAATTCTAAAAATTGAAATAATATATTATGTTTCCGAAAAACGCTTCTCTAATTTCACATTGTTCACACTTTAAAATCCGATCTACCATTCTGTTCACAAGCACGACCACACCTAATTCCATCCCGGCCCACCGCCAGGCGCGTGCGCTCCACACTCTATCCGCGCTTTTTATCAAGTGCTCAAGAAACACAGGGACACACACGCACCTTATGCGCATTGCGCACCCCACTCGTGTTCTCATATCAGCTGCTGCTGCTTCTCGCCATCGGCATTTCTCTCCTATTCAACAGCTCTCCTTTCCTCATTCTCATTCCACTCATCTGACCCGAAATCCGCCCCGAATCCGAATCCAAAACGCGAGCACTGTCAACATGTCGACGATCTCCGCTGAAGATGACACGAAGTTCGGGTTCACGCGAGAGGAGATGTACAAGGCCAACTTGGCTGGCACCGTGAATGCCTACGACCGCCACGTGTTCCTCTGCTTCAAAGGACCGGAGGCGTGGCTCTCCCGTGTCGAGGAATCTGAAACCGATCCCATCCCCAAGCTCTTCGCCGCTCTCAAAGCTCGCAAAATCAACTTCACCGTTAAGGTTCGTTTCCGGTTCTTTGTTTGCGTTTTAGGCTTTGAATGCTGAATTGATTCGCTGGTTAATTCTTGATTGATTGATTTGTCTCTGCGATTTGATAGACGTTGTTGACGGTTTGTGGAGGAGGCGAAGGCGCTGATGGTGACGTGTTGATTTTCCCGGAAATGATCAAGTATAAGTGAGTTTCGAGCCTTTCTTTGTATATATTTTTCTCTTTTTAGGTTTTTAAATTTGATTTTGTTATATTAGAATCTACTTTTTTTTGGGCGATTGAAATTTATATTCCAAGATTTATGAACAGTTCATTTCTTCTTGTGCATTGAAATATTGATTTTTGCAAAACATTATGCTTAACTTCTTTGGGATAATTAGAACGTGGAAAGGAAAGTAGAGCTTCAAGGAGTCGTTAATTATTTTGAGAAATGATCCATTGGGAGAGAATTTTGACTGTAAATGTTAATTTTAGATGAAGGCCCGTCGTCCAACTCTGGGCCAACATTGAATTATGGCATTTTATATTTGTTTTATATGTCAAGAAAATTATTGGATGTATGTAATAGTATGAGTTTTCATAGACTATTCTTGAATTGGTTTCATTGACTTTGAGGTTGTGTCATTTTTGCAATTGAAGGGGTTTGAAAGGCTCGGATGTGGATAGCTTTGTTGATGATGTTTTTGTCAATGGAAAACCATGGGCTTCTGGAGTGCAGGAAAAATTGACTGGTTCATATATTTTCGTATGTGCCCATGGTAGCCGAGATAAGAGATGTGGTGTTTGTGGCCCAGCACTTATTCAAAAACTTAATGAGGAGATTGAGTCACGAGGACTGAAGGATCAGATCTTTGTCAGTCCGTGCTCTCATATTGGAGGCCATAAGTATGCTGGAAACTTGATCATCTACACTCCTGATTCTGAAGGAAAAATAACGGGTCATTGGTAAGATACGGATCTTAGTTTCTTATCATAATCTATGATCATAGGTTGTTTGCAGCATTGAGTAGTTCTTGGTGTTTGGTTGCAGGTATGGCTATGTTACTCCTGATGATGTCCCTGCAATGCTGGATCAGCATATAGCAAAGGGAGAAATAATAGAACGACTTTGGAGGTGTGTTATATTTTTTGTCTGTTTTATGAATTCGTATTTGCACTCTGCTGAGACCTTCACTGTCCACAAATTAGTGACAGAAGAGGTGCTGGACTTGCTGGTTTTGGCAATGACTGAGCATTTTTTATTTTTATAATGGAAATGAAGTTGAAAATTAAATGAAGGGGATGAGATGCTAATGTTTATTTTTTGCTCTCAACTATAGGATGGAATTGGTGCATTAAAATGCTAATAGAAAATGAACTTATCCTTCTCTCTCTGCATGTAATGTTTCTCTTATGGCGCAACTTCTCTTGGTCTGCTCTGTCCAATCTTGTTTCCTAGTTTTGTTTTTTAAGCTTGCTTGCAAGTCAGCTGTAATGGATTTGCTTATGTTGATTAGTTCTCCTTCCAATATTTGGTTGGATAGTGCTTTACTTTGTTTTAGAATCTGTGTAGGCTGTCCCTCTTAGGTCTTTGTGTCATCAAACCTAATTAAAAAATTTATTCTGTTAACTTGCATGTGACTTTCATCTAAAGCATGCATCATCCTTGGATTAATATTTTTCTTCACGTAATTTAACTGTAGAATGAACTTTTAGTTTGCATTACACTTTATTTATAATCTTGTCTTTGTTTGTGTGATCGTTATTATTTTATGTCTTTAGCATTGTTTAGTTGCAATATAAAAACATAAGTGTTAATAATCATTTGCAGAGGCCAAATGGGGGCATCTAAAGAAGAAAGCGAGAAAGTAGGAGAGAAGAAGCTTCAAAATGGAAAAGAAGCGAAGGAAAGCAAGAAACATGATGATAGTAATTCTCAGGTCAGCAAGGATGTGGGTGGCTGTTGCCAGGGTGCCAATGGCATTTCATGCTGCAGGGATGGGAGTTTGGATGTGACTGGAGAAAGAAATCTGAAAGAAACTAAGGGGTCAGGCAGATTGTCAAAGTGGATAGGATCGCTGGAGCAAAAGGATGTCCTTACAGGTGTTGCTGTGGTTGGTGCAGTGGCAACCATTGCAATAGCTTATAGCGTCTATAGAAGGTCAGCCTGAAAAAATGCCTGTGATGCATGAAGAATTGTTTGCTTGTGGGTGTGTAAACCCTCCTTTTTCTGTAGGCAAAAGCAATAGCTTTGATAAAATAATCCTCCAAACCACATTTCTTTAGGAGAATGATACATATATGTTTTCATTATCGGGTTGGGGCTAAATAACCTAATTTTAGAAGGTTTAAGGATGAAACATGACCCCATTCATTTACTTTTGTTGTTTGCAGCAAAAATTAAAAAGTTGTTTCAATAGATTTTGGGTAAATGCTATATCTCTATATTGGGATTTAATGACCGTTCTAATTACCATATGTATAATTTTGCAACAGCATTGCTATGCTAGTGTTTTGTTAGCGCTATGTTATTATTATTATTATTGTTTTTTCGTTAGTTATAGCAGTTTGTGTTTGGATGATGTCTATTGGGTGATTGCTGGAATGTGGCTCCGGTTATAAGTACAACATTATGGGAAAAAGGGTACATTGTTCTGTTGTCCAAGGAGGAAAAGGCAATTTGATTGTTAGAAGGGTTGGCAAAAAAACCCGGGTTTACCGGGTACAATCCGGGTGAAAAAAACCCGGATTTTGCGGGTTTTAAATCCGGGTGCGATGCGGGTGCGGTATTGTCAATAAACCCCGCACCCGCATAATTCTTTAAAAAATTAAGAAAAAATAGGAAAAAGTATGAAAAAATCCGGGTTTTTTTCGAGTAAGGATAAAAATGAAAAAAAATCGAGAAAAAACCGGGTTTTTTTCTGGGTGCGGTGCGGGTGCGGTATGTAATATCCTAAAATCCGGAAAAACTCGGAAAAATCTAAAGATTTTTCGGGGTCTGGAGAAATTTTTTTTAGTCCGATCCGGGTGCGGAATGGCCAAACCCACCCCCGCACCGGACTTTTACCATCCCTAAATTTTCCATTGCAAGCGAGCTGTCGTTTCATCTTTGTCAATGCCTACTGTTATGACATGGTGGGTATAAGTTTCCGGTAGTTTTGTAACGCAAAATAACCAGGGCAAAATAATCATACCAAGCAACTGCCCTGATAAAGTTTTGGTCTGCCAGCCATGCTAATCTACCTTGATGTAATTTAAACTCTGTAATTTAGTGTGATATTTTATATGGTAAAAATTTATTAGAGGAGAGAAATAAAAAAAATTATTGAAGTTATATATTTAATAGAATTTTGTTATGTAAATTATTATATTAGATTATAGAGTTTGAATTTCACAAAGATTATAAGTTTAGTATTATTGAATGGAGAAAGTTGGGAGCTCTCCAAACAGAAAAAATTGTCGCCGTTGTTGGAATAAGATATTAACAGGTCTTAGATTTAATGGGCTAGTCTGCCAATTTTTCATGTGTCACATCAATTTCTGAACCTCAGGCTTTAAGTGGCTCTCAAGTTATTAACGGTGGCTGTTAGGTGATACGTGGAATTTATAATTAAAAACGACTTAAAGAGAGCACTCTTGCTCATGGACTAGATCCCATCTCTGTGGGCCGCCTCACAGTGTTTGTGTGAGAAGGCAGCATTTCCTTTATTACTGGATTTTTGTTAAAGAGTGTCAAATGGGTAAACATCATCTGCTTCTGAACATCCCTGACGTCAAGACTAAGATGATAGTCTGGAAGTTAAAGAAAATGAGCTTGTAAGACTCCAGTATTAATTAATATTTGGTCTCTCAGTAGTGAAATATCAAGCTTTGTTAAAGCTTAAGTTTTTGGGTAATAATTACATAAACAGAGGTTATACTGGAAGTGGAAATAGTGAGCCGTGCATCTTGATGAAACGATAGAGATTATATTACACATACCGAAAGCACCAGAAATCAAGAACGCATGAACTCCAGAATATGCTCATACATCGAATATTAACAGACTTCTTGTGATCGTTTAGTGAGGTTGAACATGGATCGTGAACGCTTCTAGTTTTAGTACAATTAGCACTTCTTTAGCTTCCCTTTCTAGCTGAGCGATAAATATGATTGTTGCTATATTTATATATCCAGAATGCAAAAGGTCGAACATCGCAATTATCTAGAGAGACACAAACCAAATCTTTACTTACACAAACCCAAACCCAGAGAACAAGAGTTTATTGTGTGATTCATGAATCAGGTCCATTTCCTTGCTCAAAACTAGCATAATTCTTAAAACAATAGTTATCTAGTACTGAGCTTTGCAATCATCTCTTCAACAAGACTTAATGTGGTGCCAACGACCCTCTCTCCCTCGGCATCGATTTCTTGCATAATCTGCTCCATCAGCTCATGCTTTGATTGTTTACTTCTTGAACCATAATCTGAGCAATCTCTCAGAAGCAGCAATAATTCTCTGGCCATATTCTTGGCCCTCCATGTTCCATCCACACTCAACTGAAGTAGCCCCGGAATTACACCTTCCCTTAAAATTAAACCTCTGTATCTGTCCCTGCAGCTCTGGCATATGAGCAGCAGGATTGCCACTGCATGCTCTTTGCATTGTGGAGAGCCTTCTTCAATCATCTCAACCAGTGCCCGGATTGTGCAGCCAGTAGCAGCGATGTCTTGAAGCACATTTTCTGATAATGAAACAATGTTCTCAAGCAATGCAATTGCCTTCTCAGCCAACTCTGATGTTTTTTCCGAAGTATGGATTAGCTGAAGCAAGGGATATATCACCCCAGAAGATACAATTGGTGGGATAACCTGATGGCAAGTTGAGAGGTTATGGAGGGTGGCTATAGCATCAATCTTGGCTTGCATGCTAATTATGCTATTGTTATTAACAAAGCCTCCACTGAGGAGTTCAACAATTAATTGAATTGCCCCAGAAGAGGCAATTGCTAACTTGTTAGCCATGCAAGAAGAGAGGATCAACATAGCTGCAACTGTGAGTTCAATCAATGTCTCACTTTGGCATTGAAGGAAATTCAACAACACTGGCAGAACCCCAGATTGTAAAATCCGAATCTTGTTGCTGCAAATCATAAAAATCAATCAAAAAACTTCCCAATTCAGACATTGAAATATTGAGTTAAGAGACAAAAGTTAATTCTATGAAAAGTTGATAAATTATAATGGTCTGACCGTTCACTGCCAAAGGCAAGACTAAGCAAAGACAACAGAGCAGCTTCAATGGCTTCATAGTCTTGGGAATGAAGCATTGAAACCAAAGGAGCAATGACCCCTCTTTCAACCAACTTGTGCTTCTGTTTACTAGTCAATTTCGCAAGTTGAGCGGCAGCTTGAATCTGTGCTTCCCTCTGGCCATTGGAGAGACTATCCAGAAGCATTTCCTCCATGGAGATTGAACACTCTTTAAGTCCACTCCTCTCAAACTTGTGTGCCTTAAACTACAATGGTGGGAGTGAAACTGAAACAAATGTTAATAATGGTTTCTTAAAGAAGAGAAATAGGCTTTATTAGGCGTCCATTTGTTTGAGTTAGAAGCAACTTGCTATTCCCTCCGGTCAGCTTTTCTTGAAATCTGATTTGAGAATGCATCTTTAACTTTCCTTTTATAGAAGGCAAACGCAGTCACTTTATGGTGGGATTATAAAACGGAGGGATTTTTTGGATTTCTAAATTTTCAGCTTTGTGATTATGATAGCTTATCATTGTGGAGATCCTTTAAGGATTCGTTTATTCACATTATCACACCCCTTTAATATATAAACAAATTCAATTTCAACATTTGCATACTTTAATTAAAGCCCAACAAAATCTATCTATCTATATAACAAAATACTGTTAGGAATGGTGGAGTCACAGGGGTGTTGTGATAAAGGGGAATCTGGGGATCCAATGTAGAGTTGTTTAATGTAGTATAGATAATGTATGCCTAGTTCTTTTTCTACAAATTTGATTTCATTTTCAAAGCATAGGTAACTTTCAAACGGGTCATTTCATAATAAATATTTGGTTTAATCATATTAATACGGTGAGTGATGGAATTGGTGGAAGGGAAGGGACCATAATCACATAAAATTTAATGGATTGTATGAAAGTGCTTTACTTCCGCCGATATACGGCGGCATTGTCTTTACGGAAATGCTTCTCTAATTTTTATGATGATTCATGCTATGCTATTGCATGTGCACCGATTCAATGTCCCACGTCCTTTCTTCCTTATTTTATCATATCTGTATGATGTATGTTTTTATTCAGTTTATTAATAAAAATGTAAATATATTTTCTCTTATTCTAGAAGGACAAGCTGCAATCAAAATATTAGAATTTTAATAATTATCATGTTATAATAACGGAAAAAATTAAAAAAATACCCTTTTGCATAATAATAACAAATTGATGTGAATGAAGTGACAAATTGGCTATGAGTGATTCCTAAGTTTCGTCTCTTGAAGCTGATGGGGTTGATGAGATCACGAGTTAGTTAAATTTAGCCATGATGTCAAGACGATGCAGAAATCACCGACTTACAAGTTCTGGGTAACCAACAATTATAATTCTTTATACTTACACTTACAATACAATACAATAATTTTTTTAATGTCATATAGTTGTTGTTGACGGTATCATCATTATTATTATTGTTTTGAATTTATAGCATGACAAGGATGGAATTATTTGTTAGTTTGTTGAACTCATGCGATAATGCCAGATCATTGTTTCAATTACATTCTCAATTTCTGAAAATTGGGCTTGTGCAACAGAGCTTTTATGCCACGAAACTCTATGCTTTCTATGCGAAACACGTTTCTCTCGAACTTGCACGTAAGTTGTTCGATGAAACACCTCAGAAGACTGTCTATCTCTACAACGCTACACTCAGGAGTTATTGTAGGGAGAGACAATGGGGGGATACTTTGTATATCTTCAATAGCATGATTTCTAGTCGAGAGAAACCGGATAATTTCACTTTACCTATTGTTTTGAAGGCTTGTGCAGGCTTACGTGCGCTTATGCATGGGAAAATGGTTCATGGGCTTGTTATAAAGAATGAAAAGATTGCGTTTGACATGTTTGTGGGCTCTGCGTTGATTGAGTTCTACTCAAAATGTGAGCAAATGGGTTCTGCTTTGAAGGTTTTTAAGGGTTTTCCGGAACCGGATGTCTTTCTGTGGACTTCAATGGTTACTGGGTATGAGCAGAATGGATTTCCTGAAGAAGCAGTGATGTTTTTTCATCATATGGTGATGATGGAGCATGTGAGTCCTGACAGGGTGACTCTTGTGAGCTTAGTTTCTGCTTGTGCGCGGTTGATGAGTGTTAAGCTTGGGAAGTCTGTGCATGGCTTTGTGTTTAGGAAGGGGTTTTTTAGTGACTTATCTTTGTTTAACTCATTGTTGAATTTGTATGCAAAGATTGGTTCTACAAGAAATGCTTTGAATCTATTTAGGATGATGGCAAAGAAAGATGTTATATCATGGACTTCAATGATTTCTTGCCATGCTCATAATGGGGCGGCTGTTGAAGCACTAAATCTTTTCCATGATATGATTCAGATGGGATTTGAACCCAATGCTATTACTATTGTTAGTGCTTTACAAGCATGTGCAGTTTCTTGTAATTTAGACGAGGGGAAGCAGATTCATGAACTTGCTACTAAGAAAGGTTTTGAGTTACAAGTTTCAGTCTCTACAGCTTTGATTGACATGTATATGAAATGCTTTGCGCCTGATGAAGCAGTTGATATTTTCACAAGAATGGCAAATAAAGATGTGGTCACTTGGGTTGCTTTGTTAAGTGGGTATGCTCTAAATGGAATGGCTTTCAAGTCAATGGAACTCTTCCGTGAAATGTTGACAACTGAAACTGAAGCTGATGCTGTTGCTATGGTGAAGATTCTTGCATCCTGTTCAGAATTAGGAGTTCTTCAGCAAGCTTTCTGCCTTCATGGTTATGTACTCAGAAAAGGCTTCAACAGTAACATGTTCATTGGAGCTTCACTTATAGAGTTGTACTCAAAATGTGGGAGCATAGACAATGCTATAAAAATATTTGAAGGGATTATTGAGAAAGATGTAGTAATCTGGAGTGCTATGATTGCTGGTTATGGAATTAATGGGAAAGGAAGAGAAGCATTGAAAGTCTTTGATCAGATGGTTAGGAGTTCAGCAGTTGGGCCAAACAATGTGACATTCCTCTCAATTTTATCAGCTTGTAGCCATGCAGGTTTGGTTGAAGAGGGGATTGAGTTATTTAATATGATTCTGCGTGAATACCAACTAGATCCTAATTCTGAGCATTATGGGATAATGGTTGATATTCTTGGCCGCAGGGGAGAGTTAAATAAGGCTATGGACATTATTAACCGGATGCCAATTCCAGCCGGGCCCCATGTTTGGGGAGCCTTGCTTGGTGCCTGTAGAATTCATCATAATGTCAAGATCGGTGAGGTTGCAGCAATGAATCTTTTCCACTTAGATCCTAAGCATGCTGGGTATTACATCTTGTTGTCAAATATGTATGCTCTGGATGAAAGATGGGCTAACATGGAAAACCTGAGAGCTATGATAAAGGAGAAAGGGTTGAAGAAGACTTTTGGGCATAGTTTGGTTGAAGTTAGGAATGAGGCCCATAGATTTGTCTCTGATGATAGATTACATCCAGAGTGCAATCAAATTTATAAATTACTGAGACAATTGGAGGTGAAAATGAGAGGGAATGGTTATGTTCCTGATTCAGAACTTCAGTTTCACGATGCAGAAGAAATTTAATGATTTTGGGTTGGGAATGTATATAATCATCTTATATCTACCTCCAGATAGGGTCAATGCGAGCTTAAGGTCTTAAGCTGGCTGTCAGAACACTCACTTCTCATGCTGGCCTTTATGAGATATCATGAAGAAAAATCCTTTATGTTCTTTACTTAAAGAAACCGAAGCTTCATCAAAATTTTTAAGATCGTCTAATTCTGGAATTTGAAAGAACAAAGAGCAGGCAATCCTCAGCGGTATCCATTTGATGGTGGCTTCAATGAAAATTTGACAGATGAAAGGTGCTCTCATACTCCATTAATAATAGCTGGTGTATGGGGTCACCTCCCAATTTTGTAGAAATTCAAATGGTAGGACAGTGGAGTTGAGTTTGAAAAGAAGGTATGTGATACATGAAGATTTATCAGCCATGCATTAGGCTCCATATTAATTCTTGCAAACATTTTTGGAAGATTTTGAAGGCTTCTACCGTGCCATACAGAAAATCCATGTTTAGTGAACTTCCAATGTAAACTGAACCTTCGAAACTACTAAAGGAAAGTATAAAACAGAAGTTAGTGGGAAGCCTATTTCAGATGCCTTGCCCACAAATGTGAAACTACGTAGATACCGGGTATAATCCCCTTGGCATTTGTTGTCATTTTTGACAAACCCATATGCTCCTCCTTGTGTCCTTGTTGGATGGTACTGATTGTGGTTTATGTTCCAACATCACTATGAGATAATTTAGTTTATTATTGTGCCAGCAAATTCTTTCCACCCCTGTGGACCCTTAAAATAGAGGAATATCAGAATTCCTTTGGTGGCAAGGCTCGCCAATGAACTTTATTCTTCACTTGCAGTGGTGTTGCTGCGTTGATTTTCAAAGATGAAAGTGAAGGTTTTTCTGACAACTCCTAACATGTTTCTAGAATGGTGCACACCATGCTATTATTTTGTGGATCATTAATAGAGAATCTATCATGCGGTTGGTAAACCAAGTTATGGAGAGGTAATTGGATAACTTATGTAGGTGAATAGAGATCAGCATTATATGTTGATTGGGACATCTTGCAGCTTGTTCTACAGGCCCTTTTATTTTTACTCTTTGCCCCAGTTTTTGGACTGTATACTGGGCTATCCGGACACCTAGTTTTTGTTACATGGGTATTACAAGAAGAGTTCATAATTGGGTTCCTGTAGTTAGTTTTGTTTTTCAAAGATCATTCTACCATGTTGGGAGGCATCATACCTGGGATTTAGAACCACTAAATAAGGTGAGGAAGTTCTGTATAAGGATAACTTAATTCTATGATACCTTTCTATAATGCCAGAAAGTTTACGGAGAGAAAATCCATTAATCTGTAAATAAATTTGAGTTTACATTTATTCCTTTATGGAGAGGCTTCTGTTTTTTGTTTTGATCTGATATACTTCATAGATGCTTTTTTATGCTATTTACAGCTTCCTTCTTAAAATACAACATCCATGTGTTTTCCTGTTTGTCAACAGTGTCATTAAGTTGTGTTGTCACAATTGTGTTTGTAGTGCAGGAATTGGCTTGGTTGTGTTCAAGGCATGCTAATCGAGTATAAATAGCAGGACAAAACATTTTTTTGAGATGACTAAATATTTCATTCAAACTAAGTGCTAATATAATGCTTTACAGACTCTGGATAACTTATTGTGGTTGATCAGTAATTCTTGATTTCTATCCTATTGTTTTTCTTTCATTTTTTAAAAAATCTTTTTCTTGTATATTGAGCCTCTTCTTCTTCCTACATTTGTCAATCTGATAATGTTATAGAAGATTGGTGTTTACCCTTCAAAATTAGAATGACATATAAAAACTATATATTATTTCAATAACCAATAATTTTAGCATATTAGCGAGATATCAAATCAATTCCCTTGCTTTGCTTCCCCCACACTATGCTTTTAAAAGTAGGAGCATAAAAGGCAGTGGCATCACTACTTTATCTTCCTATCGGATGTGAGAAATGGTAATTTTGCATACTTGTGTCTTCCTCATTATCCCAAATATGTCATGAAAGCGACACAAAGTTTTCTCTTTGGTCCTTGTGGCTAATGTGGTGGCATCTGAAACTCTATATTTAACATTTTTGAAGTGTCTCCTTTTGCATATTAGTTCATATCTTATTGCATTCCAACTGGCACTTCCTATTTGTTTAGTTTTCTCTTATTCTATACTAGTACAAATCGAGTACCTGGCACGCATATATATATATATATATATATATATAAAATTCTATGTTTATATAGAAAGTCATCCAGCATTTATCCTCTTCTGTTTTTCTCAATATAATTGCCTACACTTCAACCACTGCACATCTAGACCGGCCTCTAAAATCCAAGTTTTTCGAAATAAATAAATAATTCTTTTGATATTACTAATGTACTCTTACTTCATTGACTAACATATAGGTACAAATTTCAAAACATTGATAAAGAAAATTTTCTCTTACATATGTTGTAAAGAGAGTACACTTCACAAGTGGCAAAGCATAAGAGGGTTTATCCTTCTAATTAAAAATATTGTATAGAATAGAATTTTCATTAACTTTAACTTATGACTAATCTTTGCTCAACTTTCTAAAGTGGGAAAATCTTCTGAAGATGACAAGAGCAGAAAATGAGGTTTTCATTAGATGGGTGAAAAGAATTTGATAGCACAGAAGTGACTCTTTAAGATTATTATAGCCATGCATGAATGTGAAGATAAGCTCATTGAACTTGGGCACTTTTTATCACCACAATTTTCTTATCAAAGCTACTATTCCTAGTGGCCTGTACAACACCCCTACCCTAATGCTTCGATATCTTTCACTCATTCTACATTGGCATTATAATTTAGAGAACCGAAAGTACTTGGATGGATAAAGGTTCTTGCTTCCTTGCTTTGTTTCTTCCAATTGATTTAACAAAAAGCAAGATGCAGTGTTGTACCTAGCCTACCCATCTAATCTTGTAATTTAGCTGCGTCAATGCTTTGCCTTTTAACACCTGTACAAATCATTTTTAATGCTTTAATTTAGCATCAGGATCACAACGCAGAGAAATGAATTATTGAATTCTTACTGAGGTATATTAGCCGCTGAGGTCTTGTTACAGATATGACATTTGTTAGCAAGGAATATGTGCTTGGGATTCTTAAAACCGAAAGTAAATAAACAAATAAATCCATCCTCATAGCGGTTTACAGGCAGATTATTTTGGGCCCATGACGCCATCCTCATCATATAATATAAGAAGTTGTGTGATTAAACATGCAATGAACGGTGCTGTGGATTTTCCATATCTGAGTATGTAGACACACGATATTCCCAATCATGACTATTTGAAAGACAAAAAATAAAAAATAACAATAAATGAGAGCATTCAATAAATGAGGGCCGCTGATTAAAAGTGTAGCTTTAAAAAAAGGGTTTAATTTTCTATGATGCTTTATGCGTCAACTTGGAAGCTTACAATCAAGTGTGCTCACTTACCATCCTAACACAGCAGGCAAGGTTCCCCTTTCTTGCCACATAAACAAGAATGTCAAATCAAGTCAACCTCAGGCAACAGATTACAATCACATGGTTTGAACGGTTGAGATTCTGGATGAAGAAACATGTAAGTGGTGGGCCAAACAAGGGACCACAGAAAGAAAGTGGGAGCAAACACACGGGAAGTGATGAAATGAAAGAGACAGAATCACAGGGAAGAGAATCCAATGAAGAAGTAGAGTTGAGTTGGTGGCTTTCATAGTTTCATTGGATATCCATCCTTCTATTTCTCTTCTCTTCATTTCATGACTAGGGTCCCATGACCCCATGACCCATCTCTGCTTTTCTCTCACTTATTATATCTATTACTCTTATTCTGTATCTATATAAAATGGACTTTTCAAGAACAATTGGTGGGGGGTTGTTCTTCAAACTCGAAGCCGATAGCAATACTTGAAAACACTATTATATTATTATCGTTTGGGTTGGAAAAACAATATTATCAACAAACGTAAGCCAACCTATCCTTCTATCGATTTTATTTTTATTTTTGTTTCATCGTTTGATTCCTCTTGTTTTACTTTGTATTGTTATCAACGTTTTTTTTTGTGGGTGCTTCATCGTTGTCAAAGGGCCAATTTTGATGTGATTTTTCTTCTTCCTTTTATCTCTTTGTTTATGTTTTACGTGTGTGTTTGATTATTTGTTTGAGTTTTAGTTGTTGCTAAGTTGTGTGGGTCTGTGATGTGCAGCTGGAGGCGAGAAAGGGGAAAGTGAACCCCACTTGTGAGCAGAATAAGAGCAACGTTGAGGCGAAGAGCCATGCCATTGAATATAGTTCATGATAAAAATGGATTTGCGCGGATTATACTTACCGAGCCAACTGGGTCATCTGCTGAGGTCTGTTTTTGTTTCACTTTTATGTTCATTCTGTTTGTTAGTGGGATAAAGATGGAATTTTTGACCTTTATGAACGATGTGAAGTCTGAATTTTTCAAGATGAAGGGTTTTTGTGATTGAAGGTGAATAGATTCTTCAAAGAAGTTTGGAATATTGTACTCTCAGCATTTAAGCAGGAACAAGTGGAAATTGATAGTTAAACAGAGAAG
Source organism: Boswellia sacra (assembly GCA_013180625.2). NCBI lineage: Eukaryota > Viridiplantae > Streptophyta > Magnoliopsida > Sapindales > Burseraceae > Boswellia > Boswellia sacra. The sequence goes on along the minus strand of SNVD02014772.1, from coordinate 398,268 downwards.
ATTATTGAGTTTATAACGAGGAAAACGGGGCATCTTTTATGGTAAATTAAAAAACTTACAGATGGAATTTTAAAGTGTTAATGGAACAACGAGAGAACTGAAGATGGTAAATGAAGGTATCATAAAAAATATTATTATCATTATCATTATATACCCTTTTTCGTTTTGGCGCCAGATATCTGATTTTTGAGCTCTAATATGCTTTCAGACTTCCGGGAAAAAAAAATCTGTTGGATATAAAGGGTAAAGCTACATTTTGTAAAACAATTGAATAATCCAGAACCTTAGTAGTTTACTGAAACCTTTGTTTTTTTTTTTTTTTTGGGTCCTTCAAAGTTGGTTATTTCCATTGTACTGATGTGAAATGCGGACATAGTTTGTTGCTTACTAACTGTTTTCCTTAAAATGGTCTCAGGTGCTTTTGTATGGGGGGCAGGTCGTTTCCTGGAAGAATGAACGAAGGGAAGAACTGCTTTTTATGAGCAGCAAGGTAAAAATTTCCTGTTGTATATGTTTGAGTTCAATTTTATGTATGAAACGAATAGGTTAAATTTTTGACCATGGTAGTATTCTAGGCTCATGCAAAAATCTTCTTTGCATGGAGTTTTGGGATTGGTTTCTGTGCATCTTTCTTTATGGACAACTCAACATTTGAGGAATTGTTGATTTTAATGGTGGCAGCTTTATATTTTCGCCTTTTCATGTAATTTTGTACTTCAAAATTACTGAAATTAGAAAAAGCAGCTGCTTTAGCTTTATTGCGAAGAGGAACTGTTGCTAGGTGATGAAGCAAACTTAAATTCTCCCAATAAAATGAGAGCAAACAAAAGTGAAAGTCACGTAATTATTCAATACGAGGGCAAACAAAAGCAAAAGTCGAATAATTTTGTCATGAGTGTGTCTTGCTTAAGATATGATTGTGAGAAATAACAAATACTTATTAGGAAAGCTTAACCTAGTCAAATCAGTTTTGTTTGCTGGATTTATACATATATATACATCATTACTTTCTTGCAGCATGGACAATTGATACCTTTTTTTTTTTCCATTATACTTTACGATATTTCTGATCCGAAAGACACATTTATTCCTCTCCTTGAGTAGATCTTTTACAGGAAACATCCACAAGTATACGTCAAATTTAGTTTTCTTTGTTTGTGTAATTTGTAATTGCTAAAGTAATGGTTCCAAAAGAACTTCTTTTTATAATATTTTGATTAACATCATGGCTTCCTCTGTTCTGCAGGCTTTCTGGAAACCACCTAAAGCAATAAGGGGAGGTATACCTGTCTGTTTCCCACAGGTATAATACTATTGATTTAGCCGTAATAGTTGTTGAGACTATGGCTTCTTAATCTATTGTGCTCCTGCAGTTTGGAAATCTTGGTTCACTGGAGCAACATGGATTTGCAAGGAACAGAATGTGGTCATTGGACAATGACCCTTCTCCTTTACCTGTAGCTAACAATCAGTCAACAGTTGATCTGATATTGAAGTCCTCAGAAGAAGAGGACCTAAAAAGCTGGCCGCGTGGGTATGTTTAAGAATTTGTGATCTGTCTCAAGAGAACAATAGATATAGAATGCTATCACCACTTGTTAACCTATGAGTCTCATCTTGGCGGTTTTGCAGCTTTGAGTTGCGTCTTCGTATTTCTCTCAGTGCTGGCAAACTGACTTTCATCCCTCGTGTGCGAAATGTGGATAGCAAGGCCTTCTCCTTTACATTCTCACTGCGTAACTATTTATCTGTGTCAGATATCAGGTTTTCCCAATAATTTCAAAAAGCTACCATTTTTATTTGCTATGATGATGATTGGATGTTTCTTAATATTTTCTTTTGCCTTTCTGTGATGCCAAAGACTTTTATGAGTTTTGCATATCTATAGTTTCTCTAATCTTATGTTGAGTTGTAACTGCATAGTTCTTGTTGTAGCTGAGTTTGGAGAATATTTCATTCTTCTCCTTTTCAGAGGGGTGCATGATGCTGTTTAATTTGCAGTGAAGTGCGTGTTGAGGGCTTGGAGACACTTGATTACCTTGATAATCTGATGCATAGAGAAAGATTCACAGAGCAGGCAGATGCAATAACTTTTGATGGCGAGGTACTAGTTGTCTTCTTTGTGATCCATGTGTGAACTTGTAGTGGGAAAATATAACTCAACTTATGACCTTAAGGTTACCATGAACTGGATTTGTGTCTGACTTTTCTCCGTACTTTAACTTCTTGTTGTTTGGAGCAGTTCTTTTCCTATATTTACTGACCGTTGCATCAGATCTGTTAATTATATTATTCTGTAGTTTTTATTAAGGGCAAATACGTCATTATATTGTCAAATACTGCATTTGTATAGATAAATCAGGCTCATTAAAGGGTTTTCGAATTTTCAAAATCAATCCTGAGGACCTTTTTTTTTTTTTGGTTCCCATATAGATTGACAGAGTGTATTTAAGCACTCCCACAAAGATTGCCATCATAGACCATGAGAAGAAGAGAACCTTTGAACTGCGGAAAGATGGCATGCCAGACTCAGGTTTTGAAATTTATCTGTAGTCTTCCATCTGATTATTCTTTATTGTATGCAAAATCTTTTCTTGTAATGTTCTGGATAACCTTGTACCTTGTTGCTTACAAATTTTGGAAATCTCTCACTATGCAGTTGTGTGGAACCCTTGGGACAAAAAGGCCAAATCTCTGCCAGATTTGGGGGATGAGGATTACAAAGCCATGTTATGTGTGGATTCTGCTGCAATTGAAACCCCAATCATCTTGAAACCCTTTGAAGAGTGGAAGGGCCGTCAAGAGCTCTCTACCGTGTCATCAAGTTATTGCAGTGGGCAGCTGGATCCTCGGAGGGTTCTTCATGGCTTTCACTGACTTAAACATGGATTAAATGCAGGTTTCTTTGTAATTTATATGAGCTGTCTTATTTAACGTTCATTATACTTGCACTTGGGTGTCCGAGTATCGTCTATGATTTGGTATTTAAGCTAGCTGTATGTGGTAGCTAACAGCGTCATTCAATATGTCACAGGGTTGAGCAACATAATATTATCAGCGTTGCGTCTTTGTGATGGTGAGGAATGCCTCATTGTTCTGTATCAAAGTGTTGTTGAATGAATGAGTAGCCATTTGATCGGAAAGAAATCTTTTTATTCTTGAAGTTGCATGTTTAGAAACATAATAAAGAATGACAATTTGACCCTTCGCATCTGGAGATCCATCACATCCCACATGGATCAGGTGGGGCGTGACCCGCTTCCAAGTCCGGGCCAAAGTTATGCTGCCTTGGCCCAAGGTGGGTCCGTCTCTGTACGACATGAGGTGTTTGTGTCAATTTTTAAAAATTAGGGGTTATTTTATCATTTTTAAGGTTATATTTGAAAACTAACCGTATATACGAATACGTTTGATTATCCAAATTATTATAAAAATAACTTTTTATTTAAATGTTGACTTGTAATTTTGGATTTTTTTATCATAAAATTTATAAGTTAGGGACTTTTTTATTTATATGTTATTTTGTAATCTTAGATTTATCAAATATAAATATTTTTATGTCTCTTAGTTTTGATGGTGAGAAGATGATTACATTTAGTTGTTAATTTCTTTTTTATATTGCATCATTTTAATATTTTTTTTGTAATTTTAGACTTAAGTATAAATTGTTTTAATTGTTACTTTCAAAATTTATAGATCTATGATGATTTTTTTTTTGTACTTTGGAATGAATATAATTTTTTTTATGGTTGTTAAATATTATAGGTATAATTTATATTTTTATTTCAGATTATTTAATCTAAAATTCAAATTTTTGCTGGCGGGGCATTTCTGGATCTTACTCTTCCCCGCCGTGCCCTGGACTCGCGCTACCCCATTGCCAGCATAATGGACTCGTGCATACACATACAAAGAAGAGAATGGGAATTGATGATTACTTTAGAATTTTATAACAGAGAGCGGTGACATGCTGATTGTAATCCTGGTTATTGAGCAATTGCTCAGTCACATAGAAGTAGACTAAGACCTCACTCCGATACATCCTAGGAACTGTTTCAGTATGTGACTATAGGCGAGAGAGCAGTGACATCCCAAATTTCTCTTTGGCATCTTTGTCGAAGGCATCATCTCCCAGAGACATCCACTTGTAGGCCTTGCAGACTAGTTCCCTGTCAACCTGGCTCAGGACCTCACCCTTGACTGCGTTCACCAAATAAACTCTGTTTAATATCTGTATCTAGTGTATGCATAAATTAGCAACCTTTAAAATGTTACTTGTATCTCAACTTTGATTTGAAGAATGTATCCTGGAAGTCGAGAGATCTCAATTACAGAACGGGAGATTAACACTGTGACCCCCTTTTTTTGGTTAAAGTAACACTTTGCCCCCCACTTTTGGATAAGTAACATAGACACCCTCAGATTCTAACTGCCGTTAGGGAATCTGTTAAAAAAATTACACTGTGACTCCCCTCTTTTGGCTGAACCACATTTTGACCCGCACTTCTGGATAAATAACATAAACACCCCCAGATTCCATCTGCAGTTAGAGAATCTATTATCCTAGCTAGAAGCTCTTGTGTAAAGACTTAACTACCCTTATTTATCTTATTCATTAAAAATTTTATATTGTGAAGCTTTCTATTGACGTAAATTAAAAAAAAGTTGTTATGATGTCAGTAAGTTGAAAGAATAAGAATTAAACAATCAAAAATTATATTTTATACAAAAACTAAAAATCTAATAAATAAAGAAGTCAATATGGGTTCATATATCTTATTTGCAAACACAAGAACGAGCAAAACTCTCACATGGCAGCTCATTTCCATATCTGAAACAACCTATTGTAGATTAATCAATAAAAAACCGAAGCAGCACACAAATATTTTTTCTATTTTTTTTTTCAAATCAACTTCAACTGCCTAGTGGTATAGCAATTGAGGGAAAGTAAAGACTCTGCAACTTGAGTCTTGAAGCAACAAGAGACGAAAAGAAAGGGAAAGTAAAGAGAGAGAGAGAGAGAAATTATAAAATTAAATATATTATTTACATTAAATAAAATTTAATTGAAACAATTAAATATTAAAAATAATTAAAATAGTTAATTGCATATTTATGTGTTTACATATTTAGTTAAATATTTTTAATCTTTTTTATAAATAAAAATTTAAATTTATTAAAGTTTAGAATAATTATTAATTTGAATTTATGAATTTTTTAATTAAAAATCTATATGATTTTGATTGTTAATTATTTTAATTTAGAATAAAAAATTAATACACTATAATACAATCTTTTATTAACAAAGTATTATTTAACATGTGTACAATGCAATGATAAATCAAATACAGTATCAAATTTACTCAATTCTCTAACGGTAGATGGAATCTGGGGGTGTTTATGTTATTTATCCAGAAGTGCGGGTTAGAATGTAGTTCAGTCAAAAGAGGGGGGTTACAGTGTAATTTTCTTAACAGATTCCCTAACGGCAGTTAGAATCTGGGGGTGTCTATGTTACTTATCCAAAAGTGGAGGGCAGAGTGTTACTTCAGCTAAAAGAAGGGAGTCATAGTGTTAATCTCCCATTACAGAACCAGGTGGTAGTTTGATATTATCTGATGCTTGATCCATGACCCTATCATCAACAAAGGAGAGTCAAAATTTTCAGGTACAGTCTCACTCATAGGTAAGTAAAAGTATGCATTCCTAGTGGCAACAACAGGTCAGGACTCAAATAGTTACTTGTTCACCAGCTCCTCATTTTTCTTCCCACCAGTGAGCTTCTCTATGTCTGTTCCAAGAGCTTCATCAATATTCTTTCTTACCATGTTCATGGTGTGTCTAGAAAATAACGATTACATCCACATCCCTATCAATCAACTGATACATTTCCTTGGTGCCTTGGCCGGGGCTTGCCCAACTTTGACTTTGGTAGATCTTTCAGTCTCTCGTGGTCTATATAAATCCATGCAAATTGAATAATCATTAGATTGGCTAAGTTCTTCAAATGCCTATAGGCATCACCACTTATGTTGTGCTGCATCTCTTTAGGATAAGCTTATTTTTGGTAAAATTAACTGATTGCATATGCGTATGCAATTCCCTAATATCTGATAGTAGAGAAAGGTATATATTAACTAAATAACTGAAATTTGATGGAAAAACATGACCAAATCCGTAAATCTTGATGCTCAGGCCAAGCATGGACTTCTTCCTTAAGCCAACACAATACAGTTGCTTCCCATCATCCAGCTTAACAGGAAAGGAAACCCCTGTTTTGGGTTCAATCTCAACTGCCTACCAGAGTCTTTCCCTTGCACAAGTGTCCTTGTCTTGGCAATGTCTTCCTCTACTTTGTTGTTCTTCATTCTTTTAATGAGAAGAGTGTTACACCCAAAAAAAAAAAAAAAAAACAGAGAGAGAGAGAGAGATGGTGTTGTAGTTTTTTTTGTGTTCTGGTAACATGGAATGCAACTTCATATAGCGATGAGATGGGAAGGAAGATAAGAGAAGCATTTAATGGATATCTTATTATTGTGTCTTGTAAACCGACTAACTTGGTATTGGCATGAACAGGAAAATTTGATAATGATAATAGATAGGGTGGGCTATTTGGAAAGGGTGAGGCTATTTCTACCAACTTTTTTTCAATACACCCTTAAAAAAATTATAAAATTATCCTAGATAAAATTACTAGTAAGAGCACAGTTGTTTCGGCATTTCAATTGGCTAAAATGTTTAGGTTTTTTTATTGGTTAAAAGAGATTTTTTATTACCAAAAGTTCTCCTAATTTTTTTAAGTTATTTATATGCTACCTAAAAAGACCTTATAAATGATTAAAAAAGTTGTGAAGTTATGTTATGTTTTATTAGGAGAAGCTCGAAATTGCGGTTTTCGGATAAAAGCTCTTTTTGAGGTTTTTTTTTTTAAGTTGTGAAATATAAAATATACTCTTACCATGTTTTAAAAGATTTATCTTATCTTTCTTTTCTAAAAAATTATTTTGGTAATTTGACATTAATGAGTACTAATATATTTATTCAATCAAACCAACAACTTTTTTTTTAATAAAAGCTCTGTTTTTACGAGATCTACTCTAATAAGATTTATAAATTCATATTTGCTTGTCGTGTTCATGTCGTGTTAGTATATAAGCTAGTAAAATTTTCTCTAACACGGATACAACGCATTTAATTATTTGTGTCAAGACTTGAAACACAATATAACCCGTTTAATAAACGTGTTGTAACTATATTACATTAACTCACATAACTTGTTAGTTTTGAAAGTATGAAGTTATGAGCAATATAACAGTAAACTGTACAATAAAATGGCACAGGAGGATTTTACGTGATTTGGTTATAAAACCTACATCGACGGACAGCTTTAGAGCTGCAATTCACTAAGTTCTTGTTTGTGCAATCTTTATGATCGTTTACAGTGCTGACCCACTCTCACACGTTGACCTAATCTTTGTAAAACAAAAACTAGCCTAGATCTTAAACTCTAGAGATACCGCCCACTCTCTAAGTAATACACAACCACGATGTCTAACACTGAATTACATAAACACTTAACTCTCAAGTTCTCTCAAGTGTATGCTAACTCAGACAAACCTAATAAAAAATTCATGCACGATTACAACTTCTCATACATGAATAAAACACTAAAAAAGAAGCATTCTAATTTATGTTAAAGCTCTCCTCTTAATTCTTGGAATACTGTGCACACACCCATCAACATCCACTTGTTATGTAAACATAATATTATATATATATATATATATATAGAGAGAGAGAGAGAGAGAGAGAGAGAGAGAGGGATGCCCAATTGTAATTAGGATAAAGACTAATACAATAGGAAGTGATATAAATATTTCCTAAATAAAATGGGACTGAAATAAATATACTCCTATTTTAATTAGGATACATCAAATAATGTCATAATCTAAGGAGATTTCATTATGAATCAAACACTTCCTAAATTATACTTCTAGAAACAGTAAAATAAGAAACAATATAACATTCTAGTTTTGTTACAAGTTTATCAAAATTATCATGTGCATGGCACGTGCAAGAGTGTCACACGTTGACACCAACAATCTCCCCCTTTTTGGCAACTTGTAATGAAAACACCACACTATTTTTGAAAAAAAAATATCACATAAAGATAAGTCAGAAACAACTATCAGCAATCATGATCTAACAAACAGAAAATATCACACTTAAATAAATAACAATTGTGCAGTTACAAATTACATAACAAAAAGATGTTCTGAATGTGCATTTCCTGCAAAACAAAACAAAGTGAATTAAATCTTGTCAAACAACACTGCAATCCAAGCATGATCAGAGCAAATAACAAAATGTGACTAAAACATCAATCAAATGAATAGGTAGGTAATAAGACAAAACACAGTAAAGTAAATCCTACAAAGTAATAAGTTAAAAAACACAAGGCATAAAATAGTTCTAATGCACAGGTAAAAACTCCTTACTCCCCCTTACTTACTACCCCTAAAGTGAAGGAGAAGCAACAAAAAATAAAATAAAAACCAAAAATATCAAAAACAGAGAGTTATCAAAAACTACTACCAATCTCCCCCTTGATTTCAGAAAAAGTTCCAAAAAAAATTTAACGAAGTCGGGGAGACTTGCGAACAGGAGAGGAAGAGGAACTACCAGGTCACTTTTTGAATCTTCTAGCCTTTATATTGAACCTTTTCCCAGTAGTGGTGGGTGTAGGCTGTTCAGAAGCCACAGTAGTTGGCTGTGCTTCAGTTGTATCAGATGATGTAGCAATGACCTTTGCCATAATCTTGTGGATTTCCTTATCAAGTCTGTCAGCACTGGTTTCTATTGGCTGTAAGCTGCAAGTGATTCTGCTAAGGTAGGAGTGTTGTGGTTGGTTCTGTTATGTCTACTTCAGGAATGGTTTCCTGTGTGTGTTTTGCACTTATTGTGGTTTCTGCTACATGTGGAGGTGATTGTGGTGAATGTGGAGAGACATGTTGTGCTGCTTTAGGAATTGGTGCAATATCAGGTTTTGCTTCAGTAGGTGGTGAAGGCAATGTCATGTCAGGTTTAACTTGAGTTGGTTCATCTGACAAAGACTCATCCCTCAGTTTTGGGACTGCTGTTTCAATTTTCTTCTTCTTCTTGTCAGACTTTTTTTTTCACCACTTTAACCTTCTTCTTGTCCTTCAAATCAGTTCCCTTAGATTTCTTCTTAGATTTCTATCTTCTTTGTTGCTGTCATCTCGGGCTCAACAACGGGTTGTTCATCTTGATAATCTGCAGGCATTTGCTCAGCTGCCTTGAGCATTTGCTCATCAGTCTCTGGCATTCGCACTTCAAGAAAAATGACCATATTCGGCGGTAAAAAATCGTCAAATATGTATATATTTGGCAGTCTTGAAAACGCCACAAATGATACCGCCAAATATGCATATGACTATACTTGACGGTTTTTGACCGTCAAGTATAAATTGTTGACCCAGGTATGGCAACCCAAGAGGGGGGGTGAATTGAGTTTTTATTTATCAAAACGGATTTAAAAAACTTTTCTTGAAAGATTAAAATTAGTTCACTCTTTCTTTGAGAATAAAGGTGAAGAAGATGAAATTAGAATTTATCAAAAATGCAATCAAAAGAAGAATAATGATGAACAATCACAAGTGCAAGTAAATATAAAGATGAAAGGGATAGAGAGAGTGCAAACTCAATTTACGTGGTTCGGCAAACCTTGCCTATGTCCACGGGCTCCTAGCTCCACGAGCTAAGCTTTCCACTAAGTTGTAGAATCTTTACAACTTGCTTGATGAACAACCTCACCAAGACTTTTTCTTCCAACTCTTGATAACACCACACCAAGAGTTCTTCTTGATGAACAACCTCACCAAGGCAACTTCCTTCAACCCTTGATAACACCACACCAAGAGTTCTTCTTGATGAACAACCTCACCAAGGCAACTTCCTTCAACCCTTGATAACACCACACCAAGAGTTCTTCTTGATGAACAACCTCACCAAGGAAACTTCCTTCAATTCTTGATAACACCACACCAAGAGTTCTTCTTGATGAACAACCTCACCAAGGAAACTTCCTTCAACCCTTGATAATACCACACCAAGAGTTCTTCTTGATGAATAACCTCACCAAGGAAAGAGTTCTCTCAAGGATAACTTTTATCCTTTACAAGAATATCTCACTCTCACCACAATACAAGAAAAAGATAATTTTTACAACAAAAGTATAACTCTCTTCAAAGAGTAGATAAAGAATATAAAAGCTCTCTAGACTTGATATTTCTCTTTTTTTTGCTTGATAGATGCTTCTCTTGCTCTACTTGAATGCATGGGAGAAGGGCTCCTTTTATAGGCAAATGAGATGAACTTAATCAAGTAAAGACACCAACTCCAAATTTTCTGCCCACCATAAAAACTGTAATCTTGTCTACCATTTTTGTTAATGAACCATTTCAAATTTGAAAATATGCAAAACAAAAAAGATCTGCAAAATTGAATAAGCTTTACAACGCATTAAGAACCAAGTCATTTGGATATCTGTATCTTAAGATATGGCCAAAACATCATTCGGTGCTCATGTGACTTGATTTTTCTTCCGTGTGTCAGTCCACCGACTTGCATGTGTATTATGTTAGCCTTCTATTTGAAATTTGAATTTCTTCAAAGAATATGAAATCTGTTCCATTGAATCATCTTTCCAATGCCACAAGAATCAAGTCATTTGGATATCTCTAACTAAGATATGGACAAAACATCATTCGATGCTCAAATGAGTTGATTTTTTTTCTCTGTGTCAGTTCACCGAATTGCATGTCAATTATGTCGACCTTCCTTTTGAAATTTGAATTTCATTGAAACATATGAAATGTGCTTCATTAAGTCCTCTTTCCAATGCCATAAGAATCAAGTCATTTTGATTTTTCTAGCTCAAGATATGTCTAAAAGAGTATTCGGTGCTCATGTCAGCTACTTCCATTTATCTTTCAACTTGCATGATGATTTGGACAACCTTACACTTGAAATTTGAATTTCTTTAAAACATATGAAATGTTATAAATTGAGTAAGCTTTCCAAAGGATCATGAATCACGTCATTGGGACATCTATAGAGATATATATGACTAATTGATTGAACATTGCTCATATGTCATATTCCTTGAGTCAAACCTTGTTCTTAAACTTTGGTGCCTTTAACATGTAGTCTTCTCCTTAGCTTCAACACTTCATTTTAATAAACCTCTTCTTGATTTTATAATTATTTCAATGATCTTAGTCTTGCACATAAATAAACATGTTAGTAAATCACAATGAATCAATGTATATTGTTATCATCAAAATTATCATATAGCCTTAGGGCTAACATAAATAGTTTTAAAAAATTAAAAAATATATATACTTGACAGTTTTTAACCGTCAAGTATGCATCTAACTATATTTGACGGTTTTTGACCGCCAAGTATAAATAGTTTTAAAAATTAAAAAAATATATATATACTTGGCAGTTAGTAATCAGCCAAGTATTATATATATATTTAAAAAATTTCAGAAATTCATAATCTGTATCATTTGTCACATTAAACAAAATTCTCATAAAACAAGCATCAATCATCGAATCAATCACACTTTATCATATATCAAAAATCCATATAACAAACAAGTAAGCATACTACACAATACCAAGTAATTAGCAACTTTGTAATTCATATAGTCAGTAATTTACACCAATAAGAGCAAAGAATAACAATGGATTATAACAACTGAAGTGTATCAAATCCATCTAATTACTTTGTAAGTTTCTAATGCAAACCGATTGTCAGGTGGTATAATTCCCTTATTATATTTTCCAGTGAGCATTCCAGAAGCAAGTACCATACCCTCATTGGTTGTAAATTATCCAGAAGCCTAAGAGATCGGCACTATGATGTTTCATTGATTTCTGTCAGTTTCCAGATCCTTGACTTTTCCACAGACTCATCAGTGATTTTGGGTTTCACATCAGCCAAACTTCTAGTATCATTGCTCTGCAGAAGCCAAAGGGAAAAAAATTAGATCATTTTACACAAAATTCCTTTTTCATGTCATGTGTATCCCCAGCTGTATTCAATAAAAAATTTGCATTACTATGACAGTAAGTCTAAGCTACACTTAAAATCAGAATTATCCATGGCAAAGACATCAACACTCACCATTCCAACAATTGCTGCTACAGCTACTAGAGTAACTCGATCTGCAATGCTTGTTGCAACACCTGTATTTGCTGAACCAAATATGCCTATTGCAGGAGCCTGTATAGACATTATGCATTTAGGAAAACATTTATCAACAAGTAGGTCAACATAAGAACTTTAGCTTTACCTTAAGAACAGCTGCAGGAGCAACTCTAGAAGTATCAAATGCACGATTCTCCACTGTACGTAGCAGCCTGATTCCATCAGTATTTGCTAGAATTTTAACACCATTGTCGCTAGTTGAGATAGCTAATAGAATTCCACTAAGTATGACTCTCCTTCTTTATTTGTCCCACATGGGAACAATCTGTGAATAATCATATCATGAGATAAAATTTACAACTTCCAATATCATAGGGTAGCAGAAATCAACCCTCATCACCCATAAAAAGAAAAATCAGAATCTACAACATGCACAAAACATGTATTATTAGTTTTAAAAATTAAAAAAAAAAACATACTTGAGGGTTTTTAACCGCCAAGTATATTTTTTAAAATAAATTTAAAAAACATAGAATACTTGATTGTTTACTAACCACCAAATATTATCTATGTTTTAAATAGGATTTTTAAGAAAAATTTATAAAGTGCATAATCTTTATCATTTATCACATTAAATTTCTCATTTAATAAACATCAATCCTCCAATCAATCGCTTTCAATCATATATCCAAAATCCATATAGCAAACAAGTAAGCATAACCAATTTTAGTCTACCCCAAATCTACAATCACAAAAAGTACCAATCGTCCAATCAATTATATTTAATCATATATCACAACTCTACATAGCAAAAAGTAAAAGAAAAAAACTATACTCTAAAACAACTATTTCTACAATTACAATGAGTACTACTCCATCAATCAATCACATTTAATCATATATCAAAGTTAGCTTACAATGAATTTAGCTCTCTATCTCTCTTGAAGAAGACATAACAGCAATTGGTAAGAACAATGATTTCCTTGATATTAGTAATTATACCTCTAAAAGATGTAAATTCAATGAGTTAAACCAAGAAAGGTACGGCTTGTTAATTTGCAAATTGAACAAATCCACATTGATGAACACTTAAATATGTATGTTTAATAAGAGCTTAGTTCATCATATTACATTAATAGTATCATTAAATTCCTCAACTTAAGTATATTTGTAGTCTTCGCATCTTTGGAATTAACTTCCTCTTAATTTTGGTTTTGTTACAGGTTCGGTAAAATGGGCATAACTCTCTATTTATAGATCAAAATGGTGCAAATCTTAATGTTTTGGAAAGATGATTAAATTATATACAAGATTGTATTTCAGAAGCATCATCAAATTCGGTTTCTTAGTGGACCAAAAATGGACTTGAAGTGAACCCATCTGCAGTTTCAGCCCAGCTTAACCATGCCTCAGTATTTGGATCATATCTCTCAGAATACATATCCAAATCGTATGAATCAAGATGTTCTAGAAAGCTGAGAGAAATATCTACGATTTTCATGAAGACATGTGATTAAAATTCACAATAATTCAAGGTCAAAATCGGTGTTCAAATTCGGTTCACCTAATTACCCTAATTATCAAAGTTGGTGCGTCTAGTATTTGACAATTATTCCTTTGTAATTTGACAAGTTTGCCCTTGAATGTATCTATAAATAGAAGTGCCTTGTGACCCATTAGGGCATCTTGTCTTTTGCTGGGATCTTGTATGGTGTTTCTCTCTTGTGTTTTAATGTTATTAATGAATTTCCTTTTTCTTGCAATTTGTGTTCTTTCTCTTATAATGTCTTGCTAATTTCTCTCTTGCTAAGGTGAAAGGGTGAAACCCTTGATATGAGAGTAAGGATTCTCTAACTCTTAATATGTGCTTAATAATCATAATCTTATGTTGTTTGTATGATTTATATTTATTCTCTTAATCAATCTTGGCACCACTCGTAAAGTGAAGGTCTTGATCCATTGTAGACAATCCTTGACACATCAAATGCTTGGATCCTTTCTAGATGTCGTATGATTCTTTCTTACCGACACGAATCTAGTTAAGAACCTTGATTTGTTGTAAACATATGGAGATTGGCACATTGGATGCTTGAACCCATTTACGAGAAGTGGTATAAATATTGGTAACGAAGCAATATAACTCATATAACTAAAATGGGTTGTTTATCCTTATTTGAAATATCAAGGGCGGATCCTCTAACCTTAGCTATCATTATTATTGTGTTAATTTCTTACGTATTTTAATTATTCTCATCTATTGTTGATATTATCTTGTCATATCTTTGAATCATCTTAGCTTATAATTTGTAGCGCTAAAATCTCCTTCCTCGTGGATCGACCCCGGTCTCACCGGGTTTTATTACTTCGACACTCCTATACTTGGGAGACAATCCTTTTTCGGATGTGTCAAGTTTTTGGTGCCGTTGCTAGGGAAGGTAAAAATTGGCGTATAAAATTATAAGTGTTCTCTTTTCTCATCTTAGATCTAAATTTTTCGTGTGTTCATCTTTTCTTCTCTTTTCTTCTCTCTTTCTTGCATGAAAATTTGGTCACGAACATCTAGTGATAGACTTGTTAGAAAAATATCATCTTCATTAGAAAACATGGCCGATAATCATGTGGAAATATTCACGGATGAAGGGGACAACCGTTCGTAACAAAATGATCAAAACCAACGAAGAACCCTCAGAGACTACATGAATCCGGTAAGGACTAGTGCACCGTCTTGTGTAGTTTCTCCTCCAGATTCAATCCATTTCAATTTCAAACCAAGTTTTGTTCGGCTTCTACCTACTTTTCATGGCCTTGACATGGAGAACCCATATTCGCACTTAAAACTCTTTGAAGAGGTATGTAGCTCCTACACTGACCCAAATTGTAGCATAAACACTATTAGATTAAAGCTTTTTCCTTTTTCTTTAAAAGATAAAGCTAGAACATGGCTACAAAATTTGAGGTCGAATTCCATCAGTTCATGGGATGAGATGAAACAACAATTTTTGAAAAAATTTTTTCCTACCCATAGAACAAATTCTCTTAAAAGACAAATTTTCGATTTCTCTAAAAAACAAGGGGAAACCCTTTACCAATGTTGGGATAGGTATAAGGAACTACTTAATACCTGTCCTCATCATGGGTTTGAAACTTGGAGAATAGTTGCACACTTCTATGAAAGGTTAACACCTCAAGATAGGCAACTAGTAGAATTAATATGCAATGGAGAATTTAAAGAAAAAGACCCTGAGGAAGCACTTGACTTCCTAGATTCCTTGGCAGAAAAGGCACAAAATTGGGACACTGCTGGCACCTATGAGGTACTAGGCAAGGCCCCAACCTCGACATCCAATAGATGCATTTACAACCTTAGGGAAGACCATGACCTTCAAGCCAAATATGCATCCCTAGCTAGAAAAGTCGAAGCTTTAGAAATGAAAAAGAGTGGTCAATTGAATTCTATTCAAGAAAATGTCTGTAACATTTGTGATGACAATGACCATTCTACTGATGATTGCCCAACTTTGCCTGCCTTTGGGGAATGTCTCCATGAGCAAACCAATGCCTTGAACACTTTCAAAAGGCCAAATCACAATCCATACTCACAAACCTACAATCCTGGTTGGAGAAATCATCCAAATTTTAGTTGGAAAAATGACAACCATGCACAATCTTCACAAGTCCCCTTCCAAACACGACAAAATTTTCAAAATTCTCATAATCGTGCATATGCTCCTCCTCCTAGAAATGACTTTGAAGAAACATTACATTCATTCATTGCAAAGAAAGAGACTTTCAATAGTCAAACTGCTCAAACATTAGCAAATTTGTCAGAAACTCTTGCAAAATTTGTATCTACATTTAGCATCCAAGAGAAGGGAAAATTTCCTTCTCAAACATTGCAAAACCCCAAAGATCAATCTAACTCAAATGCAGGGAGTTCAAATAACCATTATTTTGACCAAGCCAAGTCAGTCATGACCCTTCGCAATGGTAAGGTTGTTGAAAAACACATTCCTGACCTTTGTGAGAAAGAAGAAGAATCGATCTCTAAAGGGCAGGAAGAGGTTGCCAAACCAACACCTAGCGAAGAGGAAACCAAATCCTCATCTGTGCCTCCATTTCCTCAAGCATTAGCCACACAAAAGAAGCCAACTCACAATTCTGAAATCTTTGAAATTTTCAAACAGGTAAAGGTCAACATTCCCTTGCTTGATGTGATCAAACAGGTACCTTCTTATGCAAAATTTTTGAAAGACTTGTGCATTGTGAAAAGAAAACTGAATGTGAAAAAGAAGGCCTTTCTAGCCGAGCAAGTAAGTGTTATTCTTCAAAATAATAATTACAGTGAAATATAAGGATCCAGGTTGTCCTACAATTTCATGTGTTATTGGAGACCATAAAATTGAACAAGCTTTACTTGATCTTGGTGCTAGTGTGAATTTGCTTCCATACTCGGTTTTTCAAAAACTCAATCTAGGTGAGTTAAAACCGACTTCTGTGACTCTTTTGCTTGCTGATAGATCAATTAAAGTACCAAGAGGAGTAGTAGAAGATGTATTAATTCAAGTCGATAAATTCATTTACCCAGTGGATTTTATCGTCTTGGACACACAACCAGTAGAAGTAAGCAATTCAATTCCTGTTATTTTAGGGCGTCCATTTCTAGCTACCTCTAATGCTTTGATTAATTGCAGGAATGGAGTCATGAAGCTATCATTTGGGAACATGACATTGGAACTTAATATTTTTAATATGTGCAAACAACCAAATGAAGAAGAAGATGAAATTGACGAGGCCAATGTAATTGAATCTATTGTGGAAGATCACATCCAAAAAGGGAGTTCTTCTGACCCTTTGGAAACTTGTCTAGTGAATTCATCAGAATCAAGTATGGAACTAGAGTCTGATCTTTCTGATATCTGTTCTTTATTGGATTGTGCACAGGTGATGGAAAAAGGCTCAAAATCAAGATTTGAAGAATTGGGGCAAATGAATGAAAGCAAGGAAGAGGAAGCTCCCAAGTTAGAATTGAAGCCCTTACCTGAAGGACTGAAATATGCATATCTTGGGGAGAATCAGACATATCCGGTGGTAATTTCTTCATCCCTCACATGCGAGCAACAAGGTAAGTTGATAGAAGTGCTTAAAAGGCATAAAAATGCAATTGGGTGGACTTTAAAAGATATAAAAGGCATTAACCCCTTAATTTGCACACATAGAATACATTTAGAGGAAAATGCCAAAACATCTCAACAACCTCAAAGGAGATTAAATCCACACATGAAAGAGGTCATTAGGGCTGAAGTTCTCAAACTACTTGATGTGGGAATTATCTATCCTATTTTTGATAGTAAGTGGGTAAGCCATACATAAGTAGTACCTAAAAAATTTGGCATTACAGTTGTTAAAAATGAAAAGGGAGAATCATTGCTAACTCGTGTCTCATCTAGTTGGAGGATGTGCATTGATTATAGAAAATTAAATGGTGTCACTAGAAAAGACCATTTTCCCTTATCTTTCCTTAACCAAATTCTTGAAAGAGTAGCAGGAAACCCCTACTACTGCTTTCTTGATAGATACTCAGGCTATTATCAAATTCCCATTGCACTCAAAGACCAAGAAAAGATCACATTCACGTGCCCCTTTGGCACTTTTGCATTTAGGAGAATGCCTTTTGGATTTTGTAATGCCCCAGCCACTTTTCAAAGATGCATGTTAAGCATTTTCAGTGACATGGTTGAGCATTGTTTAGAAGTTTACATGGATGATTTAACTGTCTTTGGAAACTCTTTTGACAATTGTCTTGAAAACTTAGAAAAAGTCATAAAAAGGTGTGTAGACAAAGGTCTTATTTTGAATTGGGAAAAATGTCATTATATGGTCACTTCGGGAATTGTCTTAGGCCATGTGGTGTCTTCTAAGGGAATTGAAGTGGACAAAGCAAAAGTGAAATTAATTTCCCATTTGCCTCCACCAAAAACAGTCAAAGAGGTTCGATCATTCTTAGGGCATGCTGGATTTTATAGGAGGTTCATAAGAAATTTTAGTGCTATATCTAAACCTCTTTGTAACCTTTTAATAAAAGACACCTCTTTTGAATGGACTCAAGAATGTAAAAATGCTTTGATAAAATTAATGGACTTTAACAACTGCTCCAATATGCAATTCCTGATTGGTCATTACCTTTGATTGAATGTGTGATGCACAGGGACTATGCCGTTGGTGCTGTTAGGACAAAGAAAAAAAGGTAAGCCTTATGTCATATACTATGCAAGTAGGACTTTAAATGATGCGCAAATGAATTACACAACAACGGAAAAAGAACTACTTGCAGTAGTATTTGCATTGGACAAATTTCGTTCTTATTAATTGGTTCTCCCATAATTGTTTACACTGACCATGCAGCTGTGAGATATTTAATGTCTAAACAGGATGCAAAACCTAGATTGATACGGTGGATCTTATTGCTCCAAGAATTCAACATCACAATAAAGGATAAGAAAGGAGCCGAAAATGTCGTTGCTGATCATCTTTCAAGACTAACGACAAAGACATTAATTGAAACTTCACCTATCAATGATTCTTTTCCTGATGAATTTTATTTTCCGTTGCCATTGTACCTTGGTTTGCTAACATTGTAAATTTTCTTGCGACAGGGAAAATGCCACCTCATTGGAATGCTCAAGACAAAAGAAAATTTTTAACAGAGGTGAAAAATTTTTACTGGGATGATCTGTATCTTTTCAAATATTGTCCGGATCAAATAATAAGAAGATGCATACCCGACAATGAGGTAAGTAGTGTCATTAATTTTTGTCATTCCGGAGCATGTGGTGGACATTTTTCATCTAGAAAAACAGCTGCTAAGATCTTACAATGTGGATTTTATTGGTCCACCTTATTTAAAGATGCACATGCATTTTACAAAACGTGTGAAAATTGTCAAAAATTGGGATCTATTTCAAAAAGAAACATGATGCCGTTGAATCCCATTCTTGTCGTTGAAATCTTTGACTGTTGGGGTATTAATTTTATGGGACCTTTTCCATCGTCATTTGGTTTTGTGTACATCCTTGTTGTAGTAGACTATATTTCAAAATGGGTCGAGGCAATTCCATGTCGAAATAATGATCACAAAACAGTTGTTAAATTCTTGAAAGAGAATATCTTGAGTAGATTTGGAATTCCTCGGGCCATTATTAGTGATGGGGGTACACATTTTTGTAACAAACCATTTGAAACTTTAATGAAGAAATATGGAATAACCATAAAATTTTTACACCTTATCACCCACAAATAAGTGGACAAGTTGAACTTGCTAATAGGGAGATAAAACAGATTTTAGAAAAAATGGTTAACCCAAATCGCAAAGATTGGTCCTTAAGACTTAATGATACACTTTGGGCTTACCGAACTGCTTTCAAAACATCATTAGGAATGTCTCCTTACAGATTAGTTTATGGAAAACCTTGTCACTTGCCTGTGGAAATTGAGCATAAAGCTTATTGGGCCATTAAAACATTTAACACAAACTTGAATGATGCTTGCAAGTTACGTAAACTCCAACTGAGTGAACTTGAAGAAATCAGGAATGAGGCTTATGAAATTCTAAAATCTACAAAGAAAAAATGAAGGTTTTTCATGACAAATCCATTGTTAGAAAATCTTTTGAACCTTCACAAAAAGTTCTTTTGTATGATTCAAGATTGCACCTGTTTCCTGGTAAACTTCAATCTCGTTGGACTGGGCCTTCCATTGTTAAAAATGTTTTCCCTCATAAAGCAGTTGAAATTGAGAACCCAATTAATGGTAATGTGTTAAAGTTAATGGACAATGGTTAAAACCATTCTTTGAAAATTTTGACAAAAATGAAGAGTCCATTGCTTTAATCGATCCTTTTTAAGGATTGATTTTTCCCGGTCAAGTGGCGGATACGGTACTCCGTGACATTTAAAGTCGGTTTTTCAGTTCCTTAAAAACTGTTGCTCACCTTGCATCCATTTTCTTTTCTTCTCTCTCATTTCTTCACATGGATACCATTCTCTCAAAATTGCACAAACATTTTCCCTCTCTTCCTCAAAATGATTTGCTTAAAATTTACAAAGCTCACGCAGAAAGACTAAGGATGTTGATGCGTAAGGGTATGCCTGTTGAAGTAAGATGGTTAATTGAAGCCAATGTTCGATTTTCTTATGAATTTTCAGATAATCTTGTTTCTCACATGCCAGGTATGAGAAAAAGCTCTTACGCCAAAAAGCGAAGAGCGAAAAGGTTACAAGTTTGTCCCAAATGTGCAAGATGGACTTGTAACCAGCGTTGCCACTCCTTGGGATATTTGTCTAACAATCGAGAGGATAAACTACAGTTCATCAAGAATGGACTGAGTAAAGAGTCTTTGGATGATATCCGAACGACTCTTGAGACGCATTCTTGTGGACTTGTGCAGCGTGAAATTTTTAACTTATGGACACAATTCCGAGATGAGCAGGAATGCTATAGTCTTGGGAATCTGACTCAAAACGACCCTATTTATCAGTTTATAAGAAAACTGGATGGGAAGCATATCCCCAACTCATAGAAGGTGTTTAAGCCGTTTCTGGACGTAAAACCAGAGGAAGATGTGAGCCACAGTCACAACTACCTGTACATATGCATGCGTGCCATCATTTTTGAATTTTAATGCTCCATAGCTATCATTTTTGAATTTGTATCTTTTGGTTGACTTATGGTGTCTCATTTCATCATTTTTTTTGAGTTTTTATGCATTATTGTCAACTTTTTCAACAAACAACCGAGCTACCTATATAGATGTAATCATTAGCATACTTTTTTGCACTCCATAAATACCACATCTCGTGTTCTCTTCTTCACACATAGTTAGAGAGTTGCATAAACATGGAGGGAACTTCAAAACGTCGAATCCAAAAGATATGTGTATTCTATGGATCTCGACCGGGTAAAAGTGAAGAGTTTATCAAGGCAGCAAATTATCTTGGTAGACTACTGGCTGAAAGAAAGATTCATGTGGTTTATGGGGGAGGTAGCCTCGGGTTAATGGGTTGTATATCAAGAGCTACACGGGTAGGAGGTAGTCAAGTTTTAGGAGTTATTCCTAAAGCTTTAGCTATAGAAAGCATTGTTGGAAAAACGGTTGGGAATGAGTTACAAGTCTCCTCTATGCATGAACGCATGGCACATATGCTCATCAATTCAGATGCTTTTATTGCTTTACCAGGTGGCTTTGGTACCCTCGAAGAAATTTTTCAAATTACCTCTTGGGCCCAACTGAATCTCCATCAAAAACCTATAGGTTTGTTGAATGTTAACAATTTCTTTGATCCTTTAATAAGTTTTGTTGATGCAGCTATAGAACAAAGTTTTATCCCTCATTCGGCGAGACAGATCCTTATTTCTGCCAATTCTGCTGGTGAGTTACTCGACAAATTACAAGCAGTTGAGTATGAACCTGACCCAGCTAGTACTCAAATTAATTGGTCAGGAGGGCAAAACAAGAAGTGCAAATTGGATCTGAATCTTCGTTTGTAATTTTTTTCTTGTCTTTTATTTTTTTGTATTTTATAAGTCTTTTAGGTCATCTCTCTTGAATAACAGAAGCTTCAGGTAATGTCTCCTATACTTTATCTCTCAACATTTAAATATTGAGGACCATGTTTCATTTGGTTGGGGGGGGGGAAGAATAGTAGACATAAGTATGTTTTGAATCCTCTTGAGACGTATTCTGGGTCAGGAATAGCAGAGTAAGGAGGACCAGTTTGAACTCTTGAAACTCATTCTAACCAATTTGTCATTTTATTTTGATTTTGTAAACTCATTTTAGCTAACTTAATATTATTTAGTCTTGATTTTTGAATTTTATAACAAGGAGGTCTTATTCATTTCACTTTGAATTATTCAAATCTATGAACTCTCACAACATTATTATTTAATAAACTGTGTGCTTATGTACTCGTTAAGCAAGTATTCATGAACCTTTCTTCACACACACATATACCTTGATGCATGATTGTGGGTGGTGAAATGAAATGTTACAATATTTGAGTTCTTTAATTTTGTTTAGGATAACAACAAAAGGAAGGGGAAAGCAAAAAAAAAAAAGTGAAAGCAAAAAAAAAAAGGTAAAAAAAAAGAAAGCAATTGTGAATAAGTTTGGTCTCATAGCCTCCTCAATTCGAGCAATTAAGCCCGAGGGGTGCCTCAATACCTAATACCCTAAGACCAACTGGTTTGGGAGCCATTGGCCCAAAGCTCGCTACATGGATTAAGGAGAAAGCTTAATGGGATTGAACATTGCACTATCCACAAGTTTCTAAACAAAAATAAAGCATCGGCAACCCGAATCGTTAAGCTCGTATGGGTGTCTTAACACCTAATGCTCTAAGGCCAACTGGTCTGGGAGCCATTAGCCTAAGGCTCGCTACATGGGTTAAAGATGCATTCTTTCGAAAAAAAAAAAACATATATAGATAAAATAAATGAATGCCCCCTACCTAAAGTTGTTAGCCTTAACAAATATTAGAACCGATATAGCTTCTTTCTAATAAGCCACATAGTCATGTGTCAAATGAGCACAAAAAGAAGGTTTATTGATATCTTGACTGAAGGGTACATGAGTCATAAAAAAAACGGTTGAGAGTTTGTTTATTTGGATAAATCAAGGAGAGTGCAATAATGACCACCTTGGATGTAAAATTCTATAAATCACTTCTAAATAATAACGCTTTAATTGTTAGAGACTAGCAATAAGCTGGTTGGGGGGTGTGATGAACACTTAAATACGTATGTTTAATAAGAGCTTAGTTCGTCATATTGAATTAATAGTGTCATTAAATTCCTCAACTTAAGCATATTTATAGTCTTCGCATCTTTAGAATTAACTTCCTCTTAATTTTAGTTTTGTTATAGGTTCGGTAAAATAGGCATAACTCTCTATTTATAGGTCAGAATGGTGCAAATCTTAATGTTTTGGAAAGCTAATTAAATTATATACAAGATTGTATTTCAGAAGCATCATCAAATTCGGGCTCTTAGTGGACCAAAAATGGGCTTGAAGTGAACCCATCTGCAGTTTCGTCCCAGCTTGACCATGCCTCAGTATTTGGATCATATCTCTCAGAATACGTATCCAAATTGTATGAATCAAGATGTTCTAGAAAGATGAGAGAAATATCTACGATTTTTATGAAGACATGTGATTAAAATTCACAATAAGTCAAGGTCAAAATTGGTATTCAAATTCGGTTCGCCTAATTACCCCAATTGTCAAAGTTAGTGCGTCTAATATTTGACAATTATTCCTTTGTAATTTGATAAGTTTGCCCTTGAATGTATCTATAAATAGAAGTGCCTTGTGACCCATTAGGGCATCTTGGCCTTTGCTGGGATCTTGTATAGTGTTTCTCTCTTGTGTTTTAATGTTATTAATGAATTTCCTTTTTCTTGCAATTTATGTTCTTTCTCTTATAATGTCTTCTAATTTCTCTCTTGCTAAGGTGAAAGGGTGAAACCCTTGATATGAGAGTAAGGATTCTCTAACCCTTAATATGTGCTTAATAATCATAATCTTATGTTGTTTATATGATTTATATTTATTTTCTTAATCAATCTTGACACCACTCGTAAAGTGGAGGTCTTGATCCATTGTAGACAATCCTTGGCACATCAAATGCTTGGATCCTTTCTAGATGTCGTATGATTCTTTCTTACCGACACGAATCTAGTTAAGAACCTTGATTTATTGTAGACATATGGAGATTGGCACATTGGATGCTTGAACCCATTTACGAGAAGTGGTATAAATATTGGTAACGAAGCAATATAACTCATATAACTAAAATGGGTTGCTTATCCTTATTCGAAATATCAAGGGCGGATCCTCTAACCTTAGCTATCATTATTATTGTGTTAATTTCTTGCTTATTTTAATTATTCTCATCTATTGTTGATATTATCTTGTCATATCTTTGAATCATCTTAGCTTATAATTTGTAGCGCTAAAATCTCCTTCCTCGTGGATCGACCCCGGTCTCACTGGGTTTTATTACTTCGATACTCCTATATTTAGGAGACAATCCTTTTTCGGATATGTCACACATCCTTTGCCAACTGGTATTTTCACAGAAAGAATTTCACGAAACTGAGAAAAGGGCTCCCTGAGATCTCCATCACTAACATCAGAGTCAAGTGCCCCCACAAAATTCTACAAAAAACATTTTTTTAATGGTAAAGAAGATATATTAGTCTTGATGATGAACTGATAATTACCAAAGAGGGAAAGACTTGACTCACAGTTGCATTATTTGACTTGCCATCAGATTGAGAACCCTGGACCTTGGCACCGTATGTTGCATGTCCGTCAGCCAATGCAAGATCTAATTAAAAGACAATAAAACAAATATATCAAATCAATATGCAAATAGAAAGCGCATGGAATGAAGTGGTTTCAAAAAAATAACTTTAGCAATTTAGTGTAAAAAGCTTAGTAGATATCCATAAAATAAAAACATGATATCAAACAAAGCTCTGCAAAGAAAAAAATTGAGGAATTTCTTCATGAAGAAAAATAAATAATTAACAACTGCGAATTACAGCATTGATCATTTGAAAACAATACCATCCAACAAGTTACAATAACCCTAAACTTAAAAGTCCTAAGGGAAAAGCAAAATCAGGTAAAGCACAAATAGATTATGCCTAAACCCAAAATTTAATATCCTAAACCCTACGAGGAAAATATTCACTTCACTACAAGAGAATGGGTTTTTTGCTACGTCAATTTACTGCGGGCCTAAAAAAGTGCGGTAAAAATTAAAATTTTACGGCGGGCTATGAAGCCTGCAGTAGAAGATACATATTTTACTGCGGTTTTTAGGCCCGCAGTCAAAAGATGCAATATAATCTAATTTTGTTTGTTTTTGCCCATTCTCTCCTGCTTCTCTCTCTCTCTCTTGCTTCCCTCTCAAATCCCTAATTTTTTCCTTCCCTAATTTTTCCCTCTCAAATCCCGCTTCTCTTATGCAATATAATCTCTCTTACGCTTCCTGAAGAGCCGACGAAAATCTCTGCAACTACGATGGATCCCTGATTTCACAGCCTTTCAACCTCGTTAGTCCCACACTCGCCATTCCTCGCTGCACCGTTCCTCGCTGGTTTGGTGAAAGATCGATCGTTATCTCCTACGAAACCGAAACAGGTGAACAAATCTCCTGTTTTTTAATTCCTATTTTTTTACACCCATCTCCACGCTTCTCTCTCATCCTTCCATCTCGGCTGATGCAACACTTCTCTCTCATCCTTCCATCTCGATTGATGCTGCTGTACAAACAGCTAGGCTTGCTAGTAAGGCTCCTTCCAAAGAAAAAAGGCAAGTAGCTGTTTACTAATCTACCGGATCGGGCTCGATTTTTGCTGATGTGAGCTTTTAGGTTTTGATATTTTGAGGTTCTTTATGTTGTGGACAAAAATTAGCATTTTAATGTAATTATAAAGATAATTATGGAGTTAATTATTTTTGTTTAGTTTCTTGTATTTTTTAGTATTTGTTTGACCAAGATTAACGAGGATTTTGTCTTTGAAATTTTAGAGTTGATATTTACAAATATTTTATCTTTATATGGTTGACTTGGATTAGGATAATTGACTCAAGATTTGTGTAATTTTCTGAATAAATTTTGTTGATGGATGGTTAATTATGGAGGATGAATTTCTTCTTCTTCTTATTATTATTTATTGATCAGGAAACTTTTTGCTTTTACTGAAAATTATTTGATTAATTGATTTGATTCGATTTGACTTGAATTTTTTCACATGGCTAATTCGCTTGAGGAAAGGAAAAAGAGATATTTAGGACCTGAAGTTTTACATGTAATTTAGACATGAGTTGACTTTGTTATTACATGCTATAAATAATTTTGTTTCAGTATCTAGTCAGTGCATATGAAATAACTATTATTACGGATGGTTGAAGTGATTCTCTTAAATTAAGTATGTTTTCTTTTTTATTTGTTTATTTTTTTGAAAGAAGAAGTTGTGCGTGTGAGTGTGATTTTTTTCGGATTGTAAATATAGTTTTGTATATTTTTATTTGGATGGTTTAGGAGCAGAGCTATTCAGGACTGTGTATGAATAAGGAAGTGGCTTTTCTTCTGTGAATCCGGTTATTATCGTAAAGAAAGGAGAGGAAAATGTACAGTGTGGATACTAACTGCAGGGCTAGGTTTGTGGTATTCTTGCCCAATATTTTATTTTCTTGGTTGCCTTACATTTTGAGTACTCTGCAATCATTTACAGTAACTGATGTTTAAGGTTCACTAATGGAAGAACAATCATTGACATTATAGGCTAGTTCTGTTTCTTTTCGTTTTGCTTGATTCTACTTCACATTGCTACTGACTCGTAGTGAAACTATGTCAAAGTTCGTAAAATTTTTCTATTTGTTTTACCAGGTCAGGAATTGGGTATCCAGTGATTTATTCCACCTTGCTTGGCTCCTACAACAGAAGTATCCGTGATTCTGCAAGGAGTTAACTATGCTTCGGGTGCAGGTGGGATTCTTAAAGATACAGGATGCATCTTTGTAAGGATTCTTCCCCACTGGATGGTGTTATGATTTGCACAAGGCATCCTTGAAATTAGTAGGGTTTGTTCTCAAAGCATCTATAAGGGCAGTACTGAAGAAGCTAACATGTTTCATGTTTCAAAGTTTTGATTGCTGCCAAATCCAATTAATTTTTCTGTTGCAGGGAGGGATAATGAGGAAGCAAAAACTTCAGATTGCAAATAAAACAATGGATTGTCTCTATTTCTGCTTGGCATACAATAAATTAATTCACCAATATTAAAATCAGTTTTGATATTATTAACCTGCAATGTATGAAATGCATTTAATTTGCCTAAGAGATATGGTTGTTTTGTTCATTTTTTACTCACTTGCGTCCTACCAATCAATTGCATATTGATTTGAGTAACAGAGTATTGATGCAACATGTAATTCACAGGTTGGCCGACTCAACTTCGATGCACAGTTAGATAATTTTGCAAATACCCGACAAGACATAATCTCAGGCATTAGTGTTCCTGCAGCTCTAGAGCTCCTGCACGGGGCTATCTTCTCAGTTACAATTGGCGCGAACGACTTCATCAATAATTACTTGACACCCGTTGTCTCGTCTGCCGAGCAAAAGCTGATTTCTCCAGAATTGTTTGTGGACATCATGATTTCAAGATTTAGGCTACAACTTACCGTAAATTCCCTTACAACTCTACATACATTAGCAATCTTTTTTCAACTTAAATTTTATTAACAGATTGATGTTGTTATTCCCAGAGACTCTACAATTTGGATGCAAGAAAAATAGTTGTGGCATATTTATAAACTTTGCCATGATTTTATTAATGTTGTTTTCATAAACTTTGCATCATTTAGAAGGTACTGTATATTTATCAGTAATATCGTTCTGTAGCTACTTTGTTTTTATCACACTGGTCTTACAGATTAATATATTTGCAGTGCGGCTGCCTCATCCATGTCTGCTCTTAAGCAACCAACCATTCGGGTGGTGGCTATAATTGCTGAAGGTGTGCCTGAGGCAGACACTAAGCAATTGATTGCATATGCACGATCAAACAATAAGGTGAGGAAATGATGTAAAGTTAGTTTAATTACACATAACTAAAAATGGTTAAGCAATGAAGTTGTGTTTCTATAATTCAATTTCCACTTCAAATGGCACTACTGAAAGTATTGATCATTAATAATATTTTACTCATCTTATCTAACCTAATATTGATGGTTTACAAGTTGTTATCGGGCCTGCTACTGTTGAAGGAATTCAAGCTGGAGCGTTTAAGATAGGTGACACGGCTGGAACCATTGATAATATCATCCATTGCAAACTCTACAGGCCTGGATCTATTGGCTTTGTCTCCAAATCTGTATGTATTCATTGCACCCTTGACCCACACACAAGAACTTTCTATCAGTAATATTGAAAAATTTACTTGTGAACTGTTATATCAAATTAAAAAGAATCATATTTACTGTGATTTTATTATTATCTTCTTCTAATATATTCTGGTTAGTGCCATTAATTTGATACTGAGCCTTCTAACTTGGTATGCTGAGGAATGTAAGAATTATTCAAAATTGTCCAGCCAATTGACTTTGTTATGGCAGAGAAATACTATATTTAGTGATAAAGTGGCTGCCTAGAGAAATACTATATTTTAGTGATGAGGTGGAATTTGAAAAATGGAAATTTTAGAAAATTCCATCCATACTTTTGCAATACTTGCATTCTTTTTACATATTTGCTTGAAATATTTCTTTTATAAAAACTTCAAACACTTATATTACATGTCCTCTGAACAAAGCACCTTCTAGCCAATTGACTTGTGCAATCATTCTGTACTCAAACCTTAAAGTAGGTTTTTTACTTCAATTTCAAGTAGTGCAATGGCGAAGTTTTATCCATTGGGTAGACTCTAATGTTGATGCTACCCCATAAATATGCCTTTGCTACAGCCTGCAATCATCTTGTGCAGTAGAATAAGAAGAATGTCATCTGTTGTAAGTTCTAAGAAATAATGTTTTTCCCTACTAAATCTGCAGGGTGGCATGTCTAATGAACTATACAATTCTATTGCTTGTGTAACTGATGGAATCTACGAAGGTACATCATATTCTGCTTTGCTTTTTATATAATTGCCACAATGTATTTTGATTAGGATCAAACATAATGTAGGTATTTTCTTCAAACTTCAGGTATAGCAATTGGAGGAGATGTGTTTCCAGGCTCAACCCTGTCTGATCATGTTTTGCGGTTTAACAACATTCCATAGGTATGTTTCTGTTTTTTTAGTTATTCTCTTAGGTTTGTATTCTATATCTCATCATAGAACGTAAAATGCATCAACTGAAATGAATACACACTGCGTGGTACACAATATTAATGGTTTAGAATGGCATAAAACTTATTTTTTGCCATCCATCATTTAGGCCAGAACATTGATGTTTTTGATATTGTTTTCATACAACTTGAAGTGGTCAGTCTATTCATTTTTTATAATTTAGAGTGCATACTTAAAAAGCAAATTATATGATTGTCTGTTTTTCGGTGCTTATCATTTTCTTGTATTTTTGTAGCTAATTTTATTCTCTCAAATCTCGTTTTCTTTGATCAAACTTAGGTCAAGATGATAGTTGTACTTGGGGAGCTTGGAGGGCGAGATGAGTATTCGCTACTTGAAGCTGTGAAGCACGGGAAAGTGACCAAACTTTTAACTGCGGGCCAATGGCCCGCGGTAAATAATTTTAACTGCGGGTCAGATGCTCGCGGTAAAAGAATCCCACCAGACCACAAATGTTTACGGCGGGCATTAAGCCCGCGGTAAAAAACTTTTTACTGCGGGCCAAAACCGCGGTAAAAAGTAAAATGAATTTTTACGGCGCCATTTTATACGACGGGCTTAAACCGCCGTATGCCCGCCGTAGAAGGTCTTTTACCGCGGTTTCGGCCCGCGGTAAAAAGCCCATTTTCTTGTAGTGCTTCCTGGAAACAACGATAATATATTCCAATTGAGCCACTGAAAGCATGAAAACAGAGTATCAAAAATTTATAGAAAAAAGATTTCGTTTGAAGCAGTAATAGATTTAGAAGTTAATATCTTTGCCCCAACAGAAATTCCATTTCTTGATCACAAACTCATAAAATTGATGATTCACTTTCACTGTCCAGCAGGAGCTAGCAAAGGCTTAAGCCAAATCCAGTATAAGATCAGATATTGCACTAAAAAAGACCATGCTCAGCAGGCACAACAGCACGGGAAAACTGTTAGCCCTAAGGCTACATGATAATTTTGATGATAACAATACACATTGATTAATTGAGATTTACTAACATGTTTATTTATGTGCAAGAGTAATATCATTGAAATAATTGTAAAATCAAGAAAAAAGGCTTATTAAAATGAAGTGTGAACCTAAGGGAGAAGGACTACATGTCAAGGGCACAAAGTTTAAAGAACAAGGTTGACAGGAATGTGAACATAAGCCCCCCAATGTGCAATCAATTGGTCATATATATCTCTATAGAATCAAATGATGTGATTACTGAGCCTTGGAAAGCTACTCAATTTATAAAATTTCATATGTTTTAAAGAAATTCAAATTTCAAGTGCAAGGTTGTCCAAATCATCATGCAAATTGAAAGACAAATGGAAGCAGTTGACATGAGTACCGAATACTCCTTTGGACATATCTTGAGCTAGAAAAATCAAAATGACTGATTCTTATGGCATTGGAAATATGACTTAATGAAGAACATTTCATGTGTTTGAAGAAATTCAAATTTCAAATGGAAGACTGACATAATTGACATACAATTCAGTGGACTGACACAGAGAAGAAAAAATCAACTATTTAGCACCGAATGATGTTTTGTTCATATCTTGAGTTAGAGATAACCAAATGACTGATTCTGTTGGAATTAGAAGATGATTCAATGGAGCCAGATTTCATATTCTTTGAAGAAATTCAAATTTCAAACAGAAGGCCGACATAATACATATGCAAGTCGGTGGACTGACACATGGAAGAAAAATCAAGTCACATGAGCACCGAATGGTGTTTTGGCCATATCTTAAGCTACAGTTATCCAAATGACTTGGTTCTTGATTCGTTGAAAAGCTTATTCAATTGTGCAGATCTTTTGTGTTTTTCATATTTTCAAATTTCAAACGGAACATTGACAAAAATGACAGACAAGATTACAGTTTTTATGGTGGGCAGAAAATTTGGAGTTGGTGTCTTCACTTGACTAAGTTCATCCCATTTGCCTATAAAAGGAGCCCTTCTCCCATGCATTCAAGCAGAGCAAGAGAAGCATCTATTAAGCAAAAAACAAGAGAAATATCAAGTCTAGAGAGCTTTTATATTCTGTATCCACTCTTTGAAGAGAGTTCTACTTTTGTTGTAAAAAATTTTCTTTGTTCTTGTATTATGGTGAGAGAGAGATCTTCTTGTAAATGATAAAAGTTATCTTGAGAGAACTCTTTCCTTGGTGAGATTGTTCATCAAGAAGAACTCTTGGTGTGGTGTTATCAAGAGTTGAAAAAAGTTGCCTTGGTGAGGTTGTTCATCAAGAAGAACTCTTGGTGTGGTGTTATCAAGAGTTTAAAGAAGTTGCCTTGGTGAGGTTGTTCATCAAGAAGAACTCTTGGTGTGGTGTTATCAAAAGTTGAAGGAAGTTGTCTTGGTGAGGTTGTTCATCAAGAAGAACTCTTGGTGTGGTGTTATCAAAGGTTGGAAGAAAAAGTCTTGGTGAGGTTGTTCATCAAGCAAGTTGTAAAGATTTCTACAACTTAGTGGAAAGCTTAGCTCGTGGAGCTAGAAGCCCGTGGACGTAGGCAAGGTTTGCCGAACCACGTAAATTGAGTTTGCACTCTCTCTATCCCTATCTCTTTACATTAACTTGCACTTGTGATTGTTCTTTATTTCCATTCTCTTGATTGCATTCTATTTTCATCCTCTTCACCTTTGTTCTTAAAGAAAAGATTTAAATAATTTTGATCTTTCAAGAAAAGTTTTCTAAATCAGTTTTTATAAATAAAAACCCAATTCACCCCCCCTCTTGGGTTGCCATACCTGGGTCAACAAGTGGTATCAGAGCAAGGTTGCTCTTTTTTTTAAATCTTAACCGATTTTGAGCTATGGCTACTTTTAATTCAACTTCATATATTGAGGGGCTTTCTATCTCTAGACCACCATTTTTTAATGGAAGTGATTACTCTATTGGAAAACTAGAATGTGTATTTTCTTGAAATCTTTTGATTATGATTTATGGTCTATTGTTTTGGAAGGACCTTTTGTTCCTAGCAAAATTGAAAATGGAGAAAGCATGCTTAAAAAACCTAAAGAGTTTAGTGAAGATGATAAAAAGAAATTGAGTTTGAATGCTAAAGCTATGAATGTGTTATATTGTGCTTTAGATAGAAATGAGTTTAATAGAATATCTACTTGTTCTACGGCACAAGAAATATGGCACACACTTGAAGTTACTTATGAAGGAACTAGTCAAGTTAAAGAATCTAAAATTAGTATGCTAGTTCATAGTTATGAGTTTTTAAGATGAAATCGGATGAATCAATTTTTGAAATGTTTACTAGATTTACGGATATTGTCAATGGTTTGAAATCTCTTGGCAAATTTTATTCTAATGTTGAAATGGTGAGAAAGATTCTTAGGTGTTTACCAAAATCTTGGGAGCCAAAAGTGACGGCAATTTTCAAGAAGCAAAGGACCTCACTAAATGACCATTAGAAGAACTTATGAGTTCTCTCTGATTCATGAAACTCACCTTGAAGGAGAAATGAAGAATATTGCGAAGTGGCAAACATGTGCTCATGGCTTTAAGAGAAAAGAGATAAAAAAAAAAAAACAAAAAAGTATTTACATGATCCTAAACTTTCATATGATGAATTACTTGAAGCATTCCAAAATTACATGTGCAAATTGATAAGAAAAACTTAAAAATCAATGCTTTCAAAAAGAAGTCAAAAATCATGTTATCTCAATTAGAAGAGTTGGTGGAAATAAATGAAGCTTTAGAAAATGAAAATGAAATTTTAAAGCAAAAAGATTTTGAAAGTTTGGAAGTCAAATACATTTATTAAAAAAACTGAATTTTAAAACAAAAGGATTTTGATAAATTGGAGAAAGAAAATGTTATTTTGAAAAAGGAAAATAATGACTTAAGAAATATTGTTGATAGTTTTACAAAAAGCACAAAAAATTTGAACTCTATGTTACAAAACCAAAGGCGTGTTTTTGATAATAGAGGGTTAGGATATAAAACTCATAAAACTCAAAACTATTTTAAAAACTATTTTGTTCATACATCTTCTAGGAATAATCCTAATCATTCATGTACTTATTGTGGAAGAAAAGGACACAAAGTGCATTCTTGCTATATTAAGAGAAATCCTAATTTGAAACAAATATGGGTTCTAAAAAGTACCATAACTAACCCCCAAGGACCCAAGAACTTTTGGATACCAAAAAGTTACTTCTTGAATGTTGATTGTAGAGACAAAGGAGTGGCAACACAAGTGGTACTTAGATAGTGGATGCTCAAGGCATATGACCGGAGATGCCTCCAAATTCTCAAGATTAATCATGAAGAAAAGAGGATATGTGACCTTCGGTGATGATGCCAAAGGAAAGGTAATCGGACATGGTGATATTGGTAACCCTTCTTCACCTATTATTAAAGATGTTTTGCTTGTTCATGATTTGAAACATGATTTGATTAGCATTAGTCAATTATGTGATAAGAGATATTTTGTTGCTTTTGAGCCTAATAGATGTGTGATTAAGGATATTAGTAACAATAAGATATTATTATTGGTAATAGATGTGGTAATATTTATACAATTGATATTGATGTTAATGATCATGTAGAAAATTGTTTCATTGTTAATCATGATGCTTGGTTATGACATAGAAGGTTAGGTTATGCTAGCATGGACACAATTTTAAAAATTTCTAAAAATGATTTAGTTGATGGTCTTCCAAAAATAAAATTTGAAAAGGATAAGATTTGTGATGCTTGTCAATTTGGAAAACAAGTGAAAACTTCTGTTAAACAAAAGAAATTTATTTCAACAAATAAACCTCTACAATTACTTCATTTGGATTTATTTGGACCATCAAGAACTCAAAGCCTTGGTGGAAAGTATTATGTTTTTGTTATTATATATGATTATTCAAGATTCACTTGGGTGTTATTCTTGAAAACTAAAAATGAGGCCACACAAACTTTTTCAAAATTTACAAAAGAGTCCAAAATAAAAAAGGGTATTCTATTGTGTCTATTAGGAGTGATCATGATGGTGAAGTAGACAATGTTGCATTTGAAAATCTTTGTGATGAAAATGGATTTGAACATAATTTTTTTGCACCTAGAACTCCACAACAAAATGGTGTTGTTGAAAGAAAAAATAGGACTATCCAAGAAATGGCTAGAATCATGTTACTTGAAAATAATTTGCCAAAATATTTTTGGGCCGAAGCCGTTAATACCGCATGCTTTATAATCAATAGAGTTTATATTAGAGCTTTAATAAAGAAAACTCCTTATGAACTTTGGAAAGGAAGAAAACCCAACATTGGATTTTTTAAAGTTTTTGATGTAAATGTTTTATTTTAAACACTAAGGATAACCTTGAAAAATTTGATGCAAAAGCCGATGTTGGAATTTTTGTTGGCTACTCCAACCATAGTAAAGCATATAGAGCTTTTAACAAAAAGACTCTTACTATTGAAGAATCTATGCATGTTAAATTTGATGAAACTAATGTTATTTCTTCAAAGAATTTAGATGATGATATTGTTGAGGTAGAAAGGCAAATCAAGGAATCAAGGCTTGATGAAAAGAGCCAAGATGAATTACAACTTCAACAAGAAAAGCTTGAGGAAGTAAATGATTCTTCCCAAAAATTACCAAAGGAATGGAGGTATGCAAAAGCTCACCCTAAAAGATATCATTATTGGTGAACCATCACAAGGTATGAGAAATAGATCTTCTTTTAGAAACTTTTGTAATCATTTTGCATTTATCTCTCAATTTGAACCAAAATCTTTTAAAGAAGCCAAAAATGAGAAAGTTGGATTTTGGCTATGCAAGAAGAATTGAACCAATTTGAGAGAAATCAAGTTTGGGAATTAGTCCCTAGACCTAAATATGACTAAATCCCTTAGTCAAAGATATATTTTGCATAATTAGAAGAGAATTAGGCATGTTGGATATGTCTTAATTTTGTTTTTATATGATAATATTTGAATGGTAGCATATGTTAAGGGGGAGAATATATTTAGGGGGAGTAGTTAATTTGATTACATCTTTTTGATGATAACAAAAGGGGGAGAAATGGTTGAATTGCTTACTTACATTCATAACAAGTGCCATCTTTTTGTTTATTCTTGATTTTATTTTCATTCTTTATTTTAGATATTATTTGAAAGCAATCAATGGTTTGTCATCATCAAAAAGGGGGAGATTGTTAGCCCTAAGGCTACATGATAATTTTGATTATAACAATACACATTGATTAATTGAGATTCACTAACATGTTTATTTATGTGCAAGAGTTATATTATTGAAATAATTGTAAAATCAAGAAAAAGCTTATTAAAATGAAGTGTTGAAGCTAAGGAGAAGACTACATGTCAAAGGCACCAAAGTTTAAGAACAAGGTTTGACTCAAGGAATGTGACACATAAGCAATGTTCAATCAATTAGTTATATATATCTCTATAGATAGCCAAATGACATGATTCTTGAGCCTTTGGAAAGATTACTCAATTTATAACATTTCATATGTTTTAAAGAAATTCAAATTTCAAGTGTAAGGTTGTCCAAATCATCACGAAAGTTGAAAGACAAATGGAAGCAGCTGACATGAGCACCGAATACTCTTTTAGACATATCTTGAGCTAGAAAAATCAAAATGACTTGATTTTTAAGGCATTGGAGAGAGGACTTAATGAATCACATTTCATATGTTTTGAAGAAATTCAAATTTCAAACGGAAGGCTGACATAATTGACATGCAATTCGGTGGACTGACACAGAGAAGAAAAATCAACCCATTTGAGCACCAAATGATGTTTTGTCCATATCTTGAGTTAGAGATATCTAAATGACTTGATTCTTGTGGAATTAGAAATATTATTCAATGGATCAGATTTCATATTCTTTGAAGAAATTCAAATTTCAAACAGAAGGCCGACATAATACACATGCAAATCGGTGGACTGACACATGAAAGAAAAATCAAGTCACATGAGCACCGAATGGTGTTTTGGCCATATCTTAAGCTACAGATATCCAAATGACTTGGTTCTTGATGCTTGGAAAGCTTATTCAATTGTACAGATCTTTTTTGTTTTGCATATTTTCAAATTTCAAACGAAACATTGATAAAAATGACAGACAAGATTACAGTTTTTATAGTGGACAGAAAATTTGGAGTTGGTGTCTTCACTTGACTAAGTTCATCCCATTTGCCTATAAAATAAGCCCTTCTCCCATGCATTCAAGCAGAGCAAGAGAAGCATCTATCAAGAAAAAAACAAGAGAAATATCAAGTCTAGAGAGCTTTTATATTCTTTATCTACTCTTTGAAGAGAGTTGTACTTTTGTTGTAAAAAATTTCTTTGTTCTTGTATTGTGGTGAGAGTGAGATCTTCTTGTAAAGGATAAAAGTTATCCTTGAGAGAACTCTTTCCTTGGTGAGGTTGTTCATCAAGAAGAACTCTTGGTGTGGTGTTATCAAGGGTTGAAGGAAGTTGCCTTGGTGAGGTTGTTCATCAAGAAGAACTCTTGGTGTGGTGTTATCAAAGGTTGAAAGAAGTTGCCTTGGTGAGGTTGTTCATCAAGAAGAACTCTTGGTGTGGTGTTATCAAGGGGTGAAGAAGTTGCCTTGGTGAGGTTGTTCATCAAGAAGAACTCTTGGTGTGGTGTTATCAAAGGTTGATGGAAGTTGCCTTGGTGAGGTTGTTCATCAAGAAGAACTCTTGGTGTGGTGTTATCAAGCGTTGAAGGAATTTGCCTTGGTGAGGTTGTTCATCAAGAAGAACTCTTGGTGTGGTGTTATCAAGGGTGAAGGAAGTTGCCTTGGTGAGGTTGTTCATCAAGAAGAACTCTTGGTGTGGTGTTATCAAGAGTTGGAAGAAAAAGTCTTGGTGAGGTTGTTCATCAAGCAAGTTGTAAAGATTTCTACAACTTAGTGGAAAGCTTAGCTCGTGGAGCTAGAAGCCCGTGGACGTAGGCAAGGTTTGCCGAACCACGTATATCGAGTTTGCACTCTCTCTATCCCTATCCTCTTTACATTTACTTGCACTTGTGATTGTTCTTTATTGCCATTCTCTTGATTGCATTTTATTTTCATCTTCTTCACCTTTGTTCTTAAAGAAAGATTTAAATAATTTTGATCTTTCAAGAAAAGTTTTCTAAATCCGTTTTTATAAATAAAAACCCAATTCACCCCTCCTCTTAGGTTGCCATACCTAGGTCAACAAAAACATCCTTTGACGGAAATTAATTCCAAGTAAGTAGGAAGTCATTCTAAGCAGACTTATAGAAAGTTTGAAAGTTGGTGACTTTCATCCAGTTACGAGGATTATTGGGTGAAACCAACGGAAAATAATAACATTGTGAATAGAATTGTACAAACCTTAAATATAATAACAATATATGCACATATTTTGGGTTATCTCTCTATTAACTTTTTTATAAGACAAACCATAATACGCAGGCAACCAATAACAACATAAAAGCTACTAAAATAATAGATCCATCATAAACAACTAGATCAGCATAGAAGTTGTGAAAGTAAAAATTAACCAAACTAAAAATATATATCAAAGAAGCAAACAGAAGCTAAATGAAACCAATATTCGATCCAAATTAGAATTTGGTAGGAACAAGAGCTAACACATTCATATCTTCTTGTTCAACAAGGACTTATAAAGCTAGGAGCATTGTAGCACACCTTGTGAGGAATATTGTTGTTGATATCCAGAAGCCTTTTTTGAGGTTGCAACATCAATACGCATGGGCCTACTTGAACACACCATTCATTTCGGCCATGGCCCTTGACCTCTTATTTTCATCAGCAAACCTCACAAAACCATAACCTTTTGAACGGCCAGTATTTGAGTCAATAATAACTTTTGCCCCTTTGACAGATGGATATTTGCTAGAGAAGGTCTCCTGCAGCGTGGCATCAGTTACATTTGGAGCTAAATCTCATACAAAAATGGATAATTCAGAACTAGTATCTATTTGCCTATCACCTGCACTAAAGGTCACCCAATTAAGACGGAACGGTTGCTCCGTGTTTGGCATATTAGCACCACTATAATTCTGCAAAACTTTCTCAGCTGCTCCATGTGAATAGAACTCAACAAATCCATACCCTTCTGACTGGCCAGTGTGCTCATTGCGGATAACTTTAACGTTTACTACCTGAATTCAAATTAACTTTGACTTTGACATATCCAAGCATAGAGAGAGATAGAGAGCTAAATTCAACTTAACCTTAAAAAAAAAAAAACAGAACACAAAATTTTACAATGTTAGTTTATTCATGGAATCTAATACAAGGAAAAAAAAAGCAACCCAGAAATTAAAATCCCTAATTTAAATTAAAGAACATTGAAGCAACTCAAATTAACAAACACTCACATAAATGGAGAAGGCTCAACAAAGGGTAATACGATAAGGCCTTACCTTCTTTTTTAGATCAACCAAAGCAAAAAACAAGATCAATAATACAACTATAGCAACTAGCGTTCAATATCATAATCATACTAGTAGAGCAATAAAACTTCAATGGAAAAGAAATTAACATTTGACAGACACACATGAAGTTTCTCCATCTCATCTTTCAGCTTGAATGCTCCTGTATATTCCCCGTTCTACACATACCATTAATTAAAGAAATATATTGTGTGCATTTAGGCTTTAAACCTCTCACTGACATTTCATGCACAACAAAATGAGACTCTTGGAAGGTGGAAACTTTGTTGAGTCTACTTACGAGAGCATTATAGCTATCTATATCAGGAAAAACTCCAAATTTATTCATAATATTAAACAGATCAAAGGCCTTCTCCAAGTCACCATTCTTACAACACTCCATTATAAGCACACTGAATGTAAACTGATCAACTATATTACCCTATACTATCATCTTTTTCAAGAATTTAATGCCAACATCGAACATACCAGTCTCACAAAATCCAAGAATGAGGGAATGACATGTGAACTTATCAGGCAAAATACCAGCTTTTGTCATGATACTGTGTAACACGGAGCACATTAATAAATCCTTTTTCTTTGAATAGCCATGCAAAAGAATATTATATGTGGCCAAATTAGGGAGGATTCTGCTACTCATTGTTGATAAGAAATCATTTGCCTTCATTGTTTTTCCCACCCTTGACAAACCATGTGTAACTACATTAAGACCAACAGTATCAGGGTACACACCTTCATTCATCATTGCTTCATGAACATACATAGCAGCCTTCGATTGGCTAGCCTTGAAAAGGCCATCAACCAAACAGGTAAGCATGACATGATTTGAAGAAAAATTATATTTTCCCTTTATTTTCTTGAAAACAAGAAGAGCAGAAACCATTTTACCTTTCCTACATAACCCAGCCAGGAGACTAGCCAGGAAAAAAAAAAAAGAAATTTTCCTTGCAAATTTCTTCTCTACATCTAATTGCTCCAATTTTTCAGCAAGTCAAAGATTTTATTTTAATGATTTGAGATTATTTTTTGTTCTCCTATAAATTACAAACTAATAACTTGCATTAAGGAATGACAAAATCTATTAAGCTAATGCTTATACTTGTACCGCCTCCTTCCTCAATGAACTATTCCAATTTGTGAGCCATAAGCCATAAACTCTATTAAATGTTATGAAAATTGAGTTCTTTTACAAATTATAAAAGATCATCAAGTCATCAAATTATCGACACCTACCAAAGAAATTCCTACAAAAGCCTTCTATTTCAATTAAAATCACTGATATCATACACCCAAACCCACGAAAAAATCAGTCGTATAATTAAGAAAAGAAAAAGCCTCCGAATTACCACTTAAAATCATTCCAATTATCTACTATAATTCATCATAAAAGTAAAGAAAGAAAAATGTGAAGGAAATTACACAAACCCAATTCGCACCTGTGAACTTTTCACTTCAAATTTAAACTTCAAAAGGTTTGATTCTTGAATCATCTCAGTCTAAAAGAAAATACAAAATAAAAAATCATGCATTATAAATCATATTCAAGATTAACTTCCAACCAAATCAAATAATCAAACACTTGGTGTGCAAAACACATACTTTCTGCATGTCAGCTTTGGAAACAAAAGAGTGAGAAACATTTTCCAAACTGTCGTTCAACACTTCAGTAATTGCAGCAGTGATTGCCTCAGCATGCTTCGACGAAACTCCCTGTGCCTCCAAACCTCTCACCTGCAAACATAAAAACAGCAAAATTGATTTCCAAGAACCAAATAGAACCTTTATAATTATAGCAAAAGAAACTAGGAAGTACCAATTGCAATGTATCCACAAGAAAGGTGCGCTTTCCGTTAGATTTAACAAGCTCAGAAATCTGTCTACATCTAATTTGAGAGAGAATAATTGATTTCAGGAGCATTTTTTTATTCCCCCATTAAAATCAAAACAAGAAACAAAACCAACCAAGTTATGCAAAGGAAAGAACTTCTGTAACTTATTAACAAAAACAAAAGAAACAGAGCCAGTTTAAGAGAAAAACAAAGAAGAGAAGATACAATCTCACAAGTTGAAAAATCTAATAATTTGTCTGCACATGCTACTCACCGACTGTGACATGATACGCTCCATGATCATCTGGGAAGTTTCTGAGGAAGCAAACAAAAACGGGTTCCCTGAAATGGCACCATTTTGGTCTTCCAGCTCCCCAGCCAAATCTTCTAGTATCATGTTGCTAGAAGTCTTTGAGAGAACCATTTGCAGCAGCGGTGGCGCCAAAGCTTTCGACACCTCCAGAGCTAACACGCTCCACGACCGTGAGAGGAACTCTATCAGCTCCCGTGGCGTCTCCGGTGGCCGATAAAGCACCGAGTCGGTTCGCCATGGCTCCGTCATGGGTATGGGTTTGGTCGACCTACTTGCCCACCGAAGTTGAAAACGCGGCTAATCTAGAACCATATAAAATTGAAACAACATTTTAGGGTTGGGTGTTTGATGATTTGGGGCTGGGCATGGTGATTGCGGTTGGCGATGTGGTGACAGATGCAAGGTGCCCAAACGACGTAGGCTATGGCGATGTTGGTGCTATGGCGGTGTTGGCAGAATGGAAGAAATTGATGGAGGTGGTAAAACAATAAAATGGCACAGGAGGATTTTACGTGGTTCAGTTATAAAACCTACATCTACGGACAACTTTAGAGCAACAATTCACTAAGTTTTTTTTTTGTACAATCTTTAGGATCGTTTAGAGTGCTGACTCACTCTCACACACTGACTTTATCTTTGTAAAACAAAATCTCGCCAATATCTTAAACTCTAGTGATACTGTCCACTCTCTATCACTGATAACTTAATAACACACTGTTAAGTAATACATAATCACGATGTCTGACACTGAATTACATAAACACTTAACTCGCAAGTTCTCTCAAGTGTATACTAACCCAGACAAACCTAATCAAAAATTCATGCACAATTGCAACTTCTCATACATGAATAAAACACTCAAAAAGAAGCATTCCAATTTGCATTGAAGCTCTTTTCTTAATTCTTCGAATGTCATGACACACACCCATCAACATCTACTTGTTATGTAAACATAATATTATATATATAGTAGGATGCCCAATTGTAATCCTGTAAAAATTTTAATCAAACTCAAATTAGGATAAAGACTAATACAATAGGAAGTGATATAAGTATTTCCTAAATAAAATAGGACTGAAATAAATATACTCCTCTTTTAATTAGGATACATCAAATAATGTCCTAATCTAAGGAGATTTCATTATGAATCAAATACTTCCTAAATTATACTTCTAGAAACAATAAAATAAGAAACAATATAACATTCTAGTTTTATCACAAGTTTGTCAAAATTATCATGTTTATGACACATGTAAGAGTGTCACACATTGACACCAACATAACTTATTTAATTATTTAACATATGTATGCTTAATCTATGTATTTATATTAATTAAAATTATCCACTAATATATGAGCAATTATTAATATAAAAATTAATTAAAATAATTTGAATTTGCTATTAAATAGGTTAGTTTGTTTCTTAATTATTTATACTCGACACAATATGCTTAACTATCCATGTCATTAAATGGTTTGATATGTTGAACACCATAGACATAGATCCAACATATTAATTAATCTTATCGATTATCCTAACACTAACACGATCCAATTAATAATCGTGTCAATACTAACCTGCTATTTTTGTGTCACATTTGTGTCATGTTAACGTGTCATATAAAAAATTATCACTCTACCTTCGACTAGTAATGGTTATTTGACAAATTTTTTTAAATTTAAGTCAACAAAAATTCCATGGAAACCATCTAAGCAATTCAAGAAAGAAAATAATGAACCAAGAAACAAAAAAGTACTATATATAAACTGCAACAATATAAAAGTCCTAAGGGTTAAAAAAAGATAAATAAAACCCTCTAAACCATTAATTTTAACAAACAAATAAAACGGATAAAAGATGTTGATTTTGAAGTTGGGGATATTAAAATAAATCCTCAACGCCCGTCAATTCGTTCTTCTTTATTTGTATAAGTTTTATCTATTTGTTAAAAAATTAAAACATAAAACAAAGAAGGACGAGAACAATTTGATATGAGGAAATTTTTTCTGTAAAAGATATCAAATAATAGATAAAATAATAGTTAGATTTATTGTACCCTAAAGGTTTATGACAATAATTATGAGAAATCTCTCGTAGGTTTAAATTAATTATCAAAACTATAACCTCGCCATAATATGACTACGATCTCTCTCATGTGTGAGAATTTTATGATAACCGGAGGTTGGTTCTGAATGAAGGGTCTTTCACTGGCAGGGCTCACACCTAAGAGCTCGATGCAACCAAACACCAGATCCCAAGTCTATCCACCAATTGGGTTACCCTTTGAAGGCACTTATATATACTATTTTAAACCCAAGGGATTATAATCCTATCAAGCGTTTGCTTAACAAATGCGATGATTCTAAATCGTAAGATAGGTCAATAATGTCATTTGTCAAATATGATGAAATTGATTTCTTTTTTATCCCCATCATAGTATTATTGTTAGTATCCTCTAGATTGATTGGTCAATACAAAACTTTCAATTCAACTTATTATTTCAATTGATATGGTGTTTTTCTTATCCTGGTATGTTTTAAAAGTTGAGATTTAGAGAAGTGTTTTATAAACATATGTTATAAAAAGAAGGCTCCTTCTTGCCTATTATAACTAGTTATGTTGGTTTTTAACTAACAGCTTTAACTATCATTATTAGTAATGATAGGCTTTAACTAACCCTATTTAAAATAAGAAAATTCAAACCCATTTTCCAAGGTTTCCTAATAGTAATAAAATTCATATTTATCACTAATTAGTTTTCCTAACTTTAATAGGATTTATTTTCCTAAATTAAATGGGCTCAACTGTATCGATTACAAACCTAATTTATGAAGATGGTTTGTGCAATAAACTTTCCTATTGATGAAATGCCATAAAATTCAATTGAAGGTCGTAGAAGCTTCTTGTTTTTAGGGAAGAAGAGATGTTAATTATTTAGTAGGTGTGACTATTAAAGGATGGATTTATTTAGAAAAACAAGTATTTATAGGATTTATATTTAATAAGGGCCATATTGAATTTTAGGTAGGTTTATAAAGTAAAAATGAATATTTAAATTTAGGGAAGCGATTTATTAAGTAATAGATGTGTTAATTAAAAAAAAAAGTTGGGTGCAAATAGCCCTACTCTTTGTAAAATTATAATTCCTCTATGTCCATTTATATTATCTTATATTTGCTCATACACACCCCTCAAAAATCTGAGTATATCCTCCAATTTATCTTTTTTTTTAATTTTCTAATTAGGATGTGCTCTATATTTGCTCATACACATCCAAGTATCGGTACATTCTTTTGCAAAA
This sequence comes from Boswellia sacra, assembly GCA_013180625.2. Taxonomy (NCBI): domain Eukaryota; kingdom Viridiplantae; phylum Streptophyta; class Magnoliopsida; order Sapindales; family Burseraceae; genus Boswellia; species Boswellia sacra. Next base: position 354,250 of record SNVD02014772.1, on the reverse strand, counting down.
ATTTTGTATAAATTTTTTATAAGAGTGTATAAATTTTGCACATGAATATATAAAACTTTATCCAACATGATATAGTGTGCAAAATTTAAACAAATTTTTACAAAAATGAATTGGTACTTAGATGTACCATAGCAAAACCTAATGTGTATAAATGCTCGCCTTTTTGGATTTTCATTAAAGTGAATGAATTTTGGAAACAATAATACTAGGCATACAACTAAGTTATACAACCTAACACATACAACCTGACATGGTATAAATCCATTGGATGTGTAGGTTTCATTTTATTTATTAAAAATTAGTTAATATATTTTTTATTTTTATCCACCTAGTGAATTTGTGCCATGTCAGGTTGTATAAGACTTGGTTGTATACCTGGCATTACTCATTTGGAAAAGCTTACTTGATCCACTGATAAATATGTATATGGCAAATGAATAAGATGCATTTCACCTAAATATATGGGATGAATAAGAAGTTTTTCACCTTGAATCTCAACAACAATGGGTGACAATTCGTAGTTACGTGTCATGACATAAACTAGTAAAATTTTGGTTAACACCGATACGATTTATTTAATTAGTCGTGTTGAGATTTAAAACACGAATGCAACCCGTTTTATAAACATGTCACTCGTTCACTAAACGTGTTGTAGCTTCATGTATTAACTCACATAACCTACTTAATAATTATTTCACATTATATATGCTTAAACAACCACATTCCAGATATTTAAATTAATTAAAATTATCCATTAATATGAATAATTATTAATATAAAAATAATTAAAATAATTTTAATTTGTTATTAAGTAGTTTAATTTGTTTTTAATTATTTGTACTTGACAATATCCTTAATCATTCATGTCATTAAACGGGATAGGATATTGAACACCCTGACAACGGATATAAAATATTTATTAATAGTGTCGAGTATTCTAACACTAATATAATCTAATTAATAACTGAATCAATCCTAATCCGCTAATTCCATTTTGTGTTCGTGTCATATAAAAAATTGTCACCCCTATCAACAACCAAGCGGCTTCAAAATATGTAGATTTATCTAATATATGACTTATGGGCAATTACATATATCGAAATGTATCCTGTCCTAAGACCTTGTCCTTGTATTATATCCGAATCCGGTGAAGGAATGGATAGAGTATACCCTCATGGAATTGACATATATCAAGAGCAGAGCTCATCCTATCCCTATCACTGCTGATTTGTCCGACTTCAGTAGCACCTTTGCTTTGGTCTCGCATTAATAGGGACTTTGAACCGCTCGAACTTTACTATAAACAACACAAATACTAGTTAAGTTGTAGATACCGAAAGGATGTTTGGGTGTCGCCTTGCATGTACATGTAAAGGAGAAATTTTCAATGCTTTGTTCATCAAACCCAACCATGTTATGTATTTTAGAAGAAGCTTTTCAGATTTCTTAAATCTCATTTAAACCTCAAAAGCCAAATAAAAGATTGAAAATCCTCCTAAACGAAAGCAAGCTTTTTATACTTTTAGTCGACTACTAATAACAGTAATTACCAAGGATATGCTTCATGTTCATTTACTAAGGAATCACCACAAGCTAGGCTTTTTATACTCTATGTTATGGCCACAACAGTAGTCCCCCCAGGCCCAAGTCGCACAACGGATCGACGTAGGGGCGATGAATTGAATACATATATGTTTGATACATAAATTGAAGTAGTCTATACGAGCATCAATATAGAATTAAGTCGACACAAAAATATTAGAATGGGAAGAAATTGTAAGAGATGCTATTCACAATCGAATATTAAAGTATCCCAACATAATCTTTATGCCCACAATAATTATGCATAAATTTTCATACTCAGAAAAACTAACAATTGCAAAATATAAATAGAATAAAAGATCACACAAATGAATAAAATCAGATAACTAAATATATATCATATATTACTTCTTGAGAATTCTGGTAATTTTAGATATATAGGAAGGATCAAAATTCTTGCTGTAAGGGCTATGTTTGCACTGAAAACTTGTTAACTTTGTATAACTCTCTGTACATAATGGTTCCATGAAATAAGACAATTAGTAATGAATGTAAATCCAAAAAAGCATGTTATACACACACTATACAAGTGGAAATTTCATTATAGAAAGGCCAAGAGCTAGGAAGGCTTAGTGTGGCCACCAGACATAATGATTACACAATAGAAAAAATAAAATAATTGAGCCTGTGTAAAAGCTAAACATACACATGCATGGACCCGTAACACTTTGTTATGGTGGCAAATAATAACTAATTAATTTCAAAACATGCTAGGAAACGTATTATCATGAAATATAAAGCATATTCATGAAATATGATATATTATATAATATAAGAAAATATAGATGCGTGTAGGCCCAGTTGAGAGACATAAAGGATATGTAATGAGTATATACTATTGCATAAAGCATATTAAAATTTGCAACCTTGATAATACGTGTTGCAAACTTGTGAAAAACGCAGTTCCTTGAAACAAGCCAAAGAATTCATATTAAACAAGCAGAGATTTATAGCTTAACATCTGGGCATGGAATCGGGTAAGAGTTCAAGGCTTGGCTGGGAATATAAAAAGTAATATATGTAAAAGAGTCACGTTTGCTAAAGCTTGTCAAGATCCATTCACTTAGTTCAAAAACAAAGACCTGGCAATCATATTTGGCGTATGTCTAACTTTGAAATAGGTAGGATGTCAAGCAGTGCATGAAAAGAATACTTTAATCAACTAGAAGAATAGAAACGAAACTCACCAAGCTGCTGGGAACGTACTCGCTTACTCACATATGCAGATACCAAGTTTACAAACATGTAAAAAGGTAGTTTAGCAAGGAACGAAAGGCAAGCATGCGAAGGGCGAGCGGCGAGCACATAAGGGGCGAAGGGTGAGCTGTGAAGGGCGAGGTGCGAGAGGTGAGGTCCTAAGAGGGAGCAGCAAGCATGCAAAGGCCGAATGGCAAGCATGTAAGGCGAGCTGCGCGCGGGCGAGCTGCTGGGCGCGCAAGGGAGAAGCATACGAGGCGAGCTGCGCGCGGGCGACCTCGCGCAAGGGAGAAGCATGCGACGTGCTGGGCGCGCAGGGAGAAGCATGCAAGGCGCTGGGCGCGCAGGGACGAGGTCGCGAGGCGCTGAGCGCGCATGGGCGAGGTTGCGAGGCGCTGGGCGTGTTGCATGCGGCATGCGGAGGCTACGTGATTTGCAGGGGCCTCTCCGAAAAATTTAAAACTTCATATATTAGTTGTAGGGGTGTTTTCGTAAACTTTGGAAACTTCGTTTTAGTCACGGGGGTGTTTTCGCAAAATTTTGAAACTTCGTTTTTTAATGCGGGGGTGTTTCCGCAAAATTTTTAAACTTCGTTTTTTAATCGCGGGGGTGCTTCCGCAAAATTTTTAAACTTCATTTTTCTAATCGCGGGGTGTTTCCACAAAATTTTTAAACTTCGTTTTTTTAATCGCGGGGGTGTTTCTGTGAATTTTGAAACTTTATTTTTTTAATCGCAGGGGTGTTTCCGCGAATTTTGAAACTTTATTTTTTAACTGTTGATGCACGATTTTCAGACGGCCGGGAAGCGGGTCGGAGCTCGAATTGTACGTTGGGTCCAATCCTGCGAGCACAGAAAAATAGTCAAGGGTGCCGGCGGTGGTGCCGGCAAAAACCCTCTGACGCGCAAGTCAGTTTTCGGCACTCTGGAATTTTCTGGGAGAATTTCCTAGAGAGAGAAGCTCTTAAAAGCAGAGGAAATTTAGAGAGAGAATGAGTTCAGAAAAGTGTGCATATCTTGAGTAAAAATCTGGAGGGTTTATATAGACATTAGGAGGAGTCCTTGTGAGACCTAGATAATAGGCCTAAATAATGGGCTCCAGTAATGGGCTTACTGGGTTGGGTGTAATTAAAGCCCAAATTTGTTATGGCCATAACAGTAGTCCCCCCAGGCCCAAGTCGCACAACGGATCGACGTAGGGGCGATGAATTGAATACATATATGTTTGATACATAAATTGAAGTAGTCTATACGAGCGTCAATATAGAATTAGGTCGACACAAAAATATTAGAATGGGAAGAAATTGTAAGAGATGCTATTCACAATCGAATATTAAAGTATCCCAACATAATCTTTATGCCCACAGTAATTGTGCATAAATTTTCATACTCAGAAAAACTAACAGTTGCAAAATATAAATAGAATAAAAAATCACACAAATGAATAAAATCAGATAACTAAATATATATCATATATTACTTCTTGAGAGTTCTGGTAATTTTAGATATATAGGAAGGATCAAAATTCTTGCCGTAAGGGCTATGTTTGCACTGAAAACTTGTTAACTTTGTATAACTCTCTGTACATAATGGTTCCATGAAATAAGACAATTAGTAATGAATGTAAATCCAAAAAAGCATGTTATGCACACACTACGCAAGTGGAAATTTCATTATAGAAAGGCCAAGAGCTAGGAAGGCTTAGTGTGGCCACCAGACATAATGATTACACAATAGAAAAAATAAAATAATTGAGCCAATGTAAAAGCTAAACATACACATGCATGGACCCGTAACACTTTGTCATGATGGCAAATAATAACTAATTAATTTCAAAACATGCTAGGAAACGTATTATCATGAAATATAAAGCATATTCATGAGATATGATATATTATATAATATAAAAAAATATACATGTGTGTAGGCCTAGTTGAGAGACATAAAGGATATGTAATGAGTATATACTATTGCATAAAGCATATTAAAATTTGCAACCTTGATAATACGTGTTGCAAACTTGTGAAAAACGCAGTTCCTTGAAACAAGCCAAAGAATTCATATTAAACAAGCAGAGATTCACAGCTTAACATCTGGGCATGGAATCGGGTAAGAGTTCAAGGCTTGGCTGGGAATATAAAAAGTAATATATGTAAAAGAGTCACGTTTGCTAAAGCTTGTCAAGATCCATTCACTTAGTTCAAAAACAAAGACCTGGCAATCATATTTGGCGTATGTCTAACTTTGAAATAGGTAGGATGTCAAGCAGTGCATGAAAAAATTACTTTAATCAACTAGAAGAATAGAAACGAATCTCACCAAGCTGCTGGGAACGTACTCGCTTACTCACATATGCAGATACCAAGTTTACAAACATGTAAAAAGGTAGTTTACCAAGGAACAAAAGGCAAGCATGCGAAGGGCGAGCGGCGAGCACATAAGGGGCAAAGGGTGAGCTATGAGGGGCGAGAGGCGAGCTCCCAAGGGTGAGGGGCAAGCTTGAGCGAGCTTCCAAGGGCGAGAGCCGAGCTTGCATGGGGGAGGAACTAGCTCCTAAGGGCGAGGGCTGAACCTGCAATGGGGAAAAGTGAGCTTCCAAGGGCGAGGTGCGAGAGGTGAGGTCCTAAGAGGGAGCAGCAAGCATGCGAAGGCCGAATGGCAAGCATGTAAGGCAAGCTACGCGCGGGTGAGCTGCTGGGCGCGCAAGGGAGCAGCATGCGAGGCGCTGGGCGCGCAGGGAGAAGCATGCAAGGCGCTGGGCGTGCAGGGACGATCATGCGAGGCGAGCTGCTGGGCACGCAAGGGAGAAGCATGCGAGGCGCTGGGCGCGCAGGGAGAAGCATGCAAGGCGCTGGGCGCGCAGGGACGAGGTCGCAAGGCGCTGAGCGCGTAGGGGCGAACTCGCGAGGGGCTGGGCGTGTTGCATGCGGCATATGGAGGCTACGTGATTTGCAAAGGCCTCTCTAAAAAATTTAAAACTTCATATATTAGTTGCAGGGGTGTTTCATCAAACTTTGGAAACTTCGTTTTAGTCATGGAGGTGTTTCTGCAAAATTTTGAAACTTCGTTTTTTAATGGGGGGGTGTTTCCGCAAGATTTTTAAACTTCGTTTTTTAATCGGGGAGGTGTTTCCGCAAAATTTTAAACTTCGTTTTTTTAATCGCGGGGGTGTTTCCACAAAATTTTTAAACTTCGTTTTTTAATTGCGGGGGTGTTTCCACAAAATTTTGAAACTTTCGAAAACTTAATATGTAGGGGTCTTTCTGCCAATTCTGAAAACTATGAACAGAGGGCTTTTTGAAGTTTTGAAAACTATGCACAGGGGGTATTTTGTAAAATCCTAAAACTTGTAATTTTTTTTAAAAGAAAACCAACTATATACTTTTGGTCAAGGACAAACTTGATATTTTTCTTTTCAATGGCAAAAAGTATCTTTCGAGGGCTATGTTGGAAAGCTTTCAATATAGTCCCCTAGCATTTCTTTTCTTTCATCTGTTCCCTTCCTTAGTAGACTTGGTTTGATGACTAACGACTCCTCTTTAACTGTGCAGATGGCTAGAATTAAAACTATTGTGACAGTGCGACGGGGGGAATCGAGTCATCAAACCCAGTCTACAAGGAATAAGGATCCTGCGACTAACCGTAAAGAGGTTAATGAATTTTATCAGAATTTATTCGGTCAGGATCGTGAGCTAGGGCATAATTTTGTTAACCACAAGGTGGTAGATGCTGAGGGGGAGAGCGACTGGTCGTCCTCTGCTGCCTCAGATAGTGATCCTGAAGTTGAAAAGTTGTGGGAGGCTGACCATATTGATAACCAACTCCAAGGTGACCGATTAAAAATATATAGAGCCCATTTCCTTATCCCGGATTCAGTTATCCTATTTTTTCCAAGGAAAGGTGATCGATGGAGTAGGCCACCACGAGGTGTCATCGGCTTAAGCTTAGAATTATTGAGAGCACAGAAAAATAGTCAGGGGAGCTGGCGGTGGTGCTAGCGAAAACCCTCCGACGCTCAAGTCAGTTTCCGGCACTCCGGAATTTTTTGGGAGAATTTCTAGAGAGAGAAGCTCTCAAAAGTAAAGAAAATTTAAAGAGAGAATGAGTTTAGAAAAGTGTGCATAACTTAAGTTATAATTCTGAGGATTTATATAGGAGCCAGGATGAGTCATTGTGGGACCCAGATAATAGGCCCAAATGACGGGCTTTAGTAATGGGCTTACTGTATTAGATTTAATTGAGGCCTAATTTTGTTATGGCCATAACAGTAGTCCCCCCAGGCCCAAGTCGACTAATGGGTCGACGTAGGGACGATTTAGTTATTCAGGGCTACAAATTAAATGTATTAGGGGGTCGACCCAAAGATGTAATTTATTACATATGCATACTTAGTGTGGCTTAAACCCTAAATTGGTGTTATATATAAGATATCAAGTGTTGGGGAATAGGGTTTGCTCAAAAATAGGAGGGAGCACCTCAGAGGTAAGCGGTGTAGGCGATCCAAGCAAGTAGAATTCTTCAGTCCGAACCAAAATTTTCCAGAGCCAGAAAAGTTTTCCAGCCGCCACTGGTAAGCACTTCTTTCTTGCGTATAGTAAGTGCATGCTTGGAAAAATTTTATTAAAGTAAAAGTCCTTCATGATGGAGATGTGCAACCACTAAAAAATAAATTTATTGGATGAACGAAAGTCCATATGTGCGGCCACTTTAGAATGCATGATTAGGCTTAATTTTGTGTGATTGTTACTGTTTTTTTTTCTTTTGTTTTTAATCAATGTAAAAATTCTCTGCGTATTATGCCCTACGTGTGTGCATGTGATTGTGCAAGAACATGCAAGCGTTTGCATGTTTCTTCCATTGTGTGTTCGGGTGTGAAAGAAAAAAAACGAGAATGGCTTCCGAAGTGTTTCTTCCGCTAAGTGAGTGTGAAAGTGTGTGAGGGAGAGGAGTGAGCTCCTAAAAGGGAGGAAACATGCGAAGGGAGTGAAGGCGAGTATGCGGGAATGAATTGCATCTTTGCTATGCGGGAGCAGAATGCATGAGGGAGCAGAATGCATGCGGGAATGAAGGCGAGCTCGTACGTGATGGGCGAGAGGCAAGCTTCTAAGGGTGAGGGGCGTGCGCAGCAAGCTCGCGAGGGTGTGCAGCGTGCGCAGCAAGGGGCGAGCAGCGCGGGCTGGGCACGCAAGGGAGAGCTGGCGAGGGCTGGGCGCGCATGGGCGAGCTCGCGAGGGCTGGGCGCGCGGGGGCGAGCTCGCGGGACGCTGGGTGCGTGGGGGCGAGTTCGCGGGACGCTGGGCGCGCGGGGGTGAGCCCGCGAGGCGCTGGGCGCGCTGCATGCGGCATGCGTAACTTCCAGGGACTTCTCTGAAAAATTTAAATAATTGCAGGGGTGTTTTCGTAATTTTTTTGAAACTTTGTTTTTTAGTCGCGGGGGTGTTTCTGCGAATTTTGAAACTTTATTTTTAATCGCGGGGGTGTTTCTGTGAATTTTGAAACTTTGTTTTTTAATCGCGGGGGTGTTTCCGCAAAATTTTGAAACTTTGTTCTTTAATCGTGGGGGTGTTTTCGCGAATTTTGAAACTTTGTTTTGTAACTTTATTTTTAATCGCGGGGGTGGCGAATTTTGAAACTTTGTTAATCGCGGGGGTGTTTCCGCGAAATTTTGAAACTTTGTAATTGTTTAATTTTCGCGGGGGTGTTTCCGCAAAATTTTGAAACTTTGTTCTTTAATCGTGGGGGTGTTTTCGCGAATTTTGAAACTTTGTTTTGTAATCGCGGGGGGTTTTTCGCAAATTTTGAAACTTTGTTTTTTAATCGCGGGGGTGTTTTCGCGAATTTTGAAACTTTGTTTTTTTAATCGCGGGGGTGTTTCCGCGAAATTTTGAAACTTTGTTTTTTAATCCGAGAGTGTTTCCGCGAAATTTTGAAACTTTGTTTTTTAATCGCGGCATGTGTATGTTTAGTTTTTACATTGGTTCAATTATTTTATTTTTTCTATTGTGTAATCATTATGTCTGGTGGCCACACTAAGCCTTCCTAGCTCTTGGCCTTTCTATAATGAAATTTCCACTTGTGTAGTGTGTGCATAACATGCTTTTTTGGATTTACATTCATTACTAATTGTCTTATTTCATGGAACCATTATGTACAGAGAGTTATACAAAGTTAACAAGTTTTCAGTGCAAACATAGCCCTTACGGCAAGAATTTTGATCCTTCCTATATATCTAAAATTACCAGAATTCTCAAGAAGTAATATATGATATATATTTAGTTATCTGATTTTATTCATTTGTGTGATCTTTTATTCTATTTATATTTTGCAACTGTTAGTTTTTCTGAGTATGAAAATTTATGCACAATTACTGTGGGCATAAAGATTATGTTGGGATACTTTAATATTCGATTGTGAATAGCATCTCTTACAATTTCTTCCCATTCTAATATTTTTGTGTCGACCTAATTCTATATTGACGCTCGTATAGACTACTTCAATTTATGTATCAAACATATATGTATTCAATTCATCGCCCCTACGTCGATCCGTTGTGCGACTTGGGCCTGAGGGGACTACTATTATGGCCATAACAAATTTGGACTTTAATTACACCCAACCCAGTAAGCTCATTACTGGAGCCCATTATCTAGGCCTATTATCTGGGTCTCACAATGACTCCTCCTAATGTCTATATAAACCCTCCGAATTATAACTCAAGGTATGCACACTTTTCTGAACTCATTCTCTCTCTAAATTTCCTTTGCTTTTGAGAGCTTTTCTCTCTAGGAAATTCTCCCAGAAAATTCCGGAGTGCCGGAAACTGACTTGAGCGTCGGAGGGTTTTCGCCGGCACCACTACCGGCACCCCTGACTATTTTTCTTTGTTCACAGGATTGGACCCGACGTACAATTCGAGCTCCGACCCGCTTTCCGGCCGTCTGAAAATCGTGCATCAACACTCTATAACAAAAATCTTTATCACCGATTACTTTTATTCTCTGCCCATGCGGTTCAATCAAATTCACAATTGCTTAGAAACAAGTCAACAAAACTCAACTTTCTTTTTATTTATCTCTTTTTTTTTTTTTTTGGTTATTCTAAGGTGCATCCTCTGTATGAAACACTCCCCTAAATTGCAAATTTTGGGGTTTTCGTCCCAAATTTATGGTCTTTTTCTTTTTCAAATCTTTTGGGATTAGGGGCCGGTTGCACTATGCACGGGGTACACCCCAGCAGTTGCCTTTGTTCTTAACCTCAAATGGGCTTCTTTAGGGGGCCCCAATAAGGAGGATTCCCACACTTGGACTTGGTAACTGCTTAATGGGCCTTAAGATAGTCCAAAAGGAGAGGCTCGGCCCTCGAAAATGCAAAGAAACAGAGAGAACTCCTCAAACTAAAGCCGTTTTTAACTCCATTGAGGGGGGAGAGAAGGGGGTTGGTTTCAGCCTTGCTGCTGTGCTGGATAAACGAAGAAACGTAGCCATGAAAGAGCAGCGAAACAGAAAACGCAAAAGGGCAAGGCACGACAAACCCACCCAAAATCGACAATCCTTTCAATCCAAAGCAATCAAAAAGCATAAGGCGGAAAGCCATGAGCTTCAAACTTCTTCTTCTGCTCCTGCTTCTGCGAAACGACCCAACAACTCCAACTTCCTCGACAAGGTCAGAGCTCTATCTAATGTCTTCATTTAACAGTTCTTGGAAAATTTAATGATAAAAATTTGTTTTTTGCTTTGTGAACTTGCAGATGCGAGCCAGATTATCTGGGGGACATTTCAGGATGCTTAACGAGAAGCTTTACACTTGCACGTAATTTTTTTGTACTCCTCTCATATAATTTGTTTCAACTAATGGGGTCTTTTACTCTTCTGTTAGCGTATAGCTGTCAGTTATTGTGTTTGTCAGCTTTGTATTTTCAGTGTTAGTAGAGTTTGTGGTGTCTTTCCAATTGGGTTTTTGTTGTTTCTTTGTGTCAGTGGGGAAGAAGCACTCAACTATTTCAGTGAAAATCCAGCATTGTTTGATATGGTAAGATTTTCTTATTTAAATTTTCCTGGAGCAACCATAAATAGTTTGTGTTATCATGTCCAGTCGTATGAGATTTGGTAGAGCGAATGGTGACAACAACTTTTAGGTTAGATAACTCGTACTAATTATCGCGGACAATATTTGGATGGGTCATTTGAATATACCATTACTTTACTTGTGCAACATTGAGGTTAAATTATGTAGCACTTACATATTCTCTCATGTAGTAATTCACGTCTCCAACTTGAAAATCTTTTGCTTCAGAAATGATTAGGCATGCCTTGAATGGAATTTGAAACAAACATCTTCCTGCTCCTTGCATTCAAATTTAATGAGCTTTTAATATCTGTATAATTTTTTATATATGCTTTTGTTAGGGATTTAAAATGTTATGGTGATTACAGAATTAGGATACAATATGAATAATTTTCAGGTGAATTTACGATAGAAAAGTAAAAAATAGTTGCAGTTTCGAAACTTTCTACTTTAATATGTTCCTAACATGCATTGAAATGATATTACATTTTTTGGTTGATTTTTGTTAGACCTGCTAAAATATTTGAATTGGCTACCGAAATCGGTAGTATTGCCCCTACCGTGAAAGTATTTAAGGTCTTTGAGTTCACCTTTCTGTTCAAATTTCTGGACTCTATACTGAACCTTAAATATTTATCCAGTTTATAAAAATTCCCTGCTATCTCTATTTCTTTTGACCTCTGACTCTGAGTTGTGTTTTTTTATCTGTGGTGCAGTAAAGAAGTTCTAGCAACTTTTGCTTACTTATTTTCTCTAACATTTACCACTTGTTTCATGTCACATGTCTAGTCTTAATGTGAATAAATGCCAAGTATCTTATATTCTTAGTTTGTTTTGTATATTCACAAAGATATGGTCACCTAGCATGAGAAATAGTCAGCAAGTGATAAAAAGAGTGAATAATTAAGCTTTGTTAGCATTTGTTTTATGCAGTAATATGCTGCCTTCTGAAATTTCATGATTTATAATTGCATTTCCTTTCTCTTATTTTTATCAGTCCATCAGAAAAACAGTGTCAAATAATGTTTTCTGGTAGTGCTACACGGAATAGCAGTTATATTTGGAGAAACAGTTTGTTGACTTATTTTCTACTTGCCTGCCAGTACCATTCAGGATATCAAGAGCAAATGTCGCATTGGCCTGAGCTGCCAGTTAATATAATCATAGAATGGTTGAAGAATCACAGCCCTTCTTTAATTGTGGCTGATTTCGGCTGTGGTAAGGTTTTACTCAACTGCATAAAATGCTAATAAAATGCTTGTTCGGTTGCTCTGTCAACATTATCCTACTATACTGTCTCTCAGGGGACGCACGCCTTGCAAAAAATGTGAAGAATAAAGTTTTTTCTTTTGATCTGGTCTCAAATGATCCTTCGGTGATTGCTTGTGATATGTCAAGTGTAAGCCCTTTTTTCTTTTGCCAGTTAAAGCTTTGATAATAGCCATAATTATGTTAACGAGGACTGTTAACCAGTGGGGAACCCGTAGTTAAGATACTAAATATATTTTTGTAATGTGGATGTGCACCTGTGTGTTCTTTAAAATGCTGTCTTTCCCATTTTATATATCATATGCTAGTATTATAGCATCAATTTAGTGACTGTAGACACGTGAAAACTAGAAATTATAAGTGCTCAATTGCAGTATGACTTATGAAGCTTTCCACATCAGTTTTAAGAAAGGTAGAAACTGAGCATAAAAGAAATATGCTTTAGATTTTTCTTTTGTCTTTTTCTTTTTTAAATGGTGTTTTCATATATTTATGAGGTGCAATAAATTAGTAATTCATTGTTTTTTGCTTACTGGCAGACACCCCTTGACTCATCATCTGTAGATGTTGCTGTCTTCTGCCTTTCACTGATGGGGACTAACTTCCACAGTTACCTTCAGGAAGCACACAGAGTTCTTAAGCCAAGGTTTGTAGCTCATGTTTAATTGTTTAACTTACCTCGTGTTAGTCTGGTTTTAACATATAATTTCATTGATGATGGTCTTCATAGTGGCTGGCTTTTGATAGCAGAGGTGAAGAGCAGATTTGATCCAAATACTGGAGGAGCGGACCCCAAAAAATTTTCAAAGGCAGTTTGTGATCTAGGGTTTTCCTCTGTGTCAAAGGTCAATTTATTTTTTCTTATTTGCCTCTATATAACTGATCATTTTCCTAAGCTGAAATATGCATTATTACAGGACTTCTCCAACAAGATGTTTATTTTGTTATACTTCAAGAAAAAGGTTAGCAGCTCATTCTAAACGGATGGTGATCCTGTTATCATATTCTAATTTATATGATACGAGTCTGATCATTCTGCATCCTTTTCTCTGTAGGAGAAGCAGAACTCACAGAGCAAGGAAATCCAATGGCCTGAATTAAAACCTTGTTTGTACAAACGTCGATGAAACTAAACACAGAAGGCTCGCCGTATGTTTTTATATCGTCGAAGTGGTACCGGCCACATGTTTCTGTAAATCTGATGTTAAGTAACTTCGTGAGGAAGTTCATTAAATCTTTTTGTGCTTATAGGAAGAAAAATAAGAGAAACATTTAATTTTGTTTTCTTAACTTTCTTTTGTTCTTAACAGGCTTCTATGATTTTTTCTCATGAATTTTGAATACCAAAATTTTTCATTCTTTAGTATGTGCAATATCAGTTGGAATTTTCCTTTTTCAGAATGTGCCTAATGAGATATTTAAGTTAGTTACAGGATACTCAATGATACCAGGTTTGTAGATGAAATTAAGAGTGGAGCTATAATTTCAAAGGGGGGCATAAGCTAAATAAAAGGCCCATCCTACTTTTTTTTTAATCCAACCTCTTGTCATTGGGATCTATGTTTCCATCTTACCCAGACCACAAATGGATTCAGTTACGTTAAAAGATCAGGCTAATAGTTTTATAGCATTTCCTCCCGAATGAAACTAGCTTTGGCGACCTGGAATGGTTCCTTACCAAAATCTCACTAGACTGGTTGTTCATTGCAATCCTTCGAAGGAAACTTCCGGAAAAGTTCAGGAAGCCTGGACAGTAGACAGAACTGATTACCCTCAAGACATGCTTCCCTGAAGGTGGTGATCATAATTGCTTGACGCTGCAATCCAACTAAGAAATTGCAAGTGGAAGATTGTCTGCCGATATAGCAATCAAGCACACCATCTTGAACAAACAAACAAACAAACAACAAAGAGGCAAAACCCAATAAATCATTGCTTCTAAACACAAACATCTCAATACACATGCACAGGCTTTAACATGAGATGCGACCAAAATAATGGAAGTTTAACCAGCCAAGGATTTACAAGTTACTAAATAATGGCGAGATGACTTGTATTCCATACAAAGTTGTTAATTGGCAGTTTGGGTTTGTTTTGTGTGAGAGAAAGGAGGCACTTTGGATGAGAGGCAGAGACAGAGAGATCATTCTTGGTATATATTGCGGATTGCAGTATTGATGCTTTTACAATCAAAATCCATTGTCTTCATCCAGTTCTCGAAGTCTCCAATTTCCTGCAAAACAAATCCAGACCCATATAGAAGTTACGATAAACATTTGACATATTAGGGGAAAGATGTTCAAGAAAGATATTGAGAAAAAGGACTTAAATACATAACTTCATTCCTTCCAAATTTTTACAATTGGTAGGCTTTAGCTTTACATGCTTAGATGAATCACTGATTTTATGTCTCCAAAAAAAAACAAACTTCAAACCGCTTTTAAAAATGCCAGATTGAACACACTATAAATCTCCCAATTAAACTCTTTTAATTCAAAAATTAAAAAACAAAATTGGAATAGAACCTTCATAGCAGTGTTCATAGCATTAGTGGTGGCAAGCCAGTGATCAGTCTGTTTCATAAAGCGGGCAATTGTGGCAGCCAAAGCCCGAATTTCAAGCTCGATCCTTTTCTCATTCAAATAACACTCTTGCACACCTCCATTCATCACATCCATCAATATCTCAGATACCCTTTTCGCGTTTTTAATCGATTCTTTCTTCGCTATTTCTGCTTTCATTTACAACACTCAACAACCAGAAATCAAAACTTTTGAATTGAAATAAAAAAAGGGGAACTGACCCGTTTGCTGGCCGAGTTTGACGGAAGACTGGTGGTGATCGTGGAGAAGTTGGAGAAGAGAATCATCAAGACCTCCCGCCTCCGCTCGAGGTGACTTCTCCATCTCAGATGGAAATACCACGCGTGTACGCGCCAGTGGAAGCTGCGGTGCATACATTTTTTTCTTTTCCTCTCCAGTGTCAAGGAGAGGCACCCACTTACACTTCTAGTTGATCTCAATCCCTCCGTTTTGGGCTTCATTTTAATAAAAATTAAAAAGAAAACAAGTATAATACTGTTTTAAAAATAAAGCTGAATAAATAAAGGAACAAAAATTTAAGGGGCGTAAATGCAGATATTTAAAGTATTAGGGGCCATTGTAACCACTTACATCTGAATCAATTCAGACCTAAGAGTTACATAAAATTTAAGACATCTGATTTACAGTGTAATCACTTATTTTCGAATCGTGCTATAGTACAATGATTGTATTGGTATAATCATTATACTGTAACATATAAAAATCGTAAATGTACTTTTAAAAATCGTAATCCAACTGAAAAAATCGTATTTACGACTTTTACATATTTTCCATTTACGACTTTTGTACACTTTTTTACATACAACTTTTATTCATTCGTTTATAATTTTTACAACGTATTTACGATTTTTACACACATAAACAGTAGTTATACCGGTATAACCACTGTACTATAATTTTTCCTCTTATTTTCAGTTGAAATTATCTTAATATAAAAAGTGAACTTTTATCGCTTTTTCTCACAGCTAATATCTAAAAATAAGGAAATAATTAAACTACCCTTCTATAATCAAAACTATTCAGCCACTCCCAATGCTACTGCAATCAACTTCTCAAATCCTCGACTGCGATCGGCTTCTCAGACCCTCAACGTTGTCCTCGTCTTCTTCCTTTTTTCGTCATGGTTTTGAGTGGTTCCATTGTGGTTGTGTTTCGGCTTCTGGTTCAGCTTCAAGTGTCGTTTTAGGACCTGGTGTGGTGTCGTTTTCGAGATCAGATGCGATGCGGCTATGAAGGGTGGTAGGCAATGTTGCTTTGATAGTTTCTGCGTGATGGGATGGTGTGCGAACAGAGAGATAGAAAAGGAGGGAAGAAACAGTGGAGAGAGAATAGACAGAGAAGAAACAAATAGCGTAGAAAACAGTGTAGTGGTTTAATATGAGAGAAAAAAATTTTAAAATTTTAATTTGATATAAAATCGTTTAAAATTGATAAAAAAAATAAATAAGGGGAGATCATTTTAGTTAAAATAACTAATTTAAAGATAATTTAAAGAAAAGTTGGTTAATGAATGAAAAAAGAAAAAATTTAAATAAAATTAAATTATTAGAAATTAAAAATAAATTTAATGATTTTTAAAAATATAATTAAAAATATTAAACGTATAATTATTGAGAATTCTGGTTTAATTTTAGAATTATTTAATTTTTAAAGGATTGTGGCAAATACAAGATAAACATTTTATATTTTCTATTATAAGGGTAAAAATGTCACATTAAAGTTAAGATAGCCCCTTACCACTTTTTTAAGAGGTATATAAAAGTGTAAACAAACATATTATTAAGTGATACAAATTAAATTCTATTAAGTATTAAGTTCTATTAAATCTTAATGATAAAAACAAACAACCACTTACAGTTGAAAGAGAGAGCATGAGATCGTTATTCTTTTATCTATATTCAGTTTCCAAGAGGCGGGGTTCAATTTGTAGGCAAAATTCCCACCAAGCCCTCTAATGACATTCAAGCTACAAAAAATACATGCTTGAAGTGCCCCCTAAAGACACATGGCACATGTGTGGCAAGCCTAGGATGGTCCACATAAGTAAATGGTGGAACACCACCATAGTTTACAATGCTCTCCCTTGAGGTTCCACCAATTTTTAGATAATTGCATTCAATATCTCTAAGGAAAAACTCAATGGAATAAAAATCGTAAAAAAAATATAATTATACAATTAACTGGAGCTGAAAAGTGGTGTTGGACTGCAATTGCCTCATTAAAAATCTTGCTATTAAAACCCATTGGGATAAAACCTTGAAAAAGGAAAAAAGAATACAGTGTATATATATGTTCATAATGCTCCTTCTAATGACTGTTCCCCCCTTATCCGCATAACCGACTAGTCCTTGATTCTAAAGTGATTATTTTGAATAGAACAACCCCAATTAAATCCTTCCATGAAGTAATGAATAATATGCTTAATTCCATTTCAAAATCAGTGCGTAGGTGTAGAGCCAAATTTTGCTAATAAGTTTATAGCAAATGATATGTCTGATCTAGTACATTGTGCTAGATAAAGCATCTATTGCATTAAGATATGATACTTTAGAACCAAGTATCTCTTCATTATTCTCTTTAAGTTGATATGAGTCCTTTTTAGAGTCAAGAGACCGAACGTTCGTTAGGGTACTAAAGGGGTGATCTTTTCCATAACAAAATGTTTTAGGATCTTCTCAGTATAGTTAAACTGATAGACAAGTATCTTATTGTCATTATGCTCGAGTTGTAGACCGAGACAATATTTTTTTTCCATATCTTTTACTTCAAATTCTCTTTTCAAATATTCATTATGATCTTGGATCTCTTCGGTAGTTCTAATTAAATTCGTGTCATCGATTGCTATAATAGCAAAACTAAACTCTGACTTTACACAAAGGCATATTGGGATATCCCTTCTTTATCAAGTATTAACTTTTATATTATATCACAATCTTCCAGATTATTTCAATCCATACAGAGCTCTGTAGCCTTGAATATATGTGTTTTAACTTTGTCTAAATTGTTTTAGCCATTCTAAATCATTTGGGGATTTTTATATATAGATGTCAGAATCTAACTTGTAAGCAGTAGGCATACCTATAAGACATATGTGAAGTTTTTCTTAGACTTGCCAAATCAATCAAATATATTGAAGATAATCACATCTTTTTTAAGCCCGGACTTTGAGAGGAATATTAAGCTTCAAGTCAGGTTTTATATTTGACAATCTTATCATTTATATTTACTGGGTTTTGAGATCTTTAGATGTATGGACTACAGATCCAAAAAACATCACGTTTTTATGGAGAAGCCAATTATGCTTGAATTGCTTCTTTCTATTTAGGTCAATCATGCCTCTATCGACATTCGTCAACAGCATGTGACTTAGAATCATCATTCATTATTTTAGTGGCTATTGCAGAAGAGAATATATCATTGATGATTATTTTTCCACGATTCCACATCTCTTTAGTATATGCATAATTTATTGATATTTATTTATTTGTCTCTTCAGAAACCTTTTTCACTTCAAGGGTTATCACTTATGGGATATGTGTCACTTCGGAGGCTGGTGTCACTTTAGCGATACGTATCACTTCTAGGACTCGAGCCTCTCCAAGGACTAATGTCTCTCCTAGGACTTTTGACTCTTCAAGAGCTAATTTAGAATTGTGGAATTTGGTTTTCGCTTTTGGGGAATAGTATCTTTGAATCCAAGTGATCTGCCATTTTTAAATATATGGTCTAGAAGGTATTACAATCGTTCCTGAAAAATTATCTGCTGGTATATGGGATTTGTCATATTTGCTATGAATGCTTCAGGTAATTCATTAGCAATTCTTTAGAGATGGATTATTCTTCGCACTTCATTTCTATATTGAGTTATGTGAGGACTCATATGAGACAGATTTGATGCATTCCAAGGAAGTTCATACCCAACTTTAAGAGGCTTTTTCTCATTTCCTAGAGACAGGAAAACTGTCTAATCAAATTGGCAATCAGTAAATTGTGCGGTAAAAAGTACGCTAGTTAATGGTTCGAGATATCTAATAATTGAAGGTGAATTATAAAACCAACATAAATGCCTAACCTGCGTTGCAGACCCATTTTGGTACGTCGAGTAGGTTAATTGGTATTTGCACAGTGCAGCCATATACTCTCAAATGAGATATGTTAAGTTGATGACCAAGAACAAGTTAAGAATGAGAGTATTAGCGATAAGTAATGGGTTGTAAGCGAATTAATGCCCAAAGTAGAAACAAGTAATTTTGTACATAAAAGTAAAGTTTGAGTAATTGTCTAGATTTGCTTGATCAATGATTCCGCTAATCCATTTTAAGTATGGACATGTGGAAATCGGTGCTCAACATCAGTCCTAACTGACATGCAGTAGTCATCAAGTGTTTGAGATGTAAACTCTCAAGCATTATCTAGATGTATATATTTGATTGGGTAGTGTGGGCGTTGTGCCTGTAATCTGATAATCTATGCAAGCAATTTGCAAAAGCAACATTACGGGTGGATAATAAACAAACACATGACCACCTTGGAGAGGCGTCAATAAGGACTATAAAATAATAAAACAGTCCAATAATTGGATGAATAGGTCCACATATATCCCATTGAATTTTTTGAAAATATAATGTGGCTTCAAGACTAATTTTAGAATGAGTTGATTTCACCACTAATTTTCCTTGTGAACAAGGAACACAAGTATTTTCATTGAACAAAATAATCTTCAAGTTCTTTAATAGAAGTTTATAAGAATTTTCAATGATTCTACGCATCATAGTAGATATTGGAAGTTCAAGACGATCATGCCAAAGCATGAAAACCCTTGGGTCAAAAAAATTATGGTTTATGAGCGAACATGCTTCAATTGTTTTAATGATCATATAATACAATCCAGATGATAAAGCATGAAGCTTTTCTAGTATTTGCTTCTAGCCAGAGACATTAGAGATAATAAAGAGAAAATCTGTATTATTTTCATTTGTAGTTTCAATATAATACCCATTGTTTCTTATGTCTCTGAAATTAAGTACATTTCTTCTAGACTTGAAAATAAAGCATTGTGGATCAAAATTTTGGTTACACTTTCTAATAGGATCATGGCTCTTTCAGAGCCCTCTATCAAGTTTGTAGCTTGATATGGTATTTACTTTAACTTTAATAATGGTCAAGTTTAGGAAATATTTCTTATTATGGAGAATGAGTTGTTGAACTATCAATTAAACAAACATCCTTACCTCTCTTCTTCGAATCGAGATCTTTCAAACGTATTTGAGCCTAATAAAGGAGAACAACAATTTTCAAATAATACAGAGACTATTCTTATTTTCTTATGTGAAAAATCCAATTTTGATATCAACCACAGAGCATACTTATAAGGATAGCCTTAAAAATATAATAAATTAAATAGTTGAATTTAAATAGGTAATAAAAGTAAAAATATCATAAATTTCAGGTTCTAATTATTTGGATCTAGAACTTCAAGTTCTAATAATTTCAGTTTTAGAACTTCTGGTTCTACTAATTTCAATCTAGAACTTTAGATTGTAATATTTTAAGTTTAGGACTTCAAGTTCTAACAGTTTCAATTTGTTCAGAATTTATAGTATGACAAATTAATCAAAACTTCAGGTTTGATATTTCATTTCAGAACTTTAAGTCTATTGTTTTAATTTTTGTATAGAACTTCCGGTTCAATAGATATTTATAACTTCAAGTCTAAAGTGCAGCATTGATTCATATCATATTCTTCCACTTACTACTCTCTTTTTTTTTTTTTAACCGTTATATAAACTTTCCCATGTCTCAAGGCTAACTTCATAATCATGTCTCATCGCATGGTAAATACCAAACTTTTGATATTTTATTTAGCCTTGAATAATTTAATGGTATGCCTGGTAGAGAACCATTCCATTACTCTAGGCAAATTTGTGTGGAACTTTTGGTTTCCATGCAACACTTCAAATTTGTAAAAGGAAATAGCATGACAACTTTAGGTTTCACATATAAAATTAATGAACACTACCAGTGATCTTCTGGTGACATCATGAAATGGTCATGTCTTGTTGCGTTTAATTATTTATTTATTGTTTGGTAAGAGCTTGGAGTCTTACTTTCAAATATTGAATATATTTATAATCATGGAACTTCAAGTCCAATTGATAAGAAACCAATTCATTTTTGGAACTTCAGGTCCGATTCTAATGACTAATAATAATTTTCCCATTTGGTTATCATATAGATCTGCCAATTTAAGTTCAATTTGCTCCAATAAGCCATATTGGTCTAGAATTTTCAGACTACTTATATGATATCTTTAAACAAAGTATTTTGATGCTGAATTACAAGCAGACCTCGGGGATTAGATCTTCGGGTCTAGCCCTTTATATTTATACTCGAACTCAACTATTAGTAGAATATAAAGGTGAGCAATATAAAAAAATTGCTGTCAATAATAAAAAAAAATATATTGAAACTGAAATATAAACATAAATAATAATAAAGAAACTTCAGGTTTCAAAGAGATTGATGTGCTAAGATAAAATAATAAGAAGAAATGATTGCAAAGAGAGAGAAATTTGCCATTAGCTCACGGTTTGAGACTATTTTGGTACAAATAAAACTTGTATTGTATAGTGACATATTAATATGAGAGATAGAAAGTAAAGGCTACTCGAGGCAAGAGTAGTTTACTGTGATATTTTATTAAGAAAATTTTATTAATATTATATAAGAGTTTATGAGCAGCTCTATACGGAATTATATTTAAAAAAATATATATCTCTCTTTCTTTTTTCTTCTATAAATTTTATATATAAATGTTCTTATCTTAATATATTTTTGTGATTATCTTGAGAATTTGATTTAATGATTTGCTTGATGAAAATTATAATATTTAGGCTACAGGGGATTAAGTGAAAAAAAATTTTCCCATAGTAGAGATGTTTATGACTGTTAAATATAGTTTTTGTCTTTTGAAAATTAAATATGACTTTATATAAATAAATAATCTATCATTCAAAAGTGAACAGAAAATAAACTATACTATGGCGCTATTATTAATATCAACCTAAAATATCAATCCGTTTAAGGACTGAACATAACTATTTCTACGAATTGTGATAGTGATTTATGGCTTTAATTTAATTAGGTGCTTGGAACTATTTGTTTGGAATGCATCGTTTCCATTCATAGTTCAATATTTCTTTTATCAATAAATGATAATATTAGTATAAGTGAAACATCACATCTTATTCTTATATATTTTGTAGAGAATATATTTATAAGACAACATAATTCTACCCATTTATTATTATTATTGTTATTTTGTAAGTGACACTTCTGTACCGAATCGAAGGGCACAAACCTGTGACCTCAATGTAAGTGAATGCACCAAGGCTCAAACTCCTCAACGACCTGAGCTACCCCGACCTGAGCTACCCCTCGGGGCTATAATTCTAATCATTTATAACCACATTATAAAGTACAAAAAGAAGAACTGTGAAAATAGACTAAAATGAGGGATGTTTTACAAAAAAGGATAAGATGCTAAAAATTTGCGTGTCATGACATCGTTTAATATTAAAAATATTAACAAATATCTGTTATAGTAACTGATGATATTCGATACAGTATTTGATAGTGTCTGATAATATTTGATTTCGAACATTTAATGTCAAAGACTCAAACGGATATACAAATTTTTAGAAACTAGTCAATTTATCAAATAAGACCTCTGATTTAGGTCATTTTGTTATTATTCTAAAACAAAATCTAGTTAAACGTCCTTCTTAAAGTAAGTTAGAATTAATAACATGTCCTATTTCGTCATATTTAGATATTTAAAAGTTAAAACAAATAAATAAAAAAATAAAAAAAAACACTCATATGAATCATGTGAGAACCAAGTGGAAGTTAGTAAGTATCATCTCTCTTTCAATCACTCACACACGTGATTAAGACTCGTTCAAACCCAGAAGAAAGAGATTAAGCTTTGGTGTTTTCAATCCGGTTAAAAGAAGCCATTGAAGTCAAAGCAAAAAATAATTTGTTATCGGAGAGTTGCAACATAAATATTTGTCAAGGTTCCGATGGGTTTGCATTGCAGCCACCAGATCAACAAATCCGATCAATGAAGTTAAATTTGTAGTCAAAACTAGGAGGCCAACGCCAACCCAATCAACATATTCGCATACTTTTTGGTCACCAAAGATTGTCAAGAAATTATTGAAATCCCACCAAAAAGCAACTTTTTTTCCTTCTTTGTATTGCCAAGTCCGATGCTCAATGTTTTGTAAACTCACCGACACCGACACCGACACCGTTTGGGTTGGCCTGGGCCCTCATTAATTACATGTTTTTCCTCTCTTGCATTCTTTATAGTTATTGAAAATGTCATTTCGAGCAAAACAAATTGTCACATACCATTTTATCTTTTGCTGGTGGCACTCTGAAACTTTGCAAGCCCCTTTGGCTGCCTCAAATCTTTCCACGCTAAACAATTTACAATCATAATTCCATGAATTCTGATTTTAACTTTTAATACAATTATAGTAATATCAATGTTGTTTGGATCCGTTACATGCAAGTTCTTCCAAATTCCCTACGTTATATTGATTAATGAACAACAAAACAAACTTTGGATGATTCCAATAAATATGTATCTTGATTTGATTTAAAATATTTAAACTTTAATAAGTAACTAATTAAGGGTAATCTCCTTTTGTAATTGACTTTTAAATAAACCACTCCAATCACATTCAAAACCCCCCCTATCTATCTCTTGACTTGTAAATCCATATCCCAAAGTTGATAATATTATGAAAACGCAAATACAATTGTTTTGACAAAAATTACCTAGTATCTTTATAATAATTAAGTAAACATATTCAATTGTCAACCTTTACATTTACTAAATCAACCAACATTAGGTTTTTGTCAAATTTATATTTTTGACTCAGTAAAATTTGAAATCTTTCAACAAATAAATTACATACATTACATAGGATAGCGGTGACCTTACCAAATCCTTATTAAATATTAACAACTAATTATAAAATATTCATGATTAAAAACATATTTTATACCTAATTCATTTCATGGAATGGACTTGTTTGTTTATATATTTCGAAAACTATTTTTCGAAACGCATATTTATCAATACATTAAATCAATATCAACAGTCACATATCAATTTTTAAAATTTTAAATTTAAATTATATATTCTTATCAAAATTTAAAAATAAAATCTAAAAATCGAAATGCATAAATAAACACCACCTAATTTCCTTGTTTATGAGTTATAAGATAATATTATTTCATGAAAAAAAATTTATTTCATAATTAGTTGACATTCTATATTATATTTTTAATATAATTATATTATGTATTCAGGATATGATAAATATATATATATTAATAAACAAATGTACAATAATTCATATCTAAAGACCATACCATGCCATTGGGACCATGCAAATTTTCCCGAATTTATAAAAATAATTTTCCTTGGAAACAAACAAGGGATTGACAAATCCACAAAGTAGTAGAATTTGAAGGCGAAATGAATGTATGCATAAATGCAAAGTTGCTATTGAAAGTCAAACGTGTCGGTGTGCTTCTCAAACTTTAATTATACGCATAAGATTAGGAGACAAAAATAAAGTCAACTCTGTGACGGAAGCCCAAGAATTGGGCTAGAAATTTAGGCAATAAAAACACTTTTTTTCTGTTTTTATCTTTTTTGTTTTCCAGCTTCAGCTCAGCTAAAACGAAAGCAGGTGTTTGATTGAAATTCGGGGAAGTTTTAGACTTCTATTCAAAACCCACAAAATTTGATGAAGTTCAAAACCCACAAAATTTGATGAAGTGCATCATATTCACTTACAGTATTTGTTAAAATAATAGATAATAAATTATTCTACTACTTTAATATGTTACGTTTACAAATTATTTTCAAAAAACGATTAATGTGGCTAAACAATCTAGACTTTCTTATATGATTTTGCAGATAAAGTGTTTTTAAATTGGAGAAAATAATTATTATGTTTTAGATAATTTATATTAATTATTCATTAATTTTATTAAACTATAGTTAATATAAGAGTCAATTATTATCTAAGATTTGTAAATTAGAGAGAACAACAAAAAATTGAAGGAACTGTTCTAATTTTTAACAGATTACCCAAATTCACATCAATAAAAAAAATATCATATGATCTGATGTAATAAATAGTTTGTTATATAAATAATACTATACATATAAGTTATTTATTACTAACTTTCTCTGTAATTCAATTCGAGTTTGTAAAATTTTACTGAAGATATAATTATCTTTATTTATTTTTTTAATAATTTTTTTAACTCAACATATAAAAAGAGATGATTATAAATAACGTACATATGTAAATTGCTATATCTAAGGCTTACAAGCTGACTAGATGATAAAAATAAAGAGAGGAAACGAGGTATAGGATTTTACAGCATTTCAAAACACTATTTGAACATTCAATTTTTGGTCATCCAAACTTGAGCAGTGAAGTCAATCTTGTAGTAATATTTTATTGTCAGATTTGATTAAATATTTTCATGCAAGTCCTTGTAGTTACTACAGTAAAATCATCAATCAATCAATCTAGATTTCTTCCTTTCTTTCTTGTTCAGAGCTAAACCAAACGACACTGTTGTCTGACAAGGACTCAGTTCCTGCCGCGGCTTTATATGCTCACAACTCAACTCCAAAAAAACAGATCAGGCAACGCGGAGTCATGCCTTATTAATATCTCAATCACCTCCGCTTTCAATTCCTCCATCAGGGTTCTCTTCTCTTCTTCACTTCCACCCACCAGCCTCATTCAAATCCTCCTCCTAAATTCTTTTATTTCCTCCTCTCTTTTGCTTGGTCTGCCTTTATTCCCCATTTCAGCTTCTTGGTAGGGTTGGTGTCAGTGAATTGTAGAGACTCAAACACAAGTGGGGTTTCGTCTGTTATGTGCCTTACACTGTAAAGATCTTTTTTTTTTTTTTATTGCTTTGGATCTGTTATTGAATGTGGGCTTGTGCTTTTTTTACATGTTTTGGCTTCGTTCAGCTTGAATGAGTGGTCCTGTTGAGGTGTTTGATTAGTTTTTGGCTGGTCAGTATTTGTTAGTTTTTATGAGTTAACACAGAGAGATGGGATCTGCTACCGGGTTTTTTTCAAGTGGAGAGTTTACTTTAGATTCCAAGTGGTTGATTGATCCCAAGCAACTTTTTGTTGGACCAAAGATTGGAGAGGGAGCTCATGCTAAAGTATATGAGGGAAAGTAAGTCATCTTTTGTGTTCTCGGTTTCCTTCTCCAGATTGTAATTTTTCAATTTCTGATAATTAAATGAGATTAATTATTGTTTTATGGGGCACAAATGTTGCCGCTTATTTAAAAGTTAAAGGCTTTTATTATTGTGATGAAGCCCTTTTTGATACCATTGACTATGTTCTGTGTATATTATCTCAGTCTTTTGACTTTATGAACTGTTTTTTGTGATTTCAGATATAGAAATCAGAATGTTGCCATTAAAATTGTTAATAGAGGAGACACCCCAGAGGAAATTGCCAAGAGGGAGGCAAGGTTTGATAGAGAGGTTGCAATGTTGTCTAGAGTACAGCACAAGAATTTAGTGAAGGTGGTTTTTGTTTTAGAAATTGTGATATTATTTTGTTGCATTTCATCTTTGGCATGAAGTTTATTACGGACATAATGTGATTGAAAATCATCGAATCATGTTGAATAATTACTAAATTGTTGGCTATGTTTTGCCAGTTTCTTGGTGCTTGCAAGGACCCTGTCATGGTGATAGTAACTGAGCTCCTCTTGGGTGGAACATTGCGTAAATATTTGCTGAATAGGCGACCTAGGTGCTTAGACATGCGTGTGGCAATTGGTTTTGCACTGGATATTGCTCGTGCAATGGAATGCTTACACGCCCATGGCATCATTCACCGTGACCTTAAACCTGGTATGGCCTTAATCCCAATTGTGTTCATTTGATTGGGAAGCTTGAATAAGTACTTGACAATCCGGCTGCAGTTTGATGGACTGCTGGGCTGCTGCTAAGTTTGTAAAGTTTGGAGATTCAGCATTGATATCTTCAGTGATTATCTTAATTTTACAAACCAAACTATGAGGAAAGATATTTAATTGTTTGTTCAACTCAATTTTAAACTTAAGGGATGTGGAATACCCTTATCAAGCATTTAGCTTGAATTCCAAGTCTGAAACAAATTGTGCATGTATATTTGTGCATTTAAGGTTCTGTATTACTGTATTATCCCTCTAAAGCTGTCAGAATACTTGTATCTTGTTGTGGCATGATCACTTCCTTCTCCTGTTGAAAACTAGATGCATTGGATAATTTTTCTTGTTTAAACGCTTGCTTTCCAATCCTGGGGATCATCCCCCACTGACAAATGTATGTGAAATTTAAGTTGCACCAGAATGGTTCCTCCTCCTGCTTCCAAATTTGGGGTGAAGAAAGATCACTCATGCTTCATTACTTAGCATGTGTCTTAAAAGACTTCATTATCCTAGATTATGCTACTTTCCTGTTCATTTTCTGTTACCTTAATGAAACAATTACTGGTTTCATTGTGCATCTTACACTTTCAATACAAATTTACTTCTGGGAAATATAGATTTTAGTATTTTAAGAAGTCGGTCGAGTCTGTTCAGAAACATTCTTATAATATATGAAAGTTTAAATGTCTAATTAGCATCAAAAGGTTGCCTAAAATTTTTTTGTCTTATACATAACAATGGGTTCAATACTTAATCTGTCAGTTTCTGGGTTTTGGATCATCAAGGAGTACCTTCGTTTTTCCTAGTTCTTGTTTTCCTAATTCCTGGACTGGTTCAAAAACCTCATCTCTTGTTTCTCTTAACAGTACTTAATAAAGCTCCCGCCATTAAAGGGCATTACTTTTGTTTCACCATGACAATCTACCAAATTTCAATTTCGTTGAAAAACTCTTGAATATATATATATATATATCTTGTGAAATAAATCTTAGTTTGTCTTAAATTTTGGTCTATTGGAGATACATATGATCGAAATGAATGAAAAATTTATAGAATAATATTTTTGGAAAGTAGGAGTAGGTGCTTCTTCAGGAAGTAGCATTAAGGACAATTCTTATGAATTTTTTGCTTCCTTTTCCAGAGAATTTGATCTTGACTGAAGACCACAAAACTGTCAAACTTGCGGATTTTGGTTTAGCCAGAGAAGAGTCATTAACAGAGATGATGACTGCTGAAACGGGGACTTACCGTTGGATGGCTCCAGAGGTACTTTGCTGTATTATTGAGATCTTTGAGAGTTTATTCTAAATTGAGGCGGATATCCATAGTAAAATACTAATTATTCACCTTTGGTGACAGCTTTACAGCACAGTGACATTAAGGCGTGGAGAGAAAAAGCATTACAATCACAAGGTGGATGCATACAGCTTTGGGATTGTGTTTTGGGAGCTTATCCACAATAAGTTACCATTTGAAGGCATGTCAAATCTACAAGCAGCATATGCGGCTGCTTTTAAGGTGATATTATATGTTGGCTTTTTGTTATGTATTTAGGATTATTGAGGCTGGTTTTGCTCTGCATGCTTTGGATAGGCACTCTTTCTGATATGTTCCATATGCTTGCTTAATTGAAGAACACCATGCAGACAGCCCCTTCCCTGCTATTTAATCTAGTTACATGGGACTCACTCAACATTGAGACATAACAAAGAGACATTACATGTTGGAGGGCTGGTAATTATTTATACAAACTTATCTG
The DNA here is from genome assembly GCA_013180625.2 of Boswellia sacra. Classification (NCBI taxonomy): domain Eukaryota; kingdom Viridiplantae; phylum Streptophyta; class Magnoliopsida; order Sapindales; family Burseraceae; genus Boswellia; species Boswellia sacra. The sequence goes on along the minus strand of SNVD02014772.1, from coordinate 325,711 downwards.
ATTAGCAGACTTTGAGTAACTGTTGAACAATGAGGCTAGGAGCAAGTCCCTAGATTTGATCCCTGACCTTCGTTTGAAATGAACCCCACTTGTGAGTAACCATGTCAAGAGAGGAGAGATACAAAGGGGGGCAATGTATTTGAACTTGTGGCCCTGATGGACTTCAAATCCAGCAGTTCAAACACACTAAATTATATGCAAACTATCACTAAAGATTCACATACAGTGAAACCATTTTTCCTCTCACATGTGAACAATGCAACATATAGGATATTGATATGAAGAGGCCCATGCTTGTACCTGTTTTCATGAAAAATTGGTTGAGTGAATATATCTCTCTCATCTGATAATCATCTAACTTGGTTGGATGACGACATTGTAGGGATTGCCTATCTGTGGTACAACATGGCATTAAATGCTTGATATTTTCTATTTTATAGTTAATAATGCTCAGCCATAACTTCCAGCTTCTTTTTGGGCCTTGTGATGTGAGATGTTACTTTTTTGTTTCAGAACGTGAGGCCCAGTGCTGATGATCTTCCAGAAGATCTAGCTTTGATCGTGACTTCCTGTTGGAAAGAGGACCCAAATGCACGACCCAACTTCAGCGAAATTATCCAAATGCTTCTGCACTATCTCTCAACAAGTTCACCACTAGAGCCTGTTGTACCCCCTCGGATATTTTCTTCCGAGAATGCTGTATTACCACCAGAATCTCCTGGCACAAGCTCTTTAATGGCTGTAAGAGAGGACTCAGGTTCAGCCCCAAACACAAGAATTGAAGACAAACCTAAAAGTTTCTTCTTCTGCTTTAGGCAGTGCTACTGATATCTCCAAAGGCACAATTTTGATCCTGGAGATATCCTATATTAATGTAGGAAGATCAATAAAATATATCCTCCAATATTACAAAGTACATCTTAATAAAACAAGGAGAAAAATAGAAAAGAAAAGAAAAGAAAGTGTTAAATCTTTTGAGATCAGATAGTTTGGTGGCCATAGGAAAAGCTTTGTAGCATCTGATGTCTGTATTAGTTTCTCATACTTGTTTTTTCGTTAATATTACTATGCACTGACCGGGATGCACCTCTAGGAACTTGGAGTCGAGGTTGCTGTGATGTATTGTCATTGTGAAACAAGGTCGTCCAAAGGCCTTTACTCCAATTTCTATCCTATAAGAATGTGTAGTCCAACTACCGAACAAGGGATGAGACTATTCTCTCATTATTTTTACTTTGGTTGTACTAAATTATTTTAGTTTGTTACAACAATGTCACTTGGTAGTATTATATAATACATCATTTGTTGAATTCCATGATTCGTTTTCCCTTTTTCTAGGATGAGTTTGCTCCTTCGATCCGAAAAAGTGTGACATTCTTGTTGCTACAGATCAATCAGTGACCATGTAAATGGCGCTTGGCACAGTGGCGGCAGCCTTTCTCACCATTGTGCCCTTCTCAACTCTTGAACGCATCAAGCTTATCAACCACAAGGGATTTCTTAATTTTAATAGGTTAAGTCAGGTTCATTAAATCAACACAATCGACGATCAAAATGGCAGCTGGCACAGGAGGTGGCCGAATTTGTGTACATGGAATCTCAACTTGCATTATCAAGCAAAATCATTAACTTAATAGATTTAATTACATATTATCAATTCCATCTTATTGGTAAGCCGTGGAGTAGGAGATGTTTGTCAATTTAGAAATTATTTGATCAAAAGTTTAATAGTTTAAGTTCGTAAATAAATTTGGTTATTTATTATTTATGGGCTTTCTCTTGTACTACCAAGAGTCATTATTAACGCGTTAATAAGGTTTACCGGTTTAATCACTCTAATACTTAAGTCAATGACCGAGAAAATAAGAATGAACTAAAATGGATGATTAAGTAGACTTATTGCCAACTTCCCTTACGGTGACTTATCCTTAACACAAGTTAATGGTATAATTGTTCTTTAACCATAGTTTGATTAACTTGGAGGCGAAAAAAGGTAAACTTTCACTTAGTGATAATATCCCCTTCCTTTGTTTGCGGGGATTTTTTTTTTTTTTAATAACCAAAGTATGCGAGCCATCCTATCGTTACAGTCTCTCACTATCCACTGTTACAATCTCTTACTTAAATCATGAGATAGGTGATTGTGAGGAATTAAACCTAAGAACTCACAATGGCCTTATCACTCATTCCTTTCTTGGTCAACCCTTACCATTTAAACCAACCCATTGTAGGTAGAGTATAAAGTTCACAATGACTATTGTCAAGCTACCCATGTAATGCTAAAATAAATCGTGGAACGAGTCATGAGGCAATAGGAAATCAAGTCATAGAACTAGTTATCAATGTGAGCCAAGATTGTGAGCCTAGTAATGATATTATCAAATTTTAATATTAATCTTACAAATTTTATATACAAAATCTTGTATTTGTATACAAACGGGTATTTTTCACTTATTAATACATTATTACTTATCATTAAATGAATAGATTTTATATATATTCATTACTTCAATCACTTTACTTAATTACACATCATCACTTCTCATCATTAAGAGAAAAACTTGAATATATCTGCTACAATGTAGTCGATCTATTCATCGCACCATGTTAGCACCACAACTACTTATGTAGCAAGTACGAGTGTGATGAGTGGATATGCTACACTGTAACGGATGTACACAAAATTTTTTTATCATTAAATAAGTTATTATATATTTACTTTTGAATCACTTTATGACATATTAATTTATATGTAATAATCCGTTTATAAATTTTATAAGAATAACATTGTTTCAGCGCGTCAAATATAAAAAGAACATTCATTTTATTTGTGAGTTCTGGTAGCTGACGGAATTGATTTAGCCTTTCGTATGATAAAAATTTTGAGTTGAACTACAGTGCAGCTGCTGTACCATACAGCAGCTGCTTTTACGATTTTTGCTTGAAGGCAAAAGTTGTAAATACAACTTTTGCATCCTCTTTACAACAAAAACCAACGGCTGTATGATACAGCCGCTGGACTATAGTTTTTCCCAAAAATTTTATGATATTCTTAAATGTATTCGTTGCATCACGTGATTGGACTCACTAATGTAATAAACCAATAAGAAGCACACAAAGGGGCAGGGAGAAAGAAAAAATTTCACTTTTTCACTCACTATGGTACATCCCGTTGGCTTTGCTACACCGCGTTACAGTCGCACCCAAGCCTCTTCAAATTTTGTATCCACCTATATATTATATTTTATTATCTTAAAAAATTAAAATTAATCTAATATCTATAATTTACAACGGCTTAAAAGATTGTTCTGCAATCAACCTATGAGATTGCCCTGCAATCAATCTATGTTTGCTCATTTATCGAAGTTGCACAGTACTTTCCAATGATGATGACAAACTAATAGCCATCTCTTTTCCCCAAGTCTCACCGCGTAAGTTTACTGTTGTTTCATTTTACTCCAACACAGGCGTCATTTCTCAATTCATTTGGGGACAAAACCGGAAATTAGAACATTCATTTGCCACTCTATTTCCTAATTAAGTCTTGGGGAGCACGGAAGCTTCGTGTCCCTACCTCCTTGCCCACCACATCTATTTACGGAAATGCCACTGACACGATTACCGAAGTGCCCAAGTGCACCATATTCTTAGACAGGACTTAGGTTCGTGTCCGAACAGAACAGCCTCGGACTTAGGTTCAGTCAACGGCTGGGACCCACAAAAGACTAGAGTTTGGCCTCGTTTTGTCTAAGAAGCTTGGTCCGAACGTGAGGTTCGGAGTGCGAGCCTCTCATAACGGCTCGGTAGCTGAGTTTTCCCGCTCAGATACACATACACGCTCGCTTAAACTCGGAAAGACACAACACAACACAGTTCGCTTAACTTAGTCGAGTGGAGAAAAAGGGAAAGCTTCGAATGAACTTCTTAAGAAATTTTCACTCCAGAACAGAAAAGTTGCTTTCTCTCTCCCTTTCCCTCTTCCTCCGTCTCTCTAGACATGTCAAGGTGAGATTGAAGCTGCTGATAAGCTTTTGTAATCTGATTTTACTCAGCTGTTTCCTTTGTCTCTTCAAGTTTTTTACTTTCTTCACACTAATTAAAAGAAAAAAGTTATAAAAAAAAACCCATTTTCTATTGTCATCTGGGTGTAACCTTCTATTGAATACAAGTCGATTTTTCATGGAAAGTTACAGTTTTTCTCTTTTATTTTGGGATTTTAGTTCTGGGTACAATGGTAAAGTAGTTTTTTTTTTTTTTAAATTATGGATATATAAGATATGTATGATTTTACTTTTCATGTTGTAAAGCCGCTTCAAATTTATGGATTAATATATGTTTTGGTTTGAATTTCTCGTGTTTATTTGATAGACTAATTTTTATGTATGTACGCGAAGTTCTAGCTACCTCTGTCTATTTGATAATCATACATTGCCCTACCCACATGTCTTATTTTTTTTATTTTTAGAGGATGGAATTTGGAGTTTATTATCATTTTGGTTGTCATTGTGGAGACTATGCGTGTACTTGAGGATTTTTACTTCGGTGTTATAGTAACAAGGTCACTGCAATGAGTATCAGATTAATGTAAGCTGACTGTTGATTAGCGTCTTAATTGGATATAGAACCCCAATAGAATGCAAATAAACAGAAGTAATCATATGTGATCTTAGGTTAACTTATTCTTATAGTATTGAAGAGGTTATGATAACTTGTTCCATGCCAAAGAGTTTTCCAGACTCATGGTCTGCTCAAATTGATGTTAGGTTTGCCAGGAACATGCCACAATACAATTTATTTCGTTTCGTGGTATAATGTGATTAGTTCTGCCAGCCTTTCTTGTACATTTACTGATGTTTTATGTCCCCTAAAAATATAATTTTGCGTTAATGATTCACTTTGCTTGCTCTCTTTTATGGATGTTGAACTCCTTGACCCTTACATTTAAAAAATTGTTGCGATTACGTTTTCATTTTGGCTGCATGTGAAACCTTGAGCTTATGGCATTTTCTTTGCTGCAGGACTTGGCTTGTTAATAGTAGAGCAATCGCAAAGAAAGTGAGAAATGCTACTCGATCTTCTGCTCACCAAATCAAAGACTGTGGAGCAAATCGGGAATGCCCGAATTGCCGTTATTGCATTGATAACAGTGATGTAAGTTGGACATTTGGTCTATTTTTGGAACAATTACCTTAGTAAAGTTTTCAGATTTGTTCATAACATCATAGAGATTGTTTTCATTCCTAAATTATTTGTATCATTTTTTGTCCTCCCATTTGAGTAAACAAGTCACAGAATGATCATCATTTTAACATTATTATTACCATTTTGGGCTTTGGAGTCAGATTTTTGCAATATGGAAGTCAGGCATCTAACTAATTTTCTGATGATAAATTTGTTTAGCATATTTAAGCTATTAGTAATGCATCCATCTTACGGACTCTTTGATTCAGGTTTCTCAAGAATGGCCTGGCTTGCCTGTTGGTGTAAAGTTTGATCCATCTGATGTCGAGCTCTTAGAACATCTAGCAGCAAAATGTGGTGTTGGAAACACAAAACCTCACATGTTTATTGATGAGTTTATTCCAACACTCGAGGGTAACCAAGGAATATATTATACTCATCCAGAAAATCTTCCGGGTGAGAGATCTAGCAACCTTTTATTTTTATTTGGTTTCGATGTCATCAGTATTTCCTTGCAATTGTCTCTTTTTTTAATCAAATGAAGTTAGTGAACCAAATAAGATTACCATCTGAAGAAGATGGAGGTCAACTGATTAGCAATAAATTCTTTAAATTGAAAAATGAAAAGGTTGCTGTTTAGGTGCCTGTTTTTGTAAAGGGTGAAATGGTATACTCCACCCATTTTGCTTTTGGTTATTGTCAATCCTCAATTATCTGTGCCCGCAACTTGGAAACTTAATTTGGCTGCATTTTTTTTTCTTTGAGTTGATTAGATTAGTTTTTCTTTGTTTGGTTACTCTCTGCAACTTCCAAAACATACTTAGATTCATTTTCGGTCTCGCAAATTGAATCAAGTAGATGCAAGCGCATGAAATTGCAAGTTGATCAAGCAATTGGTTAAATCACTATGTCTAAATTTGTTGCAGGTGCCAAGAAGGATGGAAGCAGTATCCATTTCTTTTATAGAACTGCTAATGCGTATGCGACTGGTCAAAGAAAACGCCGCAAGATCCAGAATCAAGATAATATAAATGAAGATCATGTGCGCTGGCATAAAACTGGTAAGACCAAACCTGTGATAGAAAATGGAGTTCATAAGGGCTGGAAGAAAATCATGGTTCTTTATAAAAGCTCAAAGAAGGGGTCCAAAGCAGACAAGTCCAATTGGGTGATGCATCAGTACCATCTGGGGACAGAAGAAGACGAAAAAGATGGCGAATATGTGGTTTCCAAAATATGCTATCAACAGCATAAACAAAATGAAAAGAATGATGATTGTCCTGTTGTAGAAGAACCAGATGGTTTGACACTTCAGACTAGTCCAAGGACCCCAAAACCAAATCCTCCAAATCCTCCCCGGCCAGGGAAGTCTGTAGTTGGTGAAGATGTTGTTGATGGCAATATGCTCAAGTCATCTCCACTGGTAGACATTCATTTTTGTTTTATGTTGTTGGTCTGAAGTATTAAAACTGCAGCTCATATATGCATAGGGGATTTTTTTTCTTTTTTTTGCTTTCTTAAATTTGTATTTAAATGAGGTCACATCAGCGTTGCTCAATTGAATGTCAACAAACTCATTTCCATATCTAAGACAGTCAAATAGGCTCATACTTAATTCAGATTCAAAATATATGCATATATAATTCGAACTTTTTTCCTTGAGATGCCTTATTCATTTTGAGCCTTATAGTGGTTTCATTTTGTGGATTAGGAGCCAGTGCATATTATAGAAGCATCTCAGGCTCACCCACCTGCCGTTCAGCAGGAGGACCATCTGGAGAACATAACTTGTTTGGCTGGCGAATCTCAGGCTTTTGACAATTCTGATTTGAATTCCATTGAAGAATCTTTGTTATGCAAGGATGAGATAATTTCTTCTGCTCTCTCCAACAATCCAGGAATCAATAATGTCTCTTACACTGGCTTATTCCATGATGCAAATAGCATGAAAGGGAATAACAACCCATCCTGTGGAATTTCTGACCTGGAGAACTTAGAACTGGATACTCCACCAGATTTTTGCCTTTCTGTAAGCTTACCCTCTGCCATCAATGTTCATACCTTTCAGTCTTCTTCACGTAAACATTCTGATGTCTAAAATCTTTATTTATGTAATGCAGGATTTGCAATTTAGTAATGATAGCATTCTTGATTGGTGGGACCGTTTCTGAAGAATTAAAATACCTAGTTCTGTTCTATCCCGTTGTCTGCCTGAAGTTGTTTGCCTCCCAAGCATTTTCTTCAGCAGCAAAGAGGGAACTTGATTGCTTTCAGGGAAGTTGGGAGTTTGTTCTTTATGGTTCATCAATTTTCTTTACTCCACAAAGCTTAAGACATGTGGAGGCTGTGGAGTGGTGTCTTTTGGGCAATATTGAAGTGTAGCTGGAGTTTAACTTAGCAGAAATGTCCCTGGTGGTTTTTGTGTTGTAGTGTCAGTTGCAGCATATATGTTGCATGTTAATGCACCATTAAGATGCTCAGATTCGGTGTTAAAGTGTATTTATGTTACTATAAGTTAACAAATATTGAGGGTTGTTACTGACAGAAGTTCTTGTTGCTTCCATGGCTGTTACTGATTCTATCATCTAAAAATTTTTAGAAAGCATGGAAGTAACAAAATATTTTTTGGCAGTAAATCCTCCTTGTCCTGGCATATTTAATGTTAATTCGTATATGAAAAGCTAACAGTTGGTTTTATTAAATTGAAGATCATACTCTTTGGGCTTAGGCTCTGGTAAGTTCTTAGGCAATTTCCTGTTTCTCTAGATATAAATTCATTTCTTTTTTCTTTTTCATTTCTGTTTGAATCTTGGATTAGATTTTCAACTGCTTAACAAATTTTATTTTTTCCTCCTGGTAAATATATAATTGCAAGTGTTGAAATTGCAGGGGATTAAACCTGCAGATCTTTACACAAAACTGATTCCTATATTGTTTAATAAGGGTTTCCATAATCAAAGTATCCTTAAGTAGAATTAAGTTTAAAGAGAAATTAATTTGAAGAAATTAAATAGAATTACCCTTACTATGGAATTTGATTTGATAATTAAATGCAAATTTTTAATTATAAATTTTACCTCCTCAAATTTTCAGGTTATGTAATGAAAAAATGATGAAGAAAAAGGGATAACTATGCAATAAGGTATAATGTCATAAAATGTGATAATGTCAATTAGTAATATTCCCAGATTTTAGAAGCTTATTAATAAAAATATGAGTTTTAAAATTTAACTATTCCATTTAGAATTTTGGATATATTCTGTATTTTAAAAAAAAAGAGATGCAAAATGCTTTTAAGATCCAGTAATTGACATATTAAAAAAAATCATTTGTTAATTCTCAGCATAATTTTCTTTTTCAAAAAAAAAATCTCTAATTAGAAACAAAATATGTTACTAGAAAAAGTTGTTATCATATAATATAAATTATTAAAGTACTAAAAAAATTATTTTAGTATAGTAGGTTGCAGAAAAAAAGAGCACATCTAAAACCCATCTCCAACCGAAAAAAAACCTAAAACCCTGAAAGCGGAGCACCAGCTTTTGGTCTTTCATCAAACAAACAATCAACCTTCAATAATGAAACCATGACATTTATTCGAAAACACAACCAGAAGAAGCCCAAGACGAGACATGTTTGCTACCAGGAACGTTAGAAAGCTCAGCTTCAACACCCTCTCTTCTCTCCTCCAATCCAATCCCAATCCCTATCCCTATAACAGGTACGTTTCTCTTCTCAAAATCAATCCTTTACTTACAATCAACTTCTGGGTTTAATATCTTGTTTCAAATTCTTTTCTTTGCTTTAAGAAAGTAGCTAACTTTGCCAATGTACTCACTACTTAATCTTTGTCTTGATTCTACTACCCAGATAAGGAAATAGTGGTCCTGTGCTTTTATCTTCTCAAATTCCTGTATTTGATCCATGTGCTTCATTTTGTTTCCAATTTATGAAATTCAGGCCCTTTAATTTTGAAGCGAGAAACCCACTTTTCATTTTCCCACTTTCAACTTATTTTTGTGTTTTTTCTTGTTGTGTTGAATGAATTACAGGAGTGCTTCATTATTGAAGGATGTTCCACCTAAACTGTTGTCAACCAATGTGACTCATCCAAGTGCTTCTTTGTGTGATGATACTCCTTCCTTATTTCCTCCATTAAATCATCCCTTGAATGGGTGGTCTCGTGCAATGTCGACTTCTAAAGGGAGGAGCATGCGAAGCAAGGTGGAGAGGCGAATGCAGAAAGAGTCCGGTAAAACCCTTAGGGAGATTCGGAGAGCGAAAAAGATTAAGAAGAAGCTTATGACTGATGAGGAGAGGCTTATTTACAACCTAAAAAGGGTATCTTATCTTGCCACTATATATATAAACACATACATGACTGTGAATATGAATTTTGCTTGCTATAATTTGGTTTTCTCAGTGGTGGAAATATATCTGCATACAAATTGGCTTTGCATATTATCGATCTGATAGCATAACAATTTGAGGGGATTTTTGTATTACCTATTGGTTTTCTATACCCAATTTATGGCATGACTTTAGATCCCCTTAACAACCTAAAGTCTCTCTAAGGATTTATGAATTTTGCAATAAAAAATTACAATCAATTGATTTTACATCAGAGTTAAATTATGCATAGAGATCTTTATCTTTGTTTGCTAAAACGTACTTAAATTTGATGTATTAGAGAATGAAAAACTTGAAGAACCCAGAAAATGAAGCATTCATTGGGAATTCAAGACATTCTCAAATATACACTTAAGTTGATTGTTGAAATATGCAATTCTAAGTTTCTGATCCTGGAAACTTATCAAAAAACAGTCACTGTCTAAACTCTAGAGTATAAAATCTGATCGTTACGACTCCACTTGTCTTGCATGTATCATTCATTAGTAAATCTCTTCTTTCCTTGATGTAGATCCAAACAATGTTTTAATATTCACAACAGTACTCCAATAGCTCAAGAGTTTGTTCCTGTTGTTGTTTTTTGTGTGTATCATTTTATTGACTTTAATGGCCTTTAATCCTATCTAAGAATTTGTGTTAGTCTCTTTGATCTTACCTTTGCAATGATCCCTTTCATGATTTTAAGATTCGGCTTAATCGTACTCCACCGTTACAAAAATTGGGCACTGTTTTCTTATTTTAAAGGTCTTATAGATTTTAACAACCATCCAAGCAAATATGATATTCTATCTAATTGGTGCAGGCCAAGAAGAAAGTGGCTTTGCTGCTACAAAAACTCAAGAAATATGAGCTACCAGAGTTACCAACCCCTGTGCATGATCCTGAGCTATTTACACCTGAGCAGCTTCAGGCATATAAAAAGATTGGCTTTAAAAATAAAAATTATGTTCCTGTTGGTGTTCGCGGAGTCTTTGGAGGAGTCGTCCAAAATATGCATCTCCATTGGAAGTTTCATGAGACTGTGCAAGTTTGTTGTGATAACTTCCCCAAAGAAAAGATTAAGGAAATGGCGACTATGCTTGCAAGACTCAGTGGTGGTATTGTTATTAACATACATAATGTGAAAACGATTATCATGTTTCGTGGTAGAAACTATCGCCAGCCTAAAAATTTAATTCCTTTCAACACCCTTACAAAGAGGAAGGTTTGTATGCATCAATATTTCTCTGTCAGACTCAACCCTGTTTTTTCCTCCTTTTTGTTTCCCTATCGATTAATCTGGCTGAAGATATGTAAAAATTTTGTAGACCATATTGCAAGGTTTGTTAACTGTATAAAGGAGCTCCACTCTGGATATATGGCTTATTGTTTTTCCCAAGCCCCAGCGAAGCCCTTCCTTTATTTGACAAACAGCATAATTAGCTAAAAGAATAAGAGGCACAAACAAAGATTGTAGGAAAGGAGAAACCTAAAGTGCCAAGCTCTTCTTTAAATTGTGATTATCTGCTCTTTAGCTGGAAATATGTTATTGCAGTTAAATCATACATCATGTGTAGAATCAGATGCGCATAAGAAAGAGATGCGGCTGGAAACATTGATAACAAAAAATTTATTATGATGTCTATACTTAGGAATTCTCGGTCTCTGTTGAACTAGACTTCTCTTGAGGTTTAAGAACTAATTTTCTGCCATCTCATCTTTGTATGCAGGCATTGTTCAAGGCCAGATTTGAACAAGCTCTTGACTCTCAGAAGTTAAACATTAAGAAGATAGAGCAGCAGCTTCGACGAATGGGTGTAAATCCTGAGGATCCAGTTGCCATGGCCAGCATCCAAAGAGTTGCTTCAACATTCTTTAATGCAATTGACCAGAAGGAAGGAAGCCCTTATGTCTTCCGAGGAGACAAAGAGTGTGAAAGGGAACCCAGTAAGAGTCTAGAACATTCAGAACCTCCTGATGATAGTGACCAGGAAGAACTTGACAAATTTATAGCTGAAATAGAGGATGCAGCAGATAAAGAATGGGCTGAAGAGGAAGCAGCAGAGAATGAAGAGCTTGGTAAACTTAGGTATTGGAACAGAGAAGAATTTGGAGGAAGGTTCAGAAGATCGGAGAACTTTAGAAATGACGACTTTGATGACAACAATAAGGGCACAAGAGGTTGGAAGGAGAAACCTAGCAAGAAGAGAATTATTGAAAGTGATAATGAGGACAATGATAATTCTGAGTTCGATGATGAATGGGCGTCCAATAATGTTCAAGAGGCAAATGATCTTGACAGTGATGCAGATGATTCTGATGAAGGTCATTATGACTTAAATAGATCTAGACTAGAAAGAGGGAGGCAGGACAAATTTGGCAGAGCCAACAATAATAAAGGTCTGAACAGAAATGCTGAAGCAAATTTTAATAGAAAAATGGCTGAAGAAGATTCTGAATCAGAAAACATGTTTAGTGATCTTGAAAATGCAATGTGGCAATCTGACTCTGAGGAGGAAGAAAATGATTATGAACCTCACAATCAGTTCAACAGCAGACATGGGAGAGAAGGGAAGAATCAGGGTAGGATTGGCAAGAACCATACCAACGCTAATTTCAACAGAAATGCTGAATCCAACTTTAGAGGAAAGGTGGCTCCAAAGAATTCTAGGCCACATGAAATATTAAGTGATTCTGAAGTTGCAATTTTTGAATCAGACACAGAGGAAGATTCAAACACATTAATGGCTAGTAGATATGACAATATTAGTGGTGGTCAAGAATACCCTCACATGCCAGAAGATGAGAAGATTGAGAGGAATCATAGAATCAAGCAGTCACCAAAAGAGTTGGACGAAACTTGGGACAGCGATTAGATCAGTCATTGCAGATCAATGTCCTCTTAAGATTGTACCATGCAAGCTAACAGAAATCATTTTTGTGATGCGAACACTGTATGAAGGTTGTCTTAATCCAAATTTGTTCATTTGGTTGAATTATACTATTGCTCCATTTGAAAATAAACATAAAAGTTCAGCACTATGTAAAATGGGGATGCTTTAGGCAATGAAAACATTTATATTTTCAACGGAAAATGAGATTTTAGTTGCATTTCAAGTGTCTTTTCTTTGTTGAACGGATAGTATTTGATTTAAAGATTCTATCATCTTGAAGGATTTTGAAGTTCGGTTGGGAAAGACATCAAGTGACGCTTGAACTGCATACTTCAGTGATAAGTCTGAATTAGAATCTGGAAAACCAGCGGTGTTAAATGTAATGTTTCCTTGAAAGTAGAGGTGGCAAAATAAACTGAAGGATGTAGATACCAAGATTTTACCCCGATTTGTGGGGATATAATGGGGGGGCAGGGGTGAAGTTGTTTAATGTCCGGGTGTGGTATATACCTTCCCTGCCCCACGCCCGCACCCACACCGGATATAAGAGCCTTATATATTATAGGTATATTTTAAAAATTAAAATATATTTTTAAAATATACATATAATATACTATATCAATATACTAAACTTAAGTTTCCTAAATGTCTAATGAGATTTGTATATTTATATTGTAATGGGCTTAATAAGAGGCTTGGCAAATTTTGGCTTTAACATGAATTAAATATAAATAAAGTTACAAAATCAAATATGTAAAATCACAAAACTGGGGATTTACAGGGATTAAATCCGGGTAAAATGTGGGGGCGGGGAGGGAATGTACAAATCCAAGGAAAACTGCACCCGCACCACACAAAAAAAAAAAAAGCGAGAAAAATCTGGTGACCGATAACGGCATAACATTATCCGATCTGAGTGCAAAAACGCAAAATCCACACCGCACCTAGATTTTATCATCCCTACTTGAAAGTAATAAAATTGCTGCTCTTTATTACTGTTGAAGTGAATAATGAAGTGATGGCTCAAATAAATTTAACAGAGAATTTGCTAACTCAACTATAAATTAACCTGGGAATTGACTAGGTACTGTTTGATAATGTTATTGGGCTGGTATGCATCTTATTCTTGGATGTATATCTATCAGGGGAAGATATACTTATTTAATAACATTATCATATCGTCAGAACCCTAGTATCGGCTGAAAAGATCATTAATATCTTAAACAGAAACAGCTGTGCAAGAAACATTAGTTTAAGAATGATAGAACGCTAATATCTTAAATATCTGCGCAAGAAACATTAGTTTTAGAATGATAGAACGATTCTTAATCAATGGAAAGCAATCTATCAAGTATTTATACAAATATGTGATTGTGATGATCGGAATTGAACTTTTCCTTAGTACTCGTGTATTGATTGTAAGAAATGATTTTCTCCTCTTTTCATTCCTCGAAATAAATATGATATAGTAAAAGAATCTCAATCCACTCAAATAGTAAAATTCAGAGGAGTTGGAATTAAATCAAGTTAGCTGTCTACTTTATTATTAGAACAATTATCGATTAAATAATAAAGGATGATATTCAAAGAAAAGTGCAAAAATAATCCAAATCAAAAAGTCATTTTCCTGCTGAAGAAAACTCCACACGACATATAGTACGACAGAAAGATCATTTTTTCCCAGCGATATTAATTTATAAAGCTAAATATAACTGACTTCTGACTTCCAGTCGCCTGTTGGGCAATAATGTAAACGCAGGCTGCAGCTGGACCTGAACCAAGTAGCACTCAAGTCAGCAGTCAACTACGTCAACTTTACTTTATTTTCGTGCCCCAATTGACACTCTGTCATGTTCCCTATCACATTCAAATCTCTTCTACAAACATTTATTATTAAGCAGACTAGAGCTTATATTTTAATGGTATTTATAGACCCACATGTATATCTTGACGTTTGATTTGTACTAATTGCAGGACTTTTTTATACTATTAGACTCGTTCACCAAAATTGCCTTCTAACGTAACGTCAGTTGTTGAGTCTTAAAACGTTTATGAATTGCTGAGCCCTGTGCAGTGAGAAAAACGCAAAAAGCTAATACCAAGTCCGAAGGCCAGAGCAGAGAAAAATTCGGACATGTTAATTTATCATCATTATCTTTTGTCACTTTTTGGTACTTTTGGTAGTGAAGCGGTTGGAAAGATGAGCTGAAGCAGAGTTTTCCTAGGAGGTTATGAAGAATGATAATAGAATCAGCTTGTGAGTTCAACTACCCTATCCATATGGCCACTTCCAGCATCTATGATATATGAGTTTTTGGCCACTAGTAGTAAGATTAAACAAGTGTTTAGAAGCGGGTTGTTGGGAGGAATTGCTTAGGAAGCTAGCTTCTGCAGAGGAGGATTGGATACCCACGTGGGTTTTATATGAAACTAGAAAAGTCATCTGTTGAGTATATAGGGTAGCTGCGAGCGTGTCTTAGGCATGTTCCAGGAACTGATGTGATGTTATCTTTTTATTTTATTATCTTCAAATGGGTTGATTCTGATTAAAATAATATGCTTGTTTATGCATATTTCTAGTTCTTTTCTTACCCAATTTATGCTGTAGCATGCAAAAAAAAAATTAGCTTGACCTGGAAAGGGGAATGGACCAGAATGATAATGATATTTTAGAGAAAATTCTTCTGTAATTCTGGGACACAACGTTGGCAGCAAGGTCATTTTGAGAATTGCTTCATCTGAATGCAAAGTTTTTGTTTTGTGTAATTTGTGGTTAAAGTTGGCCCCAAAAGGATTTCAAGCCAAGCATCTTTAACATATGAAGAATGGGGTTTGCCAGCTAATTTAAGTTGGCAATTCTCTGGATACTTCTTTTGATTCTGGAATTATAACGTCAAATACCCAATTAATAGCAAGTGTGTTGCTCAACCAAGGCCAGTTTCATGAGCATTATAATGTGAATTCTCCTTCTCAATCAGTACACGGGCATAATCTGACAAGTGAGTTGCTCCAAATTTGATGGGATTGTAGCAGTAGACAAATCCCAAAATTCAGAGTTAATAATGCCACACCGTATGCGTTTTTAAGAAATTTCATAACACAATGGCATCAGATAAAAAAAATTCGTGGCTTCCCTGACATTAGCAGCACCAGATTAACCCATCAGCAACAATTTTTTTAATGGCTAGAAGAAGATAATGAAATCAGATGTTGACAAATCAGACAGACGGTGGAAGAATCAATTTCCCGTTGTATATTCTTTAGTTTTTGGGATGGATGGTGGGGCAACCTGGTTAATAATCCTCAACATCAAAGTTGCCAAAACCACACCGCATTGTCATTGACCTCAAAAGGAAGTCATGAACCTGTAATTGCCGTCTACTGTTGGTTTTAGAAAAGTAAACATCTAAACAGTTAAAGGGGACAATGGCCTCGACCAAGTCAGATTCAACTCAATTCCATCCATCAGTCACGCTAGCAAATTAACACAGGACTGAGGCAAAGAAGACGATTGCAGGTTGAAAACAACATTACATAACAAAAAGCATACTCTGGGCAATCTAAAACTGAAGAGAAAAATATGAGAAGCTAATAGAAATTTCACTAGAAAAAGGAAAACATGACATCAATGCTTTCTCTATAACTGAGATGGTACCGAGAAAGAATAAATCAGCAACGCAATCAATAAAAACCAGAATAAATTAGATGTACAAATGAAGGAGTTACTAGCAACACCATATTTAAGAAGAATATACCATTAAATTAGTCTAAGAAAGCAAAATTCCCATCTTAGAAAAAGCCGGGAAATATCATTCTACTCTTTAGCATTCGGGGGTCATGCCTTACTACTGACAACAGGTGGTATGTAAGCTTTGCCAAAGTCATAAAGCTCTATTCTGCTCAAGAACAGGCTCTCCACTTGGAAAATTGGTTATACCTCCCAAATAAAGTAAATATACAGAATTTCCCCTCAAAATCCAAGATCCCATCAATGTCTCCAGAAAGAATTGACCTAGACTTTGTTGGATAATAAGAGGTACGCCTCTATCAAACCACACCGTTGCCAAGCATTGTTCAAACGAGCCCATATTCAAGTGCAAAAAGCACAATCAGCATCTTCAGCCTTTACAAAATTACAATGAGACCATATTTCCAGATGAATTTAGCCACCTTCTCTTATGCAGTTACCAGGCAAGAGATATCTGTAGTTCTCAGTATTGTTCAACAAATGTGCAGGAAGATGAACAGCTGAATAAGAACGAGGTACATTGCCCATCTTCCCAATAATTTCTTGAAAAGTATATTCCTCAGGAAGCATGTCAAACAGGTCAGCTCCTTTGCATATTACATCCTGAATCCTTTTGGGGTTCAAGTAGTGAGAGAACCTCACTCGGTCATAGTGGCTGTAGGCTTTCATCTTGAATATGAAATCACTGATACGGCGGAAGCAAAAGCTGCAATGCCATCCCGCATCTGACAGAAGGAGATCAGTTTGACGATAGTGTGCATACCTAGTCTTGCCAGACCGGTATCTATGAACCGAGGCTCTCCAGCTCTTGTTATCTAAATAATACTCAAAAGAGTACAGATAGTTCCTGAGCTGAAGATGGAGGATAGAAGGAATGTCGTCACACCACCTCAACAGATTAATTGTGTGGGCACTAGGCATCTCATCCACATCAGACATTATCAACAAGTCATCATCTTCTATACCTGCTATTCTAAGAAGCTGGTCCAATGCAACTCTCTGATATGCCTCTTCAACAAAAGGGTTTTCACCTTTCTTAAATCTTCCACCAATCATTCCATAAGTCAGTCGAGGCTCGACAAACTTAAATTTATCCCGATTGCTTGCAAAAATCAATGGCTTGGGTAGGCCAGTAAATGTAGAATTTGACTCCAGAAGTACAAACTGAGTTATGTATGGATACAATTCCTTCCATCGAATTGTAAGGATGTCTTTTTCATTACTGAACAACACTGCATCAA
Organism: Boswellia sacra; assembly: GCA_013180625.2. NCBI lineage: Eukaryota > Viridiplantae > Streptophyta > Magnoliopsida > Sapindales > Burseraceae > Boswellia > Boswellia sacra. Next base: position 308,258 of record SNVD02014772.1, on the reverse strand, counting down.
AGACTCTCCTTGGGGATTCACGGATCCCCCAACCATGAAGCTTGCATAGAGTCTCCATTGTCACATTCTCATGATAGTAGTGGGGGATCATGGTGAAGGGCTTCGGCGGAGATTCCCATATTGGTCTTAGGAAATAGGTGATTTTCTGACCGTGCAAGTAGACGCCAAAGATAAATACTGGGACAAACACAAACAAGAAAAAAAAGGTCCTCATATCAATTCCTCGCAACATACAACGAAGCCTCGACATTGTCAATGCTGCTCGAGATGCCTGCTGCAAATAGAAAATAAAAAAACTGAACTTTCTAAGATACCTGATTATCATTTGTGTAAAATTATGCAAAATAAATCTTTTTTTCCAAATAAAGCATTGAAACATATATAGTAATATGAAACCAATTATGCTTAGTCTAGAAAATTACCTACAGCAGAATAATAAAGCCAATCAAGTATAGATACAAGAAAGCAATTGAAACGTTACAGGACCAACGCAAGTTCAGCTTAGAGAATGAACCAGCTAAGCGCAATTATATCACAAAATCATTTCCCATGAGGGAAAGCTACATATGGCTCAGAAGAAAGATGAATATCTGCTACTAATTGATTGTACTCCAAAATGAATAGTATATCTATCAACATAATATCACCGCCCAAAAAAAATAAATAATCAAATGCTGTATGAATTCAACCAGAAACCTGCCTAAACCATTCATTTCATATTAACTTCTAATCCATTTTTCATTAAAAACCAAAAAAAAAAAAAAAAAAAGACAAAGGAAAACACGACGGATGAAAAATCGATAAACAGAATCTGCAATCTCAAACCCCCCCAAAAAAAAAAAAGAGAGATTTTTAATCAGAAATAAAACCGAAAAAGAAAAACCATAAAAAGCACTCTTTAGAAGCAGTAGAATAATAATCAAAAATAAAATAATTTTACATTTTTCTAAGAAATTACCAAAACCAACCTATTAAAAAAATTCCTCTTCCAAGGGCTTTGATGGCCGTAAAAATAATCCATTTACGTAACACTAAAAACCAGGCAAAAAATAACTAAAAAAAATGTACAAATTTTTCAAAAAAAAAAAAAACACATCCAAAGTAAACAAACCCACAACCCAGAAACTCATAAACAAACACAAATTCAGGCAAAAAAAATGAAAAATGGAAAATGAAAAAAGCAAGTACCTGTCCACCACAAACATCTTCACATATATCATCAGTTTTCTTGGAACTATAGTACCCATCAGTCATGATTAACCACCCCACCAAAATATCCCCAAAAATATTATTGTTCACAGAATCAATCAATCAATCAATCTCTGCAAAACACAGAGATCGTTCAGCCCCTCCAGATCAGAGCCCCCCACCCCCCACTCACCGCACAGAAAGACCAAAATTTTCTCTCAGAAAATCTGGCAAAGAAAGAAAATCCCCCCACGCAAACACAACGATCTTAAATGCCCACCACTGCCTCCCTCTCTCTCTCCATCAACACCAACACTTGTATCGCTAATTATAGCCGTTTGGTTGTTTTCGCTCTTTCACCACATAACTCCTCTTTTCCAAATTTTAGAATTAGAAAAACAAACACACACAAAACTCTCTGTTTCTTTTTTTTATTTTTTTATTTTTTTATTCAATATCCTGTCACCCAACAAAAATCACTACGATTTTTTTTTTTTTGTGACACAAATTCTTCTCTCATCCGACGGTTGAGATCCCTGCCACGCGGGGCTTTAGAAGACTTTAAGGAAGCCCCAAGTGATGATTTGTCTCCAGATAAAAGCAGTTACAGAGACATATTACAACGAGCCGTTTCGTGTGGCTTCACCCACTTACGTTAAATTATCTCAAGTTGGCGATGATGGGTCAATGGCTCCGCACTTCTGGTTTAGAACCTGGAGGGTTTTTCCGTCATTTCAGTTTTATTTGCTTAAGTGGTCTTCCTCTTTAGTTAATTGTTTTGTACCACGCGCATTTTGACCAGATCCTAATCTGCTTAAATTCTTCGCTCTCTGAATTCACAAAACGGCGTAGCATTTAGCTTTTTCTATTTATCTACGTAGCTACTGAGCATAATATTAATTTGATAAATAATTTTTGGGATATAATTGATTATCCCACTAAAACTCTGTTTGGACGGTGGGAGATTAATTTAAAGATAAGGTTGCTTTTGATGTATTAAAAATGAATTCTATTCATGAAGCTGGAAGTGATTAGCTTAACTACAAATTTTGTATTTTTGTTGAGATGGTTTAAAATTGGTAAGAAATTAGGAATAGCTTTTTGGGTACGCAGCACATTAAAGCGATTCCTCTTTTTGATTACTTTTAATCAGTCTACAACTTAAAGCAAAACCAGGCAGATATGACTAGAATCGAATTGGCTATTGTGAAATAATGTGAAAGTATTTCTAAAGTAACAAAAATCCAAAAGATATTGGAGTGTATTCCTTTACATATGAATGGAATCTTAAATATTCCTCTACTAGTAATTGAGTATTTGAAGTATCAATTCATTAGTAAAATTGAATTTAATTTGATTTTACACTTAGGTACATACTTTACTATAGTTTATAGCATCGATTATTTTAGAATAATGTCACATATCGTCACATGAAAATAATTGATGTAACCAATTTATATAATCTTAAATGATGTGGCATGATTTTTTTTCTTTTTGGATTAATGATTATTCTAACATTTATAATAAATTTTAATTTGTTCATCTAAGTGGTTTAATAATATAAAAGAAGATGAAAGAGGTGATGGGTATTCCTAAGTTACATATTTGATTTGAAGGCAACAAAAGACACAAAATTATGTTCTCTTCTAGTCCTTGCATAGCCAGGCCAAGTGTCTCTCATAAAAAGCGTCCAATTTGGTGTGTGCAAAGGAGAACCTTTGCTAACTAAAATAGGTCCACATGACATGTAGGTTAGGATTCTATTCACTTGTTGAAAGAAAATTATTTTATTGGACACTAAGAAATCTTTTTAATTTGTGACTCATATTTTTAGATATTATTCAAAACTTTTAATACGCAAAAAGGTTATGCTAGAGATATATTAAAATAACTAAACATCCCTTGAAGGAATTTTCTAGTAGGTTTTGAAAATAATTATAGTGAGAATGGAATTTTAAGATCTCTTAAGATTCATAATTTGTATTCATTGATTAATTATACAACTTCTAAATACCCGACATATTTAGACTTACTCAAAATGATTCCCGTCCTTTATATGAATAGATAAGAGCATTTTTTTTTTAGTAATGCTACTCTTACAAACTACTTATACAAACTCACATATACAAACTGACGTGGTATAATGTGATTTGATAAATAAATGCAGTGATTTGATAAATATATATTAATAATAAATGATATTAATTAATATAAGTGATGTAGCGATTATATAAGGATGACACATCAGTTTATATATGTGAGTTTATATAAATATTTTGTGTGAGTAGCATTACTCTTTCTTTCTTTTTATAGTAATGCTATTCTTACAAACTATTTATACAAACTCATCCATACAAACTGATGTGGTATAATGTGATTTGATAAATAAATATAGTGATTTGATAAATATATATTAATAACAAATTATATTAATTAACATGGGTGATGTGACAATCATATAGTGATACCACATCAATTTGTATGTTTGAATTTACTCTTTTTTAGTAACGAGTTTTTTTTTAAAATAATATAAGGTTTCATATCTAATAAAAGAATATTAATATATATATATATTGAATATATTTTGATATACCTATAAATAATAATAAAAATGCATTTATGTTCAATATTAAATTAAAGAGCATCTAATTTTTAATAAAGAAATACCAAATCATAGTCAAGTTTGGGGCCTACTTTGAGTTTTAATCTATTGTTTTCTTTTGTGAATTATCCCCAAGTTAAATGTTCAATAATGAGTATGTCCTTCAATTTTCCAAACTACATGAACGAAGTCCAATACGTAAACAAGTCACAACAATTTGACACTTACTATACGCTTATCGAATATTACTAAGAAGCGTATTGTAGATGTTAATTTGTCGAGCTAACCAACTAAATATCCTTATGCAATAAAAAAATAATTATACTATATTTATAAATTCTTTATATAACTTTATAACATGATGTGTTATTATATGATTAGATAAGTGAATTTAAAATTTTTAATTCATTAATCAAAGCTAAAGCTAATGATGTTAAATCATGTAACAATATTATATTAATTTGTAACGTGAAGTTTTTAATCATAATATCGTTTATTATTAAAAAAATAAAGGTAATATGATAAGTTTGTATAAAAACAATTTCTTTTCGGGTAAATTTTTAATTTGAAGATATGCATTCTTCCAAAAGAGTTTATTTTTTATGCAGCTAGATTTATTCACTAAACTAAGTATAAAGAGTATTTTTAGAGTGTCTTAAATATATTCTTTGAAATTATTTTTACTCAAAATATAAATGGAAACGTTATTATCAAGAAAACATGCATCCCAGTGGCGAAAGCCTGTAGGTCACGTGCAATTCGCATGCATGTGTCATGTCCCATTATGGCATCTGCAGTGTCCCAGATGATAGGTGTATCTTAGCCGTTTGATTAATTGGTATGGTTGTAATATTTATTTATATCTAATTTTTCCCAATTGAATGATCAAATATATTAAATAATGATTGACCCTTGACCCATTATCAAAAATATTTTTCACACTTGACTCTCATTGATACAACGTGACGCCTTGATAACTTATTACATCTTCTCATAACATTTTTTAATTCAAACTTGTAGATTATAGTATTTATTGTTTAATCTCTTTCTATTGTTAACATTAGCTAAGCATTTAACATTTGGACTCAAATTGATGGTTTCTACACACAAAATAATTTATTAATAATGTTTAAGCTCAATAATTAATGAATAACCCATAATTGTTTAACACATTATTTTATTTATTTATCGAGTTGTACTTGTAAGATTGAAACCATTAAAGAATAGTACTGGTTTTAGATAAAAACTCTATCTAGCCAATACAATTTTGATCCCTTGCCCTACATTATGAATATTCCAAAGCCTATAACCTTGTTAACTTTCATCTTGATACAAATTAACACGTATTACATAATCATTCAACAACTTAGTTGATGTTTCCTTTGATTCTTCGTCTATATTACGAGGGATTAAATAACTCGCTTTTATTAAGAATCATCTCATTATCATACAAAACATTAAATAATATAAATCTAACTCTTATTAATAATCAATACTATCTCGATTATATATTTTAAAAAAAATCATCTATCTCTGAATTTATAATTATAAGTAATAACATTATAGAATTGTTCATCTCACGATTCATATCATTATATTATCTTTATGTTAGATTTGACTTAAAATTAATTGGTTACCATTAATTTACATATTCATGATAATCAAAATATCTCGATTTTTTTTTCTAAGAAAAATCCTCACTCTTCCATTATTTTAATTATTCAAATTGATAATGATATCGAATTTGTTGTAAAATATCCTTTATCCTTACGTTTTTTATGAGAAAAAAAATCTCATCCTCAATATTGACTATGAGAAGGATAGAGGGAAAAAGGAAAAAAAAAAAAAAAAGGGAAGATACATGGATTGGCTGCATTATCAGAATGATCCAAGAAAGTGACTGAAATTAGAAGTGAGTGGGGGGAAAGAGCAGCTTCCACGAAGCTTCGAAAAAGTAATTTGGTTTTTAGGGTAAGACCAAAGACTCGATGCTAGACTATGAATTATCGTAAAAGCATATTCGCTTTGGAATAAAATTGCTCGCACGTCGGAACTTTTATAAGATCGGGATTTTTTCTTCAAATAATAATGATAATGATAACAATACAATTTTACCCATTACAAAATCTTAAAACAAACAATTTTTTTTCTTTTTTGTTTTCTAGTATTCTAAAGTGAATATAATTATATATGGGAAACTTTTTTTTTAAAATTTTAGCAAAAGTTAGATTAAAAGGTTTTGTTAAATTAGTATTTTTTTATCAGTTTATTTTATATATTATATTTTGCGTAATTTAATATTCTTAATGTTAGTCCAAACGAGAAGGATTTTGACTTAATATCCCTGTTACATTTGTAGATTGGAACTATTCGGAATTTAGTTTTTTTTCTTTTTTTTTGGTTGAAAAAAAATTTGACCAAAAAATCGGCGTTTTCTTTTTATTAGCTAATTGTTTATGCTATTCATTTATTAATAGATGGATCTCACTTTATTTATTAAAAATTATTTAATTTATTTTTTACTTTTAACAGTTGGATAAATTCATTATGGATGAGAATTATTCTTTCCTGATCAAATTCTAAAAATTCTCTACTCATTTACGTGAGAATATGTAAACCATTTGCCAAATATTAGCTAGAATTGGCAGTTGTTGATTAAATTAAATTGGAGTAACAACACTTGATCTCCATATTAATTATGAAACACGATCAGGATTTAGGTTTGGAAATTAAATTAGTTAACGAAATTGGAAACAACTAGCTCACTATTTATAGGCATGATTAAATACTTGGACCTCCAAAAGTCAATCCCAAACCTACCACTAACAAGTTTATTTGAATGAAATTATCAAATCACTGGCTTTTCAGTATTGATCATAATAAATTTATTATGTTAGACAAAATTTTGGATAATCAATCCAATTAATATAATAATTATTACTTATAACATTATCAAATCAAAATGGTAATAAAGTATGGCTTGATTGATTTACACCAACCAATTCAGCAAAGGTTTAACTTGTGATGCATTGGATATATCAAGAGATGATTTTTTTTTTTCATTTCATTTCAAATATTTTGACTATATAATAGTTTTGTATCTTTCAGCGATTAGAGACCTTCACGTTATCCCTTTAACAAGTGGTTTATATTCGAGAATATTTGTTAATTGACTTTTGATAATTGATATATGATTTCACATATGATAGATACGTTATTTGATGTATTCCAATTTTTATCGATCAATAATAATTAAAGATTTTGGAATAACTTATGGTAAATGAATAAGTGATATATAAGTACGTATAAAATGATAATGATTTCCAATAACGTAGACGGATGAAATAATGAATTGCAATGGTTTGTTGATCTTATTTGTTGGAAATCTCACCTAAAAAAAAATTAAACAAATAAAAATCCCTAAAAGTGTATCTTAAATGAGAGGCTCTGCCTCTGCCCTCTGCGTAGAAAGTAGACAACCAGACTTGTCGAATACGAAGAGCTTCTTTGTCCTCTCTGTTTGGTCCTTTATTGCGCATTTTTCATTTCAATGGGACTCTTTCATTAATTAATTTGGACTTAATTTTAAAATTTTAAAGACTTTGACTGATTCTACAATGTCTTCATTCTTGTTTCCACTTTCCTCACTCACGTCATGTCCATATCCCTCTCAAAATTAAAGGCCTCTGCGGGACTCTTTTGTTTTCTCATTTCCAGATGGGTTCATTTCACTATTTTGTCTAATTTGAAACCAAAACTAAGTTTAAAGAAACATCAACTTATTATATGACTAATGATATTTTCAAAACTTATCCAAAATATTAAATACTCTCATTGATTAATAAATTCTATCAAACCGTTCATTGCTTGAAAACAGTAAAAATTGATAAAGAATTTTTTGACGTAAAACTATATACAAATTTATAGTGGTTAATCTACAAAATTCAACAGTTGAGATGATTAATAAGTTAGCTAAATTGAATGTAATTTTTAAACTTTTAAACTCAATCATTATATTTAGTAATATTCAAGATATAAATTTATATCAATAAATGGTGTTAAAATTTATGTTAAGAGATTCATTCCCAATTATAAAATAAATAATTCTAATAAATCTAAATAGATAAAAGTATTACTGGATGAGTAAAAAATAAAAATAGATGAAGAAAATTAAATTGCATGAATGATAATCATTCATTCAATAATATTTTGATAACTCGAGTTGTTATAAAAAAAAAAAAAAACTAGTCATATATAAGTTGTAAATATAACATTATTCTATTCATTAATAGATTTTGTCACTTTGCTCTCTCAAATTAGTAAATGACTCGATGAAATTTATCCATAAGGGTGTTGCTATGATTTTTTTAAAATTCAAAACAGAAAATGAGAATAGTATAAACTTATTTTATATATGATATTAAGATAAAGGGCGAAGATTTCTATAATATTTTGATTAGTAGGATCCAACGAAGATTAGGCTTATAAACACATAAGCCTCGCTCTCTTGGAAAATGTACTTCAAAGGGTAATTTCTAGTCAATGTGTTGGTAACATCGAAACCTTGAAACAATGTTTTTAATGTCCAATAGTAACATAAAAAATTTTAACATCAATAAAATATGGGTTGTCTTAACTTATGTCATAATATTATATGTTAAACTCTAAAAAATTGTGTAAGTTTATCTAAAATTTGTGCATTTAATGATTTATACACAGTCTTTGAGATAATTTACAAATTTTGAAGAAATTTACGCAAGTCTTTAAAAGAATATACACAATTTTTTATGACTTAACATGTGTTCTTAGTACACACGTTAAGATTATCACAAAATAAATGCAATGACACCAAATAATGTCAGTTAAAAAGGCAAACTATATTGTAAGTGGAATTTAAAAACCTTTTTTTCTTTTTTTAATACACAACCACTTGTTTTCGGTTACCACTATGTAGTATCTTTATTGTACCAAGAGGAACCTAGTGGAAGCTGAGCCTGCAACAACATGTTTCCAACTTTTGGCCTTCTCTTGGCCCTTGCGTGTGTCATTTTACTAATGTAACTAAACATTAAAGACATTGATTGCATAAATTTCAATTTTTTTCTTTTGTTTTTCGTTTACTAAGTGTATTCAATTTGCTTGGAGATTGCGAAAGCCTTTAGAACATAATGGCCGCCCTGTCTCACTATCTATTTAACAATTTGTTATCTTTACATTATACAACAATTACTTTTAACATGAAGTGGTGTAGAGTCCACATCAATTAAATTAGTTCAACAATACTTTCGGGAATACTTAAGGGATTTAACGTTATTTTATATGGGTTTTTTTTTTGATCTTTAAAACGTGCTTCTATTTAATTATGTGAAGATAATGGTGTTGTTCGGGAGTGATTTTGCTGTTGTTAAATGGGTAGTGGAATATTTCGGTTACATGCGTGAAGTAGAAAAACAATTGCTCAAGAGTGTTGCAAATGTTGGGCCTCGTGTAAGCTTTGGGAACAAATTGGGCCTTGGGCCTACGACAGTCCAAATCCATTGGTCGCCGATCTTCATGGCAAGGCAATATAAAACTTACAAATGGTGTCTTCTAATAAAATGTTGACTATTTTCGGTTAAAAAAATTTGTTATTTTAGATCTAACACCTTTTTTTTTTTTTTAATATAGATATATAGTTGGATCATGGTCTCATGTTTACTTACATGTGCTCAAATTCAATGCATTTAACGAAAACAAATTTTAAAATTATTATCATTTAGATTATGATATCATATCAATAAACTACTTTATCTAAAATTAAATTATCAATAAATAAACATGGTTTAATAAAATATTTTAAGCTAGTTTTTAGTCTTAATATACTCCAAATCTTAAGAGTTGAAATCTCCATTTCCCATCTAGAATCTATTAGCACAAAATATTTCTTGAATCTTGACAAGAGAATGTTCTTCAATGACCAAATATAAGCACATAAATGATGACGTACACTCACTCTCGGTGATTGGATTGACTGCGAGGTAGACTACATCAAGAAGCCTAAGGTAGTCAGTAGTTGGGGCATTCATTGAAACGAAATCAATCAATCTTGTCAAGTCCAATTCAATATAATTATAAATTATATTATCAAAATTTTAATTCAGGATAATCTAAACTTAAGTGTCATAAAATCCAATATAATTCAATTTCGTACCAAAAAATAAAACCAATCCAACTTTAAATATATTAAAATCAAATTTATTCCAATATAATTCAATAATATTTCATACCAGTATACGTTAGAGTAAGTAATTAATATTAGATGTTATAAATATATAACTAATTTATATAATTTAATTTGATAAAATCACGGGATAGATAAAATATAAATAAATAAGAAAAATAACAATATATGAGGTGATAATCACATATCAATGAGATTTGTCATATTAGATTGTATAAAGATGATTATATATATGAAATTAATTATAAATATTATGTAAAATTTGACAAATAAAAGGTGAATTGGAAAAATATGATAAGAGATATTAGTTAGATAATAAGTATCTTACTTAAATATATAAATTATTTTTTTCCTAATTTATGTTGGAATGGTTGGTTTCATTGAGTTTTATAAAAAGATATAATAACAAATACAATTACATTTGATTTTAGAAGGAGAGTTGTTATTTAAGGCCCACACAGATTATTTGAAGCACCATAATAGGACAAAAAATAATAACAAAAAAAATATATATATATTTTTCATCTTCTCTCAGGCTTTTAATTTCCTTTACATTCATTTTTTTTTCATTAATATGGACGAAGCATGTATATCCTCTATTTTTCCAACCCAATAGTCTTAAATATGTAATTTGTCATCCATAATAGATATTTTGGCAACAACATTATAAATGATAATTGTCAAATATAATCCTACAAAATAATTTAGATAACATATAAAACTCCCGTTAATTTAGACAATTTGTTTTAATAAAAAATTTAACTTCCAAAAATAATCAAATTTAAAGAGGGTGTTTTGAAAATTCCTCGGATCAAAATTTCTTTTAGGGTAAGGTTATTTGCACCAACAAAATTTCATTCACACCCATCCTTCTAAATACACCCTATTAATTAAAATTTTAGAAGTTATCTTTAAAATTTTTCATCTCATTTTCATAATTTCAAAATTAATCATATTATCAAATTGATAAGTTACGATTAATTTTTTAAATTTAGTAAACTTCTCATTAAAAATTCTATTAGAAAAAAATCAATAAACTTACGACAATAATTGAATTATTTATATAAGAACTATTTTATTTGTAAAAAATCTAATGAACTTAAAAAAAAATTGCTTTTGTAATATTTTTAGTTAAATTAAATTTGATCTACTTTATTTATATATTTTTATAAATTACTTATAAAAATTTGAAAATCAATCAATTAGAAATTAAATTATTTTAATACGCTAACGCGATGAGTGTATTTAAAACGATAAGTGTAAAAATCATTTTTATGGTGCAAATGCCCTGCCATTTCTTTTGTTGCCTAGACATTTGACAGGTTAAAGGACTCACGGACACTTCAATCTTCAATTATTACAAGTTGACAACTAATTAATTACAGATCACTTTGTCTATCATTATGAATTGATAGACGAATACCTGTTCATGTTTCCTCAACTCATAAAAACATATTTCATACATTACTTCTTTTATTAATCTTATCTTGCCTAACAAGAACAAAAATTTCTAAATTTCTTTTTTTTTTTCTAATTTTTTTGAAAGAATATATTACTTACTGTAAAAGAACTAATCAGTTACTCTTTTCAGCGCCTCAAACATACCAATATTAGCACTAATAGTACGTAAATGTAACTCATTATTCAAACAACTATTTAGAGTTCCTAGAGCTCCTTGTAAAGCTTGTGACTATGTTTTTCAAAAATATTTTTAACAAATATGAAGATGTTACATTGTTGAACACGTACGGCAATTTTTTAAATAATAAACTATTATTTTATTATCAATTAAATGTAATGTATAAAACTATTTACGAAAATTTTAACAATGAAATACATAATAAAACAAACAAATTACAATTTAAATCAAGTTTTATAAAAAAAATCACAAATACTATTAGCCAATGTATCCATCGAAGTAAATTAATTTTATTTTTTATCCAAATTAAATTAATTAAATTGAATTTATTGGACATGGCAATAAGTTTTATTTTTTAAAAATAAATTGCGATATTTAAATAAAATAAATAAAATTACTAAATTAAAATTTTGGATTGATAGTTGGGTTTGAGAAACTTTTGGCCATCCATTATGAGAGAAACTACCCATGCGACTCATGGATTCTTTTTTTCTTGCCATATGTCACGAGCTTAGAGTTTAAAGCAGCTGCTCGTGCGGCACTTAGGCAACTTGAACTCGAAAGTTGCTAAGTAAGCCTAGATGATTGCTTCTCGCTCAAGGAGAAGTTAAGACCGTTGAGCCAAAATAGCTTTAGAGGCTGGAAGAAGAGAAGGAACTTAAAGGCAAGTATTGCTAATGCAAATGAGCTTGGTATTACACAAGAGAACTCTTACAATGCTTTGTATTGAAATTGCTTGGATTAGCTTGGATGCTTACAAATGAGCCTTGGAGGGGTATTTATACTAATCCACCTCCAAAATGAATGGCTAGGATTCAATACATCCAATGGTCATAAATGAGTCCTACCTAATTTAGGTGAGGTAGGTGAACTACCTTTGACAATGTATATTTACATGTGCTAGTTGTACATATTTGACTTGCTTAGAGTTTCTAGAAAATGGGCTTGGGCTTGTAGGCTTTCTAGAAACAAGGCCAAGCCTTTGTGTAGATTTTGGGCCATTCTAGCAAGCAAGTTGGATGGGCCGTAACATACTCTCATTCCTTGGTGCGTTTCTTCACTAGCTTGGTGCAAACCCGTGCTCACGTCGCGTGGGGCGTGACATCCTCCCCCACCTAATTTCGCGACGCCCTCGTCGCGCCTTTGAGGATGTATCACCAGCTGCAGATGAGTGGTCTTGCCTCCATGTCGACGCTTCCTCTTCGCGCGCTTGGATGGCTTCTTGGTTGCCTTCTTTGGTTCCGCGATCGTGGGTGGCATCACGCGGTGAGGCGCTATGGATGGAGGTTTGGTATCGGGCTCCAACTTCATTTGGTCAGCCTCTCGTTTTGGCGGTAGCCTCCTTCGTAGCTTTTGGGTAGTAACATCCTTGTACTTCTCAAGGATGGCCTGGATTTGCCTTGGAATTGGGTCCTTGGCAACGGTGGTGTCCTCCCCATCATTTACCTCTCGAACGGTGGCAAGGAAGCTCGGATCTTCCTTTATTCCTTGCTTGAGTTGTAGTGCGGACATCATCTTGCTCTCGACTTTGGTTGCACGTTCCGCCATGACCATGCATGATTGACTCCCATCGAGGATGTTGAGGGAGTTAGATACTGGTATGGGGAAAGCATGGGCTTGGTCGAAGAACTCCATGCCCAACACTACTTGGAAGTCGTCCATAGAGACGATGGAGAAATCAAGTTTTCGCTCCATGTACCCAATTGCGTTGGTGTCGCTTTGGACACCCCCACTATAGCTTTGGCGGGTGAGTTTACCGCCTTGATGGTACCTCCTCCATCGGTATATTTGAGGCCTAACCGTTTGGCCTCTTCCAAAGAGATGAAGTTGTGCGTGGCTCCCGTATCAAGCATCGCACGCACATCCTTGCCATTGATTGTGGCGCTCACATACATTAGACCCTTTTGAACATGGGTGGGTCTTTCAAGTGCGCCAATGGTACGGAGAGAACCCATCTCCGCTTGAGGCTCCTCATTTTGCACGCTCTCATGTTGAGCGGCTAAGGCATTGAGGGCCTTCCTCTTTGGGCAATCATGCACCCAATGAGGACCATCACATATGAAGCAAGGACTTTTGGGCTCAGAGGCATCGGACTTACCTTTGTTACGGATGTCGCGCTTGTCCCCTCTAAATGGTTTATGTGCACCACCTTCCCTTCCAGTATGATCCTTCTTAGGACTCCACTCTCCCCCACCTTTATCGTGGTTGGTCTTCCACTCCTTTGATTGGAATGAGTAATCGACGAGGGATTCGGCTATGGCTATGGCGTCATCAAGGTTTTGCACGCCACGCCTCTCAAGCTCAACCCTTGCCCAATCTTTTAAGCCATCAAGGAAGTAGAAGAGGGAGTCTTTTTCGGACATACCTTCAATTTCAAGGATGATTGTGGTAAAGTCTTTGATGTACTCGCGAATGGTGCCACTTTGCTTCAAACGACGGAGGCGACCTCTTGCCTCCTTTTCCGCATTGCTTGGAGAGAAATGCTTCCGTAGCTCTCTCTTGAAGTCCTCCCATGTGCGGAGGATGATGATGCCTTTGCCCGCGTCGCCATGCTTGCGACGCCACCACAATTGGGCTGCATCACGAAGGAAAGTTGGCGCAATGCCAATTCTCGAAGCATCATCATAGACACCTTTCGCCTCGAAATATTGCTCCAAGCCGAATAGGAAGTTTTCGACTTCCGTAGCGTTGCGAGTGCCATGGTATATGGCGGGAGTTGGCACTTGCATGTTGCTTAGCCCACTAGGACTTGAGTAGGAGGGGCTAGCACGTTCGCAACGGTGCTTCTCCCATTCCGTGCGTGATTCCTCCACTTCCGCACGAATGGCACGCAACTCACGCTCCATAAAGCTTCGTAAGGTAGCGAGCTCTCGTGTGAGATTCTCACTAAATTCGAGTATCGTGGACTTTGTCGCTTGGGTGATCTCCCCATAATCCATCTCTAAGCCTTCGAGACGATCGGAGAGGCCCTCGATAGTATTATCCATACTCGAGAGAGATTGCTCTATGCTAGTAATACGAGACTCTAAGGATTCCGAGGAGAGAGCTTTGGACTTACCTCGTTTTCCTTGTGGGCGTGGTTGAGGTTGAGGTTGTTCCTCGCGTCCGCGGACTTGCTCCTCCACATTCATCTCAATGTCGGATGCCATTTGCTCTTGTGCTCGAACCGTGCTCTGATACCAACTGTCACGAGCTTAGAGTTTAAAGCAGCTGCTCGTGCGGCACTTAGGCAACTTGAACCCGAAAGTTGCTAAGTAAGCCTAAATGATTGCTTCTCGCTCAAGGAGAAGTTAAGACCGTTGAGCCAAAATAGCTTTAGAGGCTGGAAGAAGAGAAGGAACTTAGAGGCAAGTATTGCTAATGCAAATGAGCTTGGTATTACACAAGAGAACTCTTACAATGCTTTGTATTGAAATTGCTTGGATTAGCTTGGATGCTTACAAATGAGCCTTGGAGGGGTATTTATACTAATCCACCTCCCAAATGAATGGCTAGGATTCAATACATCCAATGGCCATAAATGAGTCCTACCTAATTTAGGTGAGGTAGGTGAACTACCTTTGACAATGTATATTTACATGTGCTAGTTGTACATATTTGACTTGCTTAGAGTTTCTAGAAAATGGGCTTGGGCTTGTAGGCTTTCTAGAAATAAGGCCAAGCCTTTGTGTAGATTTTGGGCCACTCTAGCAAGCAAGTTGGATGGGCCGTAACATACTCTCATTCCTTGGTGCGTTTCTTCGCTAGCTTGGTGCAAACCCGTGCTCACGTCGCGCGGGGCGTGACACATAGCTCTGAACCTAGTGATGGCAAAAGGCTGGACTGGCCTGAGCAGGCCAGGCCTATTTTTTGGGCTTCACCGGCTTGTAGCCCAGGCTTTTACAGTACTAGGCCACCTTCAATATGTCAGTCTACAGACCTCATCTCCTTAGCCCAGCCTACTATCAACCCAGACTCGAGCCCAAAAATTACTGTCACAGTCAGGCCAGGCCAGGGTTGGCCGAGCCAGCCTATCATGACCCAGTCCTTTGCCATCTCTATCTAAACGTGGTTGATTGAATACAATGAGATCTACTTGCAGAAACTACCCATTTTTAAGAGTAGCACTAGATACGAAGGCCCATTTTGAAGTACTCACTTGTTTTTGAGAAACCACACAAAGTCCAAAGTATTCGTCAGTGGGTGTTCTCAGAACCAAATGAACTGTTACAAGTGTACCATCTAGCACCCAAAAGTCATTATGCGATGTCCCGATTTACAGTCCAAACCAGGCCCAAAAGCTAGCCCACTAGAGGAGGACTCGTGTTGTGCCGAGCAGAACAAAAGTCTACACGTAATCTTGCTACTCCACTCTCCCTGTAACGTAACTTCTATTATCTGCTTCGTGCCCACAGGCTGTGTTGTGTTGTTTTCGGGGTCAAATAGTTCAAAAGTTGAATCGTCGCATCAAAATCCACGTGAAGAACAGATCCGATTCAGATCCGTATGTGTCAACTTCACTTTCGTTTTGTTAAAAACTGTTATAATTTAGGGTTTACATTAATTACGGGTAAATAATGTAATTTGCTTCAACTGTTAATCAATTCTCACTCTGTTGATTCAGGTTTCAGAATGAAGAAGATGGACTTGGTTTCCGGTTACAAGGTTATTTCTTGCGTGGTTAATTACTTCTAATTGATTAATTTAAACGATTTTGAATTGTTATGTGTTGAATGTGATATGATCTTTTGTTACTTGTGAAGAACTGGAAGTGTTGAATAATTATGGTAAAAGTAAGAAGTTATTGTGCAGGGGGTTGTTGGGCTTGTTTTTGGCAATGAAAATTCTGCTTCAAATGAAGATAGGTAAACTTCATTCTATTAATAAAACACTTGGTTTGCAATTGGGAATTTATTTTGTAATCTTTTTTTTTTTTCATATACAATTATTGTGCAACTGATGAGCTGAACTGGATGCTATTAATAGCTATGTTGAGCGTTTGCTCGACCGTATTAGCAATGGTGTCCTCGCAGATGACAGAAGGAATGCAATGACTGAGCTTCAGGCTATTGTGGCAGAAAGTAAAGCAGGCCAGTTAGCTTTCGGAGCCATGGGTTAGTGCTTTGTTCTTGTTTTATAGAATCAGATGGGCTTCTGCTTCTTCTTTTTAGTTATAATTTGATTCATTTACTACTGTTGCAGGATTTCCTGTAATTATGGGTGTCTTAAAGGAAGAGCGGGATGATGTTGAGATGGTATTCGATCTTCCCTTCCCTGTTATCTGTCATAGTATTTTATATTCTTGACTTATTTTTTTTGGGGATCTTTGTACTGTTCCTCAAATATTAATGTGGAAAGATATGTTTTGAAGAAAACAGAGGAACTATTGCAATTCTAGGCCTGAGAGTGGCTTCTAAGTTGTGAAATTATGGATGTTGCATCTTTTTCTATCATTATTGATTTATTCTGATGAAATGAATTTCTTCTTTGTTATGCAGTGAAAATCATTATGATGTTGAATTCCCCATTTCATTTTTGCAGGTTCGAGGTGCCTTAGAAACGCTTGTTAGTGCTTTAACTCCTCTTGATCATGTGAAAGGGCCAAAGAATGAGGTTCAGCCAGCTTTAATGAACACTGATTTGCTTTCCCGAGAGGCAGAAAGCATTTCTCTACTTCTAAGTTTGTTGGTGAGTATTTCACTGTGCTGATTTGGAACATTTTTAACATATTACGGCATGTTACGGAGTGATATTTATGTGTATTGTTGGCTGATTTGTTTTTCATTTCATTTCTTCCCCTTTTGCAGTCTGAGGAAGATTTCTATGTAAGATATTACACTCTTCAAATTTTGACAGCCCTTCTCACTAATTCTCCGAATAGGTATGGTTTATAGAGCAATTTTTCTTTCCTCTCTACCTTTATTTTTGGAATGTTTTTAGAGAGAGACTCTTGCTGAGTTCCACTTCAGGTTACAGGAAGCCATTCTCACCATACCTCGTGGTATAACTCGGCTTATGGATATGCTTATGGATCGCGAGGTATAAATCTTGTTATTATAGGCTTGCTTTTGATGATGCAAACTTCAAGGGCCTCTTATTTTAGTTTTCCCATTTATGTGCGTTTGTTTTTCACCAACGCATGTGAGGTGTGGTTTTTGCAACGTAAGAATTTCTTCTGCATGGAACTTTATAAAGGGAAATATTGAAATAGTGATGATTGTCTTATACTCTTCGTTGTTATTGTGCCATTTTTATTTTTTAGTTTTTATTTTGTGATTATGCTCGTGGTTTACCTTATAGGTGATTAGAAATGAAGCCTTACTACTCCTTCCTTACTTGACTCGTGAAGCTGAGGTGAGCTTTTCCTATGCATATTAATTGTTTCCTTGCATTTTGAGGGAAGGCTTTAACTTTTATAAGTTTTGTCAACAAAATCGGATAGGATTTTGATGAGAGTTTATGATTGTAGGAGATTCAAAAAATTGTAGTCTTTGAAGGTGCATTTGAGAAAATTTTTAGCATTATAAAAGAAGAAGGAGGTTCAGAAGGTGGTGTTGTTGTGCAGGTAATTCATAAAAAGCCCTTGTGCTAATTATGTTCATTGAACTTTATTAATATGTTATTAATGAGAAAAATATAATAATATTGCTGCTCAGGACTGTCTTGAATTATTAAACAATCTTATCCGTAGCAATGCATCCAATCAGGTACGTTGACTTTGTTTTGATGGTGATGCCTGAGGTCTTTCCTGCTACTAATTTTGAAGTGTACGTGGCTTAGATACTACTGAGAGAGACTATAGGCTTTGACCCCTTGATATCAATATTGAAACCACGTGGAAATGCATACGGTTTTACTCAACAAAAGGTTAGATACTCTGGTGTTTGTATTTCATGTGGTTCCTGGTGCTTTTGGATACAGTGGATTTTGGACATCTTATCACAAACCTTACCAGTTACTTCTCCTTCTTGTTGAAACAAACACCATGCCAGTAGACAATTAATCTACTCAGTGCGTTAGAAACCATCAATTTGCTAATGATGGGAGGTTCAGAGGCTGATCCTGGAAAAGATGCAAATAAGCTGACCAATAAGACGGTTCTAGTTCAGGTTTATTGCAAACTTGTATATGCTCAAATTAATGTGTAAAAGTGGCCACTAATGTGTCAATATTTAATGTTACTTCTTACGGATGATTGTAGAAAAAACTGTTGGATCATCTGCTAGTGTTGGGTGTTGAGAGCCAATGGGCTCCTTTACCTGTGCGATGTACGGTAAGACAGCTTTTTCTACATCTTTGCAACGTTTGTGACAGTGTAGTACAAGTAACTTATTATCCAAGTAAATTATACATCCCTTCATTCTTTTCTCTCTGTCGTTTCTTTTTTCTTTTCCCGTTACTTCCATGGGCAAAAGTAGCATCAACTAACTGATATGTGCTTATGTGTGAGTATGAGGGCTTTTTGTTTTTTTGTTTACTTCTGAAGAATATTCTGTTTGTCAGGCATTGCGGTGCATTGGTGACATAATTACTGCAAATCCCAAGAATCTTGATGCCCTTGCAAGCAAAGTTCTTGGTGAGGAGCCACAAGTAGAACCTGCTCTGAATTCTATTCTTCGAATCATTTTGCGGACATCTAGCTTGCAAGAGTTTTTTGCTGCTGACCATGTTTTTAAGAGCTTTTGTGAGGTTGCTAATTGCTTTTTCTTTTCATTGTTCTATGTTGTTGAATCTTGTAAACAAATTATTTCACATTTAAAGTTTAGAATCTTGCACCCGAGTAGACGTTTCTTTCTTAGTTGTATATAATCCTAATTATTTTTTTTAATTGTTCTCTCAGAAAAATCCTGACAGCCAAACAATGCTAGCATCCACGTTAATTCCCCAACCTCAGTCAATGGCTCATGCTCCCCTTGAGGAGGATGTGCACATGTCATTTGGAAGGTTTGTTCATTCTGCATGCATACGATACTGGTCGTTTTGATATTTTTTGGGTCTATTTTGTATAGCTTCTCTAAATAGATTTATTAAAGTTTAGTTTATGAAAATAGAGCTTTTATAAAAAAAAATGATTGGTTGTTTGCTTGGTAATTAAAAGGTCTTTTAAGTGATTAGAGTGTTTGGTTTAACTTTATAAGAGCTTTTTAATAATAAATTACAAAAAATTCTTTAATTCAAGGAAAGAGTAAAACAAGATTCTAAAACAATAAGGGTGGTCCTTTTGACATTTCAAAGCTTTTAAAATGTCAAGAAATTTGGTGGAGAAGCCCAACTTTTGAGTTCTCCTAATAGAGATAAGACAATATTTTTAGTTACCCTTAAAACTCTTATTAACTCTTAAGTTACTACAATATGACATATAAAGAAGTTAAAAGTGTTGACACTGAAAAAACTCTTTTAGTTGTATATATGCTGTATCTTGGTGTATTTTGAAGTGGAAATTGGGCTGATGTTTTAGGTTTTATTCTCTTTCTTGAATCCATATTATGCATTTTCTTACCTATTTTTGGCTTAAAATACTGTGTGTGATCACTCATTATGACTCATCTTATGGAGAATTATTACATGGCAGCATGCTGTTACGTGGTCTAACAGTGGGTGAAAGTGACGGCGATCTTGAGGTAACATTGTCTTTTGAGTATTTCATCACCACTTATGGGAAAGACAATTTGGGCATAGTTGTTTGATCTATCGCATAGAATGTGCAGCAAGTATAGATATTGATCTGCACCAAATAGAGAATAAGTTATATTTCTTGGTGCTTGCTGCATGAGAATGATCTACCCAATATTGTGATGTGCAGGCTTGTTGCAGGTCTGCTAGTGTTCTTTCTCACATACTGAAGGACAATATTCAATGCAAGGAAAGGGTATGCAATCACTTTTCTTTCTGTGGTTCATATACTTCAATCATGAAAATGGACACCTTTGTTCAAGACAAGAAAACTGCAACTGTTCTGGAAAAAGCGAACATTTCCATGTGTTTGCTTTGTTTGTAGTTTTCTGAAGTGGAAATGCAGTATTGTTCTTCTTCCTTCCCTTATCTTTTCCCTGTTATCTAATTTTAAGGGAGAATTTGCAGGTTCTACGAATTGAGCTTGAGGCACCCATGCCATCTTTGGGAGGTGCAGAGCCTCTAATGCACCGTATGGTGAGATACTTGGCTCTTGCCTCTTCCATGAAAAATAAAGAGGGAAAGTCAGGTACGGCGGGGTATATTCAACTGATTATTTTGAAATTGCTGGTCACCTGGCTGGCAGATTGTCCTAGTGCAGTGAATTGCTTCTTAGATTCACGTCCTCATTTAACATATCTGCTTGAGTTGGTGTCGAATTCATCTACAACTGTTTGCATAAGTGGGCTGGCAGCAATTCTCTTGGGAGAGTGTGTTATTTATAACAAGTCCAGTGATACTGGGAAGAATGCATCTTCCATAGTTGATTCGATAAGCCAGAAAATAGGGCTTACATCATATTTTCTTAAGTTTGAGGAAATGCAAAAAAGTGTCCTTTTCACTTCTGTGAAGCCAACACAGCCCCAAAAACCACTGACAAGATCAACTGCCGCTAGTATGGCAGAGATTGAAGATGTTGACGAGAATGATTCCTCGGACAAGAAGAATGAGGATAATCCAATTCTCGCTTTAATGTTTGATGCAAATTTTGTTAGCTTTATCAAGAGTTTGGAGGCAGATATCAGAGAAAACATTATAGATGTTTATAGTAATCCGAACAGTGAGGTGGCAGTGGTACCTGCAGAACTGGAACAGAGGAGTGGAGAGAATGACAAGGATTATATCAAGCGGCTGAAATTTTTTGTGGAGAAGCAGTGCTCTGAGATCCAGGTATTGTTGTTTTTGAAAGTTGTGTCTGTATAATCTAAGCTAGAAATACCTATGGTAGTGGTGAGGACCTATTGGGGACTGTAAGAAAGCTTCTTTACTAAGAAAATATTTTCTTAGCTACAAAATATGATACCTCTAAGAGCTCTTTGGAAGAATTTGTGCATGACTGATTCACACAAATCTAATTCATTCTTGTAACTGGCAATATTGCAAAAGAGCTCTGTAACATATACATTTTAATCAACAATCTACTGAAGCCAGCTATAGTCACCTTAAAAGGAAGAATATGTACCAATTAAGAAATATGCAGCTGACAAGGAAAATCTGTGTTGTAGAATTATCCCCCAGAAATTTGTTTATTGATAGTTGTAGCTAACTTACACATTATTTATTTATTTTTAATGGATACAGTCGTAGTATAAGTTGGGCTGGCATAGTTGATCAACTTCCATTTTGCCGATTGTCATAACGCTCTTTCATTTGAGATTTTGCTAAAAGTTTTTTCAGTCGATGTTATGTTGTGTCATGATTCTTAGATTCGGTATGTAGTCAGTTTGTTTTGTCATTTATAATTTTGATCATGTAAGGTTATATATTCTGAGGTGGAATAAAGTGGTGTACTGTTTTCACTCTTCTTGCAGAAACTCCTTGGTCGGAATGCAAGTTTGGCTGAGGACCTTGCAAAGACAGGTGGGAGTGGCCAATCGCAACCTGACCAAAAGGCAAGTGGGGCCTCAGAGAGAGTCCAGGCAGAGACTCTCCGGAGAGATCTTCAGGAAGCATCTCAACGGTTGGAGATTCTGAAGGCAGAGAAAGCCCAAATCGAATCTGAGACATCCATGTACCAAAATTTGGCTGCAAAGATGGAAGCTGATTTAAAGGGTCTATCTGATGCCTACAATTCTCTTGAACAAGCCAACTTCCAACTTGAGAAGGAGGTGAAAGCTCTGAAGGGTGGGGGGAGCTCAGCCTCTCCTGATGTTGAGGCAATAAAGGCAGAAGCTAGGGAAGAAGCCCAGAGGGAGAGTGAGGCAGAGCTAAACGATTTGCTAGTGTGCCTCGGGCAAGAACAGAGTAAAGTGGAAAGGCTGAGTGCAAGATTGTTGGAGTTAGGGGAGGATGTGGACAGATTGCTTGAAGGTATTGGTGATGATATGGGGCTGCCTGAAGATGAAGAGGAGGAAGACTGATAGTGTTCTTATTTAACTTTTATGTTTGAAGCAAGGTATGGGTGGGTGTGTTGATTCGACTCTTTGTACATTTCCGAGCGAATTGTACAGTATTTTTATTGTCTATTATTATAGTAACCCCTTGGATCAACCTAACTTATCATAATTCAGATTTAAATTGTTATTCCTTTAGACTGCCTGGATGTCTAATCTTGCTGTTGATCAATGTTGCTAAACGGGTTTGTATCAAGTTGATCATTTTCTTACCGTATGTGAAATGGGAGGGTGACGAAATGAACTATGATTCTGTAGTGTTAAGGTTTCCATCTTATTTCTGCAGTTTCTTAGTTCCAATCTTTCCTGCTGCATTATGTGGCACACATTTAACGGTTTGAGGCTTTATTTATTTTACAAGAAGATCTAACGCAAAGCTTGGTATAGCGGCGTTTTGCTTCAAGTAACGTCACAAACATAGTGTATTATGCAACAATTAATCTTGCGCATGAAATTCAGTAAAGGAAAAGTGGTGAACACCATCAAATCTCTATGGCATTTCGTAAACATTCCATCTGCTTACGGAATTTATAATGTCAGACGGGGAATATGAAGTTTAATAAGAGCAATACTACTAGATTTATTTGTTAAAATAAACGGGTTTTCATTTTTTTGGGAAAAAGGCTCTTTGACAAAAGCAATAGCATTAAAAGAATTTTTACATACAAATTTTAATGAGTTTAAATAAATCTTTCTTACCATGTGTTAATGTAATATAAATGAATAATACTTAGAGGAGTTTAAAATCATTAAAAATTAACAAATTTCTAATGTTAAAATTAAAAAAATAGATTAGTTAACATACTATAACTAATTGGAAGATGATATAATAGATGGAAAAACATTACCATGCTACTGGTCATATTAGTTGGATGCAATGCATTTCTTCAACTCTGTTGACATGGTGCCACAAACCACATCACATCTGATGTTTATGTAAAATAGAAAGTAAACATTATTATCTATAATAAAAGTAAATTATTTTGAGCATAAAATTAAATAAAAAAAATCAGCTTTTTGTTTGGACAACAAAATGGCACAATATTTAGGATTTAAAAAAAAAAATTCAAAAGACGATGTGACTGAGTTGAAACACGTAGACCATGACACATCCTGATAAGTACAAAACACTCAACTCAACGGGAACAGCTCAACTGTAGCTGAGCCCGAGCCAACCTTCCAGCGATCAATGGGACCCGCTGCCGTCACGCATGAAAACTCTTTTTACAATTAATTATCAATTCCCTTCCTTCCACTCTCAGAGCTCAAATCAAATAGTATAGTAGTGTAAGATTTGAAAGAAAGATAAAAATGGCAGCGGAGATTATCGAGCACAAAGCGTTTGCCAGAGTGGGATTGTTGGGGAATCCCAGTGACGTGTACTATGGCCGTACCATTTCCTTCAGCCTTGGCAACTTCTGGGCCACCGTCAAGTTGGAGCCTTCCGCTGATCTTGTTATCAATCCTCATCCTTTTCACGATCTCGTCCAATTTCAATCCCTTCATCACTTGGTAATTCTACAATTCACATTTTTGGACTTCTGGATTTTCTTCCTCATCTCATCTGTCTGTATCACCGCCATTGGCATTATACAGTGTTCATCATCCCGGTTATGTTACTGTAATGCTGTTCAGTGTTGTTAGATTTCAACCGAATGATACATCTTAACCAACTCTTTGGCCTGCACTGTTGCCGCATTCGATCCCTCATTCTGCATTCATTATCAGGTTCATACTCATTGGAATTGGACCAATCCAGTGTTATTTTCCCTGAAACGTATCTGCCCTAGTCCTGATATTATTGCTGCATTGATGGTAGATTTGATTTAATTGGCATTGGCAGTGTAAAATTATATTGTGTTTGTTCAATGTAATTACAGGTAAATCGGTTGCAAAACGAAGGTTATTACGGGGGAGTACGATTGCTTATGGCAATCTGTAAAGTATTTCATAAATACTGCAAAGATAACAACATTGATCTGCATAATGGGAATTTCACTCTATCATATGATACTAATATCCCCCGTCAGGTATGTAATGTCTAATGTGGCCTATTTGATTTCCAATGTCGATGAAAAAACCTTACATCCAATTACTGTTTCTTAAAATCTATCAGTTATATCCTAATTTTTAAAAATTGTTTTTCTCTTTTCTGGATTGCAGACCATATGCTTTTTTCAGTTTATATTTAACTTTATTTGCGATGATGATAATGTGGGTTATTATTGGTAATGCTTGACTCATATGTCCTACAGTTTTAATTTCCTGAATTCTTTTTCTATATTTTTGCTTTTGGACATGACTGAAGTAAGTTATGTTTCTCTCTTTGAGTCGTTTTGAGAAGTAATAAGAAGCTTTTTTTTTTTCTTTGGTTATGTGTGCTTTATTCTACTTGTTCCCACCAGTAGTTTCTCTCACAGCATATGGCTCAAGTTATAATTTTGACATTTCAGACAGGACTTTCAGGTTCCAGTGCTATTGTATGTGCCGCCTTAAACTGCCTTCTTGACTATTACAAAGTCAGGCATTTGGTGAAAGTAGAAGTCAGGCCAAGTCTTGTTCTTAGTGCGGAGAAAGAACTGGGTATTGTCGCTGGTCTTCAAGATAGGGTGGCACAAGTTTATGGGGGCCTTGTTTACATGGTATGTGATGTGAATTCATATGTTTTCCAATGGTTTTAAATGCAATTATTGGTGATAAATCTTTGTTGCAGGATTTTAGTAAGGAACACATGGATAACTTGGGGCACGGCATTTATACACCAATGGATATCGATCTTCTTCCACCTCTCTATCTCATCTATGCAGAGAATCCAAGTGATTCGGGGAAGGTGAGCATGATTCAATTGCTTCCTCTTATTATGATTCATTTTTTATGCCTGTTTTAGATTTCGTTCATCGTGGATTGTATCTTTGTGTAGAGAGCCATCCACTGTTATTGTTTGGTTTGGTGATCTTACCACCACTAGTTCCATGTCTGACAGAAATCATGCAATTAGTATTCATTTTTAACATTTATAAAATTTCCCCACAGGACAACCTATATGGATGCTTGATTTTGGGACAAGCAACTGCATTCTGGCGTATGACTTTTCTAGTGTTTGACTTTGTTTTGCTGAACTTGGCCTCTATTAGTCTGCCTTAGATGTCTATGGATTTGGATAGCACAGACTTTTGATGTGAAATGTGGAATCAACCTCAAAGCCGTAATTCCAGTTTAGTCAAGTTTATAATCTAATTATTTGTGCTATTCCCAAGTCTATTTATATAAAGTTCCATTTTGCTAATGACTTTGGTCCAGTGCTTCCAATAACATCTAAAGGAAACTACAGAATTTGTTTTAAAATTTGAGAAGGGGTGGAATGTGTTTAATTTTGTGAGCATCCTAATGAAGGACCTTGATTTATATTGTCCAGCTAAGTGATTACGATTGACACGTTTATTTTCTGTAGTTGTATTTTAAAGCTAATTTAAATTTGCTTGCGAGCGTAGAATCAGATTTTTTTTTATAAGCACACTAGCAACTTGATGATTGAAGTTTCATTAAATTAGTGCCTACAATGACAGCTTTTGAGGGCTTTCTTTGATTGTGTGTATTTCCTTGGATCATTAGTTATATTGTAGAACTAAAACATCAATCCAAAATGCAGGTACATAGTACAGTTCGTCAAAGGTGGCTTGATGGTGATGAGTTTATTATATCATCAATGAAGGAAGTTGCAAGCATCGCAGAGGAAGGACGGACAGTAATCCTTGAAAAGAACTATCCTAAACTTGTTGAGCTCATGAATCGCAATTTTGACCTTCGAAGGTAAATGTCTTTTCACCTGATAGGGCAAGATGACATATGATGGACAACTGTAAGTGGTTTTACTCTGACCTGAGAGAGCCAAGCTCCACTCAATGAAACCCTTGTATTTTTCATCTTAACAATGGTGAAATTTAGTTGCCCAGAGAACTTAAATATTAAATTTTAGGAGTGAAATTGTGGTTCTTATAAGCATTTATGGCGCAAAACTCGATACTCTAATCTAAAAATGGCAGATCTATGAACGATGGGATGTTAATTGTGGTATGGAAAACAGCTATTGTTAAAATTTTGATTTGTATTGAATTCCCTTGAAAAAGTGGCGTTCGCATTTATTTTTTCACCATGCCCCGATTTGCAAGCAGACCTATAATTCCTTAAATTGAGGAATCTGCTTTTATTATTTTTATTATTATTATTTTTGAATTTTTGACATCCTTATGGTGATATACATATTACTTTGTGTCAACCAGAAACAAAGAGGAACAGACAATTTTGCATGTCTCAACCAAGTGATTGAAGCAATGTTGTATGAACTCTTGATTTCAACTAATAATCAAGTGTTCAAAGTCCCTGGATACTTGGGATATGTTCCACAAGTTTCATGACTTCTTAAGTTGCGAGGTCTTAAAGTGGCTTCCAGTCTAAAACTTAGTGAATAAGGAAAAGGGTCAAGGGATTTTTGGGTATGAAGAAAGGGGAAAAAATAATTCCTAGGAAAATATAAAAACACCTGATGCTATCTTCTTTTTGGCAGGATTTGTAAAAATTGTTTGACTGAATTTATTGCAAGCTGAGCTTATCTGTAACTTTATATCTGTACACTTAAAGTTTGGTGTGTGAATATTGCTTAGGAGCATGTTTGGGGACGATGCATTGGGTGCTTTAAACATAGAGATGGTGGAGATCGCACGTAGGGTTGGTGCTGCTTCAAAATTTACAGGGAGCGGAGGAGCTGTGGTTGCCTTCTGTCCCGATGGGCCTTCACAAGTGCAGCTTCTCGAAGAGGCCTGTCATAAAGCTGGATTTGCCATTCAACCAGTCAAAGTCGTACCTTCTTGTCTAAATGATGTTGATAAACAAACCTTGTCAAACTAAGTCTGATAGCTGACGCCTCCAAAAGAGTTAAAAACAACTGAAACTAGAAACCTTGAAAAGTACTTTATTTTGCTTATTTTTATTGGATAATTTCTAATGTCAATAAAGTTCAAAGTTGTAATGGTCCACAGTTTTACTAATCTGAGTTGCCACCAATGTGATGAGGTTGCAGTATGAATGAGGACCATATTACACTCTTTGGAAGAGATGAATTTTGTTTTTGTTTCTTCTATGCTTTTGTTTTTGTTTGTTTGCTTTATTTATTTATTTATCTATTTTGTTTTATTTTTTTGAGTTGTTCTAAGTCATAGCCAGGTTTAAAAGTATCTAACCCAAGACCCTCTATTCCAGGCATAATGCTAAATGTAGCTCTTTAACTTTCTACAGTACGATTTAGCCTAAGCACAACGCACAGAGAAACTCTCGAGTCCTCATGGCTACTAGGAAACGTGGAGACCCTGAGTTTGGACTGAACAGAACTAAAGCAATCTAGAAAATGAGAATAACTGAATATGAATACATACAAACAAGCAGTGAATATGAATACATATAAAGCATAAACTTCAATTACATATTCCTTTGCCCTTCAGAAGTTATGTTTGAGAACATAGCAAAACAAAAAGAACAGATCCATCAAAAAGCTACATGGTTTACATGAAAGAAGTAACTTGCTTCTGAATCATTAAACTGATGACCTGGACTACAGTTTCCAATAATCACATGGTCTATTCAAAAACACATCCGCCACTAATATTATGGTAAACAAAAACATATGCTTAAAATTAAACCCTCAAAACATGAGAAAAATCATCAATCTTTCACCGTCTCTTTACATATTTAAGACATTTGACATTGGTAACAACTGATAGCTACTGGAAACTATGGAGTTACAGCACTTCACTGATATAGAATATCTTTCAAACATCTCTCTCTCTCTCTCTCGTAAGTTGTGAAACGAACCTCCAAGAACCAAAATCTTCTCTATGTTGAATAAAAGTCTTCTCCATATTGAATAAAAGACACTACTCGTAACTAATTAGTCTAAAACATAAGAAATCAACAAACATTTACATATTCATTCAGGTTCCTTTTCACAATTTTTCACCCTACTTGCATCTCCTTCAAACTAATTCAAGTACAATCTTCTCTTATCACAAGATCATTGAAAAAAGAAAACAAAAAATTAAAAAAAAAACTAGGAAGAACTATATTGTCATTCAGGTCCTCTCCTCATTACAATAAAAGACCTGCCTTCAAATACTAATATAACAACACTTCAGAACTAACCTACTCATCACAAAGCGAAGCCATGAGCTCATGTGGAGAAGACCAAACGGGAAGATCAACCAGAGATTGTTTCAACTGTTCTTCTTGGGAGTCGCACATTGCTTCTGCTACATCACACAAATTCGAAACATCACGTATTATCGCTTCCTGGGCCTCTACCTGCAGTTCATACTAACAGAGTTTAAAACTACACTTAAAATTAACAACTAACCCTAAATCCCTCTTCATAAGGGGATTGTGCAATTCAACATAAGTCTTCAAAAATAAGTAAATCATAGATATAATAACAGCGTGTACATGACACTACTGAGCCTCATTACAATCAAATTCTTAAAAACATTTTGCCATAATTGGTTGCCGCAAAATGTTATGAAGATTTATAATTAAGTAGTCGAAAGCCCAATCCCGTTAAGATTACAGCTGTTTGTGTCTTTTACTCACTTGTTTCAATCAGTATCCACAGCAACAAAAGGGGGGTCAATTTTTTAATTTACATCAAATTAGGTTTCAAAAATTTCACCCAAAGACGAACAATAACAATAAAAATTAAAAAAAAATTCAATGTTTTATGAGATTTTAGTCCCTCAACAAATCCAAAAACGAAACTTTAACTAATCCCAGTTCTCACATTCATCACATTTAACTAGAAATTGAAATTCGAGCCATATCACCTGCAAAATGAGCTCATCAACAAGTGATCCACAAGCAATTTCAGTTTGCTCGACGTGGTTGGAAGCGGAATCCAGAAACGACGGCGTTTCGTCGAAATTGAGGTGTGGTTTATGTTGCGTCTTCTCTTGCATTCCTTGCAAAGTATTCGACAAATATTCCCACTGGTTGATCTCTGTCTGGTACTGCTTTTTGAGCTTTACCAACGCTTTTTTCTTGCGCTCCCTCCTGTGCCTTTCCTCCGCCTCGGGATCTCTCGCTTGAGCCGCTGCAGAGTCAGACTCCTCCAGCCGCCGCTTCTTCCGCTTGTAGATGAAGCCGTCGTCGTTGCAGAGCTCCCACTCGTCTGATGCTAGGTCCATGTGTGCGTGGGTGTCGCCACTGGAGCCAAAAGTTTCTAAGAAATGTTTAAAAATTAAAAGGGACGTTGACAATTTAGCCAAAATCGAAAATATAATTACCTCTCTAATATTTGAAATTACAAATTATCTCTTAATTTTTTAAATTTTAACGTTAAATTAAATAAAACAAGAGTATTATTAAAAATAAAACTC
This sequence comes from Boswellia sacra, assembly GCA_013180625.2. NCBI lineage: Eukaryota > Viridiplantae > Streptophyta > Magnoliopsida > Sapindales > Burseraceae > Boswellia > Boswellia sacra. The sequence goes on along the minus strand of SNVD02014772.1, from coordinate 278,149 downwards.
ATCATACGATAAAATTAAAAGATATTTAACAATTTATCCTTAAGGTTAAACGAAAATATAAATTTTCCTCTCTTAAAGATAAAAATAATTAAAAAATTATTATGAAAACAATAATAATCATTAAAAACAATAATAATTAAAAATATTTAAAACTTTATTGAATAAATTATAAAAAGTGAATTTGAACCAAACTGAACCCACCCTTTAATCCGAGCTTGAATTAACAAACCCAAATTGGACGATGACGAGTTCTAGTAGAGGAAGGAGAGGAAGAATTGACGACGTAAGCAATTTTATAAATGAAGAGAAGGAAGCAACGATCGTGGGATGACAATTCGTGTCATATGTGTCGACCCATTTAATTGTTTGTGACAAGACATGAAAAACGGATTCGATACAGTTATTAAATGCGTCACCCACGTGTTGTAATCGTGTCATATTTAATTAACATAATTTACTTAATTGTTTAATCTAATTATGTATAGTATAACATATTCTATATATTTATATCAATTAAAATTATTTTTAGAATATAAATAATTGTTAGTATAAAAAAATTATTAAAATCATTACAACTTACTATTATATAAATTAATTTAGTTTATAATATAAAATTTTTAGTTTTATAATATATATGTTGTAAGAAGGTAAAAATTATATCATTAAATGAGTTTGCATGTTAATGATTGATAAGATATATTTAACTATTCGTGTCATTAAACTGGTTGGCGTGTTGAACACCCTCAACATGAATTCGACCCATTTATTAATCGTGTGTCGTATTCGTGTCGTGTTTGTATCTTGTTGGGGTGTCATGATTCAAATTGCCACCCCTAGACGATGGCGGTGTGGGGAGAAGATCTGGTGAAGCACTAGAGAGAAGTGAAGGAGATTGCTGGTAGAGGGGAGACAGAGAAGGAGACGGAGACGGAGAAAGAAAGAAAGAAAGAAATGTAAGGGTGTTTAGGTGATTTTAAAAAAATGAGTAAATGTATTTGTATTTATATAAGGGCATTTTGGTCGAATAGCATATATTATCGTCTCTCTTATCTTTTTTCACTTCATTTAATGTCGAAATTAAAAAATAGGGGGACAATTTACAATTTTAAAATGTGTAGGGGGAATTTATCTTTTTGCTTAATCTCAGGGGTAAACTGTTAATATCAAATGACCGAACATAAGGTTATTTTCGTAAAATTGTGAAGTATTTTTTTCTCTCCTCCTTTTCCGTTTAATTTAACGTCAGAATTTAAAAATCAAAGGGCAATTTGTAATTTCAAATATTACAGGAGGTAATTTGTATTTTTTATTAACCTTGAGGGTAAATTGTTAATATCCAAAATTAAAAATATAAAAAAATTAGAAAAAATTGAAAAAATTAACACAATTAGGGGCCCTTAATAAAATTTGGACACATCTTGAAAAATTTTCATGCCATAGACATTTTCTTGACAAAAAGACTCAAATACCCTTACCCTTATATAATTGAATTTAGAAAAAAGAAAGTAAGTAAACGAAACAAAGAAATCAGTCACTTCTCCATATACATCACTGTCTGAAACAACTTCAACAGCTGAAGTTGAGTAAATAAGGTAAGAACAACTTTCCTTAACTTATCTTTAAATGGCATGAAAATTTCATTAGGTTGTAATGTTTTCGTTATTTACCGTTTTGGTAATTGTCAACGGCATTATATAGCTTAAATAAGGGATACGTATGTGAACTAAGATTAGAGATAGTGCCGTTTTTGTTAAAATTTGCTAGAAATTGTCAATCGTTGTGAGAAAATCTAGTATCGCAGTTGACGGAGGAAGAAGACGAGATTTGTCGAGCGTCATCGAGTGTCGAGGAGTTGTGTCAGATCGATTCTCGACATGTCAGATGGTCATGTCGAGTGTCTAAGGGTTGTATCGAGTTTAGGACGAGTGTCGTGTGAGTGCATCGAGTGGAGTGCCGAACGTGACGAGTGTCGGATGCAAATGTCGTTGAGTTCGTGTGTCAAGTATGTGCGTTACGTTAATCGAGCATCGGTCGTCGTGCGTCGCGTGTCGAATTAGTTGTTGAGTATCGAGCGGTTACGTTGAGTTTCGTCGAGCGTTTTTATGTTATACCGTGATAATTTTCTAGGATATGAGCACTCCTAGAAAGTGTTATAGCCGAATCCTTTTGAGAAGTAATTTATGCTTTTTGGGTTAATAATAAAGAGAAAGAAATTGTAAGGAAAGTAGGAGAAAGTTGAAATTATAACCCTATTTTGCAACACTTACAAAGAGTAAAATTGAAAAATTAAAAGATTATTTGAATGTTATATTTTGTAGCATAAGAATTATAAGACGTATTTAAATCATGTTTGATACGTGATATTATATAACATTAAACTACTATGTTGTATTAAATAATAAGAAACATATGTTGGGTAACAATTTTGTGTAGTATTATAATATGATGATAATATTATCATCTTGAAACTTAATTTTCAAAATGATTTAACCTTAGTTGTAGGCTACTTTTCATATGACTTTTTTTTTTCTCTTTAATCAATGCCATAATTTTAGCCTACTAGAGAGAATTAATTGCTGCAGTCATTCCTTCTGTTGCCTCATTTGTTCAGCCAACATAATCGATAGTATTATGTTGATGCTGATTTGTACTTGAATTTTCATGCACTTGCACAATATTTTAGAAATAACAATAATTGATGCATTGTAATTCAATAATTATATTCAATGCAAAAATAATGTAAAAATTGCGTACCTTGCAATTTTAATAAACCTTTACTTGTTCGTTTCAATATTTTTTGTAGTGAAGTGAACTGTTTTTTATTGTAGCACAAAATGATGACAAAGTGCAAGTGCATGAAAATTCGAGTACAGATCAGCATCAACATAATACTGCTAGTCGTGCAAGCCAAAAAAATGAGGCACCAAAATGAATGATTGCAGCAATTAATTCTCTCCAGCAGGGTGAAATTATGGCATTGATTAAAGAGATGAAAAAGTCATCTGAAAAGTAGCCTACAACTAAGGTTAAATCACTTTAAAAATTAGATTTCAAGATGATAATATTATCATCATATTATAATACTATACAAAATTGTTAACCAACATATGTTTCTTGTTATTTAATACAACATAATAATTTAATATTATATAATATCGCGTATCAAACATGATTTAAATACCTCTTATAATTCTTATACTTCAAAATATAACTTTCAAAAAATCTTTTAATTTTTCAATTTTACTCTTTGTAAGTGTTGCAAAATAGGGTTATAATTTCAACTTTCTCCTACTTTTCTTACAATTTCTCTCTCTTTATTATTAACCCAAAAAGCATAAAGCCTTTCTCAAAAGGATTTGGCTATAACACTTTCTAGGAGTGCTCATATCCTAAAAAATTATAGGGTAGAACATAAAAAATTCTTGAGTTATGTAGTTATTGATTTATTTAAGAATTAAAATAAATAAATAAAAAACCTCTCCAACCAAACTCTCCAAGGGTTGGTTCTTGGATATACATAATTAAACTCAAGCATTTAATTCGACAGACTATAATGGAGCTGTAATATTATCTATTTTGTATGTAATTTTTTTTTTTTTGCTCTATTATAGAAAAAAAATATTTGGTTGATCATAAACAAATATTTAGAAAATCAATGTTAGGAATAAACAATTGTACATCAAACTTTTATATTACGATGAAAACAGGTTGAACTAGTTAAGATTGATTTAGTAAAAATACTGTACAAATAGCTATAAGGTCCAGCCTAACTCGGAAGTACGTAATAAATAGGTCAAAGTACCGAAGACTTTGGAATTGAAGCCACCTGCACGGCAGAAGTTCATTGATCCATGGACAAGAACGTAAACAACAGGTATAGTTGTATTCCTGGCCATGGGCTTCTTACTGGACTAGGCCTACGAAGCTTAGACGAAGCCGTATCTTGGGACCTAGAAACAAATCGATCCAAGCCCATACTCCGCGGGCTTTTTTCGTTGGGCTCCTCTTCAGCCCAAAGAAAGGAAGGACCAGTTCAGTAAATAGGTTTACAGTCAGCACCATTATAGCAAAAAGAACATTTTATAAGGACCCATTTGGCAAAACTAAAATTATTGGTTTTTCACTCTGGTGCCAAAACAAAACTTGGGGAGTTGGTCAGAGTCGGACCGATGTTTGTTTCAGTTGAAGTCGCTTGCAGCATTCTGTGATTCATTTTTTACTAGCTCGCACGCTATTTGCCCGTGGGATTTTCGTTTAGGTAAACTGTTTTCTCTTCACTTTGAATTAGCAAAAAACCTAGGACATCGCTTGTTGTTTGATTTTACTAGGTTTTTAATTTATCCTCTGTGGCCTTAGTAACATCAACTTATGAGCTTGTAGAACTGATCCTTGGTTAAAATGGTACTTGATTGAGGTAATTTTGTTGCTTTTAGTGACAAGATTTGCTTTTAGAAGCAACTAAGAGTTGATTTATTTTTTATTTTATTTATTTATTTATTTTGTCGAAGGGAATGACATTGTGAGAGGAGAATTATATTTGATATGAAAGTAATGTAGGGATGTCAAATGGAGTAGGAATTATTTGTCTATGGATGTCTTTAATGTGGATGTGTTTCCTGCTTTCCAGTGTTTTAAAGGTTCGATTGGAGCCCGTTTCAAACTCAAATTGGCTGAGGCAAGTTTAGGGATGTCTGGGTTATCCCCAAAAAAAGAAAAAGAGATTGTTTCTAATGTATTAGAATTTTCAGAAGGGCTTGATATAAATTCGTGTATCTTCTTCATGGATGCGTGATTTGATTATATATGCTAATATAATTTTCTTTCACTAAAGGGGTTTGATACAAAATCGTGTATTTTTCGATGGATGCATGATATAATTTGATTATATATGCTATTACAATTGCCTATTTTGTCAAGAAATTTAGTATTTACTATGTTATGATATCCCTTGGTTATTTTTAGCAGTTATTTTTTTCCTGATCTAGTCAAGTAAATGCAGTATTTTCTATGTTGCAGAGTCAACTTTGTTGTTTTGGCAATTATGTCTTGCCTTCTTTGTTGATTTACTTTTGCATCAGGATTTTGAAAGACACAAGACGGTGTTACTTAAAACCCCAGTCTCGGCAGTAATCAATCGAATACAGAAACAGATCAGACAGATCCGACAAAAGACATGGAGTGCGTCTTCGGTTTAGTAGGCAATGGTTTCGTAATCTTAGCGGCCGACACGTCGGCTGTTCACAGCATACTTGTTCACAAATCTAACGAAGACAAGATCATGGTCCTTGACTCTCACAAACTCATCGCCGCCAGCGGCGAGCCCGGTGATAGGTACATTTCTACGTGTATATGTGCCTCGCTTTGTATAGGTACCTACACGTTTTTGTATTCATATTTTTATTTGTTTTTTGATGGAAATTTTGTGTTGCAGGGTTCAGTTTACGGAGTTTATACAGAAAAACGTGGCGTTGTACCAGTTTCGCAATGGAATTCCGTTGACTACAGCGGCTGCCGCCAACTTTACGAGAGGAGAACTCGCTACTGCTTTGAGAAAGGTGATATTTTTCATTCTGGTGTAGGATTAGGGTTTGGTTAAGTGTTAAACTAGTTTAGAAGTCAGTGCACCACTACTTACGATTGGATTGGAATTTTAGGGTTACTTCAAGGAATTAAAGTTTCCAATATATTGATAAGTATGGCTTGGTAATGTGGCCAAATTTCAGGTTTAGGTTTGTTTTATTTCTAGCATATGACTATTGTCTAGATTCATCTTTTTAAGTCTCTCTCATGTTATATCTAGGTTCATATGCATTGGAAGTATCATAAGAGAATTTTTAATATTAGTTTAGTATTAAAGATGCCATCAGTTTTAGCGTGGACTAATAATGTTGAGCAAGCATATTAATATATATAACTATAAGACTATTAGGCAATCCGCTTATGAAAAAAACCATAGAAAGTAAAACAAATTATCAGCTTGCAATCATCCAAAAGTTTCATGCGAGAATCTTGATAACAACCTTAAATTTTCATATATTTTAGGCAAATGAAGTCGTAGTTTGTACAAGTTTCTGAAAAGGTTGGCCATGTATTGCCATCACTTGCCCATTGTGCCATATGCATATATTTGTAATAATCTGTTTAAGCATGTACTTAGTTTTGCCAGCATTTGTGAGTGCTGAATTGCCGATCGTATACTTGTAACTGTTAATTATTAGTTAATCTTTTTTTTTTTTTTTTTCTGGGCTTGTAGGTAGATAGTCCAATTTGTAAATGCAACTTGGCTAATGCAGTATTTTGTTTTTCAGAGCCCATATATGGTCAACATTCTTCTGGCTGGCTATGATAAGGAGACAGGACCATCTCTTTACTACATTGACTACATTGCTAGCCTTCACAAGGTTGATAAGGGTGCATTTGGTTATGGGTCTTATTTTTCACTTTCAATGATGGACAGACACTACCACAGTGGAATGTCAGTGGAAGAAGCAATAGATTTGGTTGATAAGTGCATAATGGAGATCCGATCTAGGCTAGTTGTGGCACCGCCGAACTTTGTGATCAAGATCGTTGACAAAGATGGAGCAAGGGAGTATGCTTGGCGTGAATCAGTCAAGGAAAACACTTCTGACACTGCTTCTGCAGTGTGAGGTTTTCTGAATTATCTTGGACTTGCTTCTTTTTTAATATGTAATTTGGATAAGGCGGTAGAATGTTATCATGTTTGACTGCCTAAACTAGTTTCAAAAACTTGACTGGTATACTGTTATTGCTTGAATTGCTGATATTTCAGAATAGTTACCATCCTGGAAATTTAATGAATTTATGTTGCACCATTCTCCTATTGTATTATCGTATAATGTTCCTTAGTTGACACCTTTCGAATTATGAAAAATTGTTGGACAATTATTGTAAAAATGGGTGGATTAGAATCTATTTTAATTTGGTTTTGAAAAGGGTCATTTTCGTAAAGAGGTGTAGTCGTAACAGCCTGATGGTCAGAAATCAACTGAAACTGAGTTGGTGGAAGTGAATTTATTTCAATACATTCCAATCTTAACTAATTTAATAAAATCTGGTGATCATGCAAGGAAAACCTGTTCATTGCAAATGTTTTTGGTTTAGGTTATAGTCTTTGTAATATTATTTGTTTGATGTAAGCAACATAGTCTGTTTTTATTATTCTAATTTGTGGCTTGTTCAAATTAATAACTATCATGTATGTGATTTTGTCATTGTATAAAACATTCATGTATGAAATATTCATTCATGTACGTCGTCAATGTATGTAACATTAATGTATTAAACACGACTTTATATGCGTTGTCATTAAACTAAATATTCGTGTCTGACGTTCATTGAAATTACTAATTGTTTTGGTGTCGATAACTTCATAAGTAACATCAAAGAGTATCAACATAGATGCAATCACGGAGTGCACTCGCCTCCACTATATTGTAAAAATGTAAACAACCGGAAAACTTGAGAAATATGTATGTACTAATACAACCGAAAAAATATGTATTTACAAGTTTTCGTACTACTATACATAAAAATCATGTGCAACTATACAAAAAAATGTCACTATACAATAATATGTAAATATTCACAAACTATGTACCTAAAAAAATGTGTAACTAAACATAATATAAAGATAATATATACAATGCAAGGTGGTATCATGGTACAATCATGCTGGGTTGTTGCTCAATCTCTGCTGAATCAACGTCGGTATGCCCAATGGTGGTCATAACATCCGCTGACACAACATCAGCAGTGCCGGTAGTGGCCACAACATTGACAGGCACGAGATCGGCAGGCGCTGTGAAGGCCCTAACCTCGACATGCGTCGTGATGGTCGTGGCAGCCTCCTCTGTCTGTGGATGAAGGCGATTGACCCAAAGTTGTACCGCCATTCTCTTTCGCAGGCATTTGTCCGTGAATGCCTTAATGGCTGTCAGTGGAACGCCCCCCGTTAGGAACTCGATGTACTTCAAACAGTACACGCCGCATGCTCCTCCCCAAACCTCCTGCTGTGGCACCTCGGTCTAGTCCTCGATGCGTATAATGTTGTATGGGGTTGCGGGATAGTCAGGAATACAGTAAACATCCATTGACACCATACGGGATATCAGCTCAGCCAGGCACCAGACTGTCTCTCTGACTGTGTTTGTGAAACTATGCCTAATAGCTGAGTAGTACATGACAACGTCACAGCGATTCAATTCCACCTCAGCTGCCACCCAATGATCGTCGCCGATGTTAACTGGGAGATAGAGTTGAAAAGGAAATTGACAACATGGAAATCAATACATTTCAAATAAAAGTGCACATACCAGCTCTTTGAATATAAATGTTCTCACCATGTCCACTTCGACCCATGGTCTTCCAACGAGGGGCAACTCTCCCATGACAAACTGGACCATTTCAGCCTCGTTCACCCAGTTAATGTCATCCAGTCTATCTGAGTATTGTTCCCACAACGACTTCATTTTCAACTGTAAGTTCATGAGTTCGATTAGCGCATTGAAGGAATAAAAAACTACCTTTAAATTCAGATGTTTATGAAATACGTACCCAAAAAGTGGTGTCCAGGAAAGCAGACCTCTGGACACCAGGTTTGCCATAGCGCGAGCTCTGCAGCGAAGCATCCACAAGTAGCTATCCATGTGCTAAATACAGTAATAGTTATCAATATTAATTCCAAATGTATATCGCAATATTGGACAGCAGGAGATGGACTTGAACTACCTCAGATGCAAGCCACTTTGACTGCTTCAGTAGCATCTTGAAGAACTTACGATCAGCACTGCAAACGCCCAAATCAATATCACCCTCAATGTCCCCTAGCCATGTATCGAATGCATCGACATCAGCAGTTGCTAGGGAGGCACGTGGATCAAAAAGTCGAATCGAGTCCACAAGATGACACCACTGCCTGTATTCACTGATGGCTACTGATATGGTCTTTCTGCTGGCTGAGCAACCAGGGCCTCAAACTGTACATGCTGGTCGTTTGCGGCTTTCTCCTGAGGCTGAACCCTCGCCCTTTTCCTACTCGGTGGACTGACAAAGGGGCTACACTTATGCTTTGCCGGAAGTAGGTGGCGACCTCTGCGCGAAACTAAGCCGGTCGGAGGAGCATCAGCTACACGAACACTCGTGTCCACGGGATCAGGTTTAGTTGGCTGCTGACCTTCACCGTCATTAGCCAAACCTCCGTCGGAATCTCCATCCGAATCCTGAAATAAAGCAAACCTCAACGTCAGCTTAAGCGTGGAAATCACATAATCCGTTTTGTAAATATTGTAACGTACAGTGTCAGCGTATCCGAAGTGGCCACCCAATCGCACAACAGCCTTACGCAGAAGAACTATCTCTTTTAGCATTTCCTTGTTCTCCGCCCATAACAATACAAGCTCACACAGAACTATGCTCTGGAGCTCATCATGGACCGGCTGTGCCTATATGTCATTATTAACGAGAGCCTTCATAAACCAACGGAGCAACAAATGTAAACGGATAAGAATATGAATGTAAATTCTCATTACATATCTGCAAGCTTAGAGGAACATCGTGTACAGGAGGGGAAATGTCACAGTAGGTGGTTGCACGACCCGACGTCAGAATCGGATCGCCTGGATGTCCATAGCTATAGAACGGCTCTGGCGCAAGACTGAAGGGGGTATTGCTTCTGTCCATGTCTGCCCCCACATCAAGCCTATCGACTGGACTATGTCCAGCGTCATGACTTCTGGATGGATCCTCATGACCGTGACGAACATTCACTGGATGTGTAGGACATACGGGTGAAGCAGGCGACATAGACCGCATACGAACATCAAATGCAGGACTGCTTGTGTCTCTGGCTGGCCCCACATCAGGTCTAACAGGGGAACTACGACCAGCAGGAGGTGGAGTTGATGGACCCTCTGTCGAAAGTGGCTCAATGCTCTCAATGGGCAATAATGGAGCATCCACAGCTGTCGCCCAAGCCACATGTGCACCTTTATGGATGCCAACCACTTCAGCGAGCCTTATATACCACTGTGTCGGCTGCTCCTCCTTAGACGGCTCCAGAAGGACTAGTGGACGAGCCTGCGTCAACAAATAATCCATCATATTAAACAATGATTCGGTGTGAACAAATACAAGACAAGTTCATAAGACAGGGGAACCGTACGTACCAGCCTCCTAACCCAGAGGACATCATGTTTGACTATGTGCTCGGACGGGGTCTTAATTGTCACCCACTTTAACAACCGCGGTATCCTCCCTTCACAATCCTTGCCCACTTGCCCAAAAGTCGTGCCAGTGTATGGCACGGCCTCGTACAACGAAACCTTAATAACATAAAGCTTATTTAGTGACACTATGTACTGAAATTTGTACGCCAAAGAAAGAAATAAACACATTAATACATATATTTTGCAGTATGTACCTGAATGGCATAGGGGCACCCTTCTAAGTTATATCTCTCTACCTGCTTCGTCTTCGCTTGGCCTTGCTTCTTGTATTTTTCTAACCTCCCGACCAAAGCGTTCTTCATTCCTTTAAGTGTTTTATCAAAAGACACCGAACCCCATTAAAATTATCCATTGTGTTGACAAAATTCAACCACACACGAGAGACAAGTCGGCGTCGATCCCGTGCCATGAAAAAACGCTCCAGCACGTAGTACAATACCAGCTTCACAACATCTTCGTCTGACATACAAGACACATTCAATTGCTGAAGTCTCTTATAGAATTCCTTAAGCTCCATGTCCTGGCCCTCGAAGTACGTATCCAACAAAGGGCACGAATTCAACACAGTCGGTATTGATGGCACCGTGGAAGCAAATCTTAATCTGGTAACCAAACCAAACTAGTGGGCAGAAAAACGAATCAGTCTTCTTGAAAAGAAGGAAAAAATAAACATAAGATGACAATAATGGTAACAAAAAAAAATATAAATACCAGATGCTCAAAAATAAGATTTTTTTTAACTATATTGTAGTTCAAAACCATATTTTTACCTTGAATAAGGAACCACATCTCTTGATCGTACCCCACAATATTAACCTCCCACAGAAGCACATTGTGCACCAACTGAGATGGAAAGGACAGCTGACGGATGTCTAGGATAAATCCAAAACATGTATCACGAAACATGTCTTTTTGTCTCGCAGTTAACGTCGCGCGAATCCATTCTCTAAAGTCCAAACTTGCCAAGTTTGTGATCATCGCATGGTAGTGCTCATCATATGGTGTCTTCAGGGTGAAGGACAGTCCAAATTCACTTGCCATTTGCTTCAACCTGCAAATACAAGGCCGTTATAGTTAAATATGATGCAAAAAGGCAAAAAAACAATGCAAAAACAAGCAACATGCTAAAACACTCGACGAAACTCGACAAAACTTGACGCACTCGAAAGAGCTTGACAACAAAAGCCGACACAACTCGACAATCTCGCTCGAGCTCGACAACATAAACCCACAAAACTCCTGTCGGATACCTCCAATCGACTATACGACTTTGTCGGATGTCGGATTATTCGAGTGTCGAATTATGAATCTAACAAAATCCGATACTCGACACAAGACATACCGAGTGTCAGATTATGAATCCAACATAATTTGATACTCGACACAAGACATACCGAGTGTCGAATCCGACACTCGATGTCTTCAAAAATAAACTGATATTGAGTGTCGGTTGTGCATCCGACAAAACTCGACAAAACTCGACACGACTCGACACGTCAGTGACATACCGAGTGTCGGATTATGAATCCGACACTCGACACAAGGCATTTCGAGTGTCAAATTGGAATCTAACACTCAATGTCTTCGAAAATAAACTGATATCGAGTATCGGTTGTCAATGTCGAGTGTCGAGATAAAACTGACACTCTCCATCATCAACCTCGCTACGAAACCCGTCAGTTTTCACAGTTTTCATACACATCAAACTACAAAAATCACCTAATAACACTAGATTTATCCCTAAAAACACAAAATAAGTTCACAAATCCAACGGAAACTCAAATCCCTAATTAAGATTTCCTAAAAACTGAATCAAATCTAACGAAAGAGAAAACAACCAAACAAATCACAAAAACGGACGAATAAACGTACCTGAGTGTCGATTCTTGCTTTTCTCTGTGTCGTCTTGCTTCTGTCTCAGAGGAGGCTCGTGTCGGTTTACGTTTCGAGCGATGTAGAGGGGTTTCGGATATATTTGTCTGAAGAGGGAAATATAGCTTAGAGAATAATTTAAAAGGTTAAGGGTATTTGAGTTTTTTTATTAAAAAAATGTTTATAACATGAAAATTTTGTAGGATGTATTTAAATTTTTTAATGGCCTGATTGTATCTATTTTTTCAATTTTTTCAAACGAGAACGCGGCTTTTAAAAGAAATTGAGTTCTGTAAATTTCTACGGTACCCAAACATTTTGAATATTTTCGGATTGGTCCGCTCTGTTTTGTAGATGGTCTGGGCTATTCCAGGCTTTTGCCCATAAATATGATGCCTTGCCTTCGCAATTTTGCAATATCATCTCAGCGAAGACCAGAGACAAAGCCACGGACGGCCACTAAGCAACCGCCATCTTCAGACAATCTCCACTTTAAAATTCGAGCAGGAGTTGAGTTGCTGCTGTAAACCATAAACGTCAACCTCCAAACAACAACACAATGGCAACAACAACAACAACATTTTGTAACAAATAATAATACCAAAATGACAACATCACTTTATCTAACCAACATGTCTCTGAGCTTCTTGCGTCCAAAACTCAAAATGTCTTCTTCATTATCTCCACGAACACTTTCTCTCTTGCTTCCTTCACCAATCAACTACACAATTCGTAACAAAAAGAGTATCTTTTCATTCTCCACTTCTTCCACTCCCTACCCACTTCAGTACGACATGATCATTAGTCGTCCGGCTCAGTCCCCACGCAATCAAGCTCCTCGCAGACGGCCTGCCCGAGTCAACTCATCCGAATCACCTGAAGGTTCTAACCCAGAACCAGAATTGGGTTTTGACAAGTGGGTCGATAAAAAATTGTCTTTGGAAGAAGGAGCAAAGGCGAGTCGACCCGGTGCGGATAATGTGGAGATGAGTAAGTCTATGAGGAAATATTATAATAAGAGGAGAAAAAGAATGTACGGAACGGATTCTGATGACGAGTATGGTAAAAATGAAGAGGGTTATGTGGAGTTGAAGCCTGAAGTTGTGGAGTTTGATAGATTGCATAAGAGGCAAGAGGAGTTGTATTTTTATGATACGTTTGCTTATCCATGGGAGAAAGATAAGCATTACAAGATGGTGTATCAGTTGGAAAAGAAGTATTTTCCTGATCATTGTCTTGATAAGGCGTTTCTTGAACCAAATGTGGCCGAAAATGTGAAGAAAACAAACAAGAAAGTGGGTGGCAAGAGTAGGGAAAAGAGAGATGAGGTTAAGAGTACAGAGGATGATAAGGGTTTGGTGTTTTTTGAAGAGGAAGAGAAGAGCGAGAAGGAGACAATTTTGGGGAAAAATGTAAGTGGAGATGTCAAGAGGGAGGTTAGTGAGAAAAAGGTGCAGGAGTTCTTCAACTGTTTGAAGAAAGTTCCCAATAAGGAAGCTGAAGTTGGTAGTGGGGAACCTTATGTCGTCACTAGAAGAACTGAGCTTCCTCCAAAATGGGATAGTCCTTTTGGAACGATGGTTTTGATTAACAAGCCAAAAGGTGAATTGAAAGATATTTTGTGATCTTGGCATACTAGATACATGGTAACTATCCATGGCTGCATTCTATTCAGTACATGGAGTTTATTTTTGAAAACTTACTTGACAGAATTTTGAAAACATTTTAGATTAAATCGAGATTTTATTTTGATAAGGTTAATTGGAACTTGCTAATGGAAAAGTCGAGTAGTACCGTTTACTAACTGTAGTGCATGAAGCTTTTTCATTTATACTTTCTTCTACACTCATGCATGCCCTTTGATGGAGGGCATATAAAAGGATAGCCTCATAGGCAGTATTTAGGGCTTTTTTATGTCTGTGTAAAGGAAGATTATTGTTCTTGATGTTATCAACAATTAACTAATTGCCTAGTCATCATCTGGTTGCTTGGTTGAGATATCATTCATCTAAATTAATAGTTCTCTTCTTATCCCTGTTATTGACAACTTGTTCAAAGTAAAATTTAAAACATTGAATTGTCATATTCTATATCTATTGAAAGATATCACTGTCGTATTGCGGCCAGGATGGACGTCATTTACAGTTTGTGGAAAGTTGCGCCGCCTGGTCAAAGTGAAAAAGGTGCTCTTTTGTTGACGCTTCTTCTTCGAAGGTTCAACTTCACAAGTAGCTTCTTTTTTCTTCTTTTATTTTTTATTTTATAATTTATTTTAACACTTGATTGTAGGTAGGACATGCTGGAACCCTTGATCCCATGGCAACTGGTTTATTGATTGTTTGTGTTGGTAAAGCCACTAAGTTGGTAGAAAGGTAAATGTTGAATCTATTCCAGTTTATCGCAGTTATATTGCCACTTATCCATCTGGGACTTTATAAACAATCATTATCAATTTTCATGCTTTCTACTAATGTCCTCTCTTCTCATTCCCCGGCTTACTAAATTAGCTTTGAAATCGTTCTTCTTTAACTGTGCACCAAAGCATTTTCTCTGAAAGTTGCAGAAATTTTTGTTGTAGGTATCAAGGAATGATTAAGGGTTATAGTGGAATTTTCCGTTTAGGGGAGGCTACTTCAACTTGGGATGCTGATTCGCCGGTATGTTCACTGTTTGAAAATGATAAACCTTAGCAGCTTAATTTCCGGTTATACTAACTGCATTATTTATGTACTTTCTTATACTTCCAAAATATGTAATGCAAATTGCTTCCAAGGCATTTCTAAGAGATAGATAGCTGACTATTCGCTACTTACAGTAAAACCTTATAGAATTGGAGGGTAAATGTATGGAAGTACTATTTTTCAAATATGACATGGACTTCAGTGTTTGAAACATGCTCCAACATGGCATAAATGTTTGAAATTGAATTTCTACGGTACATATTGGAAATGCTAATGACAGAAGTTTTAAAGTACAAGAATACCTTGAGGAAGAAGTCATGGTAACAGTAGGAGATAATCCAACAGTATAGTCCTATTGAACTTTATTCCAACTGTAAGCTTCATTGACTTTTATCCAGCCGGGATGGCCTTCTTATTCTCTGTTTAGAATGTTAGACCTGCTAATTTTTAATTTTCGTCGTAGATTAAAATCTTTTTCCTATTATGCAGGTTATTCAGCGTGAGCCTTGGGAGCACATCAAAGATGAGGACATCAAAAAAGCTGCAGCATCCTTCTGTGGGGAGATATGGCAAGTTCCTCCAATGTTTTCTGCAATTAAAGTAAGAATCATTCTGTTTTTAGTGACAAGTCTACTGAAAGAGTGCCATGGCTATAGATCTGCAGACAGTTTTTTTCCCTGTCAGGTTGAAGTGCTGACAATATCATTGTATCTTAAGGTTGTAACTTACATGGGATTATTTTACAATGATCTTGTGAATTAGAGATAACTTATACGGTTGATCACAATTTTGCGTTGTAGTCATGCAAGGTTCGGTTAAATTGTACTCTAGAATTTGTTTCCTAGTTCGCGCTTCCCGTACAAAATTATAGTGAGAATTGAGTTTAAATATTTTTCATCGTTCAACTTTGGATATTGTGAAATTCTTTCAGTGCATTGTAGTTTGCTCACACAGCATTTATAGGTAGTTTGTGGTTAAATTGCTTACCTACTGCTTGGCACTGTTGTTTGTTATAGGTTGGAGGCGAAAAGATGTATGAGAAAGCAAGAAGAGGAGAAAGCATTGAGCTTTCACCTAGACGAATTTCAATTTTCCAGTTTGACATTGAACGTAGCTTAGAAGACAGGTCTTTTCCTCTTTCCTCTTTTTCCATACACAAATTCATAAACTGTTGCCCTTGCTATTTGTCAGTCTGACGGTTGAAAATCCTGTTTAATTTTTCTTACAAATAATACAATACACTTGAACTGCTTGTGATTTTCTCCGTGTCTAATGTATGTCTGATTTTACCATAAATTGACTAAGATGCTATATGTTTGGTGCTTTGTGTGGGTCATTCCAAAAATTGATTTCAGACATCTTGGGTGATACACAGTGATGGTGTAAGGGAAAGGGCCATTAATATTGAGATTATACAAATTCATGATAAAATGGTAAGTTATTTCTCTGTACCGTCTAGGTTCCTCAGTCACAGATCAACATTTCAACCTCATTGAGGTAAATAGGCATTTATATATCCACTAGAGGCTGTCATCCCCAATATGTGTGACTTTAGCATGAAAGTCATGTTAACACCAGTCCATGAATTTCACCTTTGAGGTCATTCTTCAAAAATATAATTTAAATGACTCAAATATGTTTTTCGTTTTACTTACAATAACTTATTGAGATTTTTTCTTTATTCATCTGTGAATGGAAAGCATAAC
The DNA here is from genome assembly GCA_013180625.2 of Boswellia sacra. NCBI lineage: Eukaryota > Viridiplantae > Streptophyta > Magnoliopsida > Sapindales > Burseraceae > Boswellia > Boswellia sacra. The sequence continues at coordinate 261,643 of SNVD02014772.1, read as the reverse complement.
ATTTCTGCAGTTAAGGAATAGAGTTGTAGAAATAAATGAAACGTTTTTTATTTGTTTTCTTTAGACATAAGTTTCGATAAATATACATTTCAGTAGTTAATAACTTTGTCCTTTGTTTGCAGACAAAATTTAATTTTCCGGGTGACATGCTCTAAAGGAACATACATTCGGTCACTTTGTGCAGACTTTGGGAAGGCTCTTGGCAGGTAGTTATTATTTATGTACTCAAATCCTTCATTATCGTTTTCTGCCTCAGCCTAGAATTGGTCTATATTGAAACTGCCCTTTGACCAATAGTTTTTGTGTTCTGGGAGTTCTTATCTTAGGCTTTCTAGCAGATTGTGTTTTACCAACTTCGAATGTTATCAGCTGTCTTTATCCAGAAGGGTTTCTGAGACTGTAGCTGAGTTCCGAATCATTCTAGGTTCTTAGATATCGCTAAGATCCCAGTACATGTTGTGAAACTTATGGCATTAATAAATTTGTTATATAAATGGAGATAGTATCCAGCCCCTGAAACTGCAAAGTTATGACTAACTTATAAATTATTTGAATTTGTAATAAAGGCATCCACTTATCTGTCCACCCCCACCTGAGGTTTTTGTCTAAAGAATAAAAAGCAGAAGAAAATAAAGATAGTAGGGCACAATCCAGCATGAATTTTGTTTTTCTTATTCATTGTTGGGAAGGAATGTTTCTGACTTACTTTTTCATGTACAGTTGTGCTCATTTAAATGCTCTTCGAAGAGATTCAATTGGTATGGGCCCTTCCTCATTTTCTAAGTCTTGTTTTTAAAATATAATTATCATTTTTCTCTTTATATTTCATTATTCTATGACTTTTATATGACAAGAGATTGTTAACTTATACTTACCTAAAGCAAAATTCCAAGCATCAGTTGTTCTTCTAGAAGAAGAATATGATGACAAAAATGGAACCAAATATTTTTAAACCTGCTCATAATGGTGGAATTTATTTTCCTTAAAACTCAATTGTTTCATGACAAATGTCCCCTATCTATTTTCTGTGTAGTTAAGCTCCAGCTGCAAGGTTGGTCTATAAACTTGAACATCTTTCAGATAATTTTTTAATTTTTCTTGATGTACATGTGACATGTAACTATTTGGAAGTTTAGATCCAAATTGGGCTTTATGTGTTGCAAATTAAAGAAAAGAAATTAAAAAAAAAAAAAGAAGAGAAAGCAGAAAATGTTTGAGCCATAAGGATATTACGATAGGAAAAAGGACTTGCTTCTTGTTGATAAATGAAGCAACCATTTGAATCGAAGGTGAATTTAGCATTACTGGTTATGAATCTTAAGGTTATTGGTCCAAAACGTGGTATTGCAGGGGACTATTCGGCAGATGATGCTTGGGACTTCAAAGAGCTGGAAGAGGCAATTACAAAAAGTTACTTCTAATCGCTGACTGCAATGTGCTGCCATTAAGAGATATCAGGTTTGAACCATTCATTTACATAGTTGGAAGTAACCAATTTTGTACAACAAACCTTAAAAATCGATTGTTGATCCAGTTTGAGTACCTCTACGGAAGCCATGGCAAGTATCAGAGCGGAGATTATAGGTGTTATTCATTTTATAAGAAATTTGTAACTTTTTTCTTTAATTTATTTTTATTAATTTGTTTTAAAACTTTAGTAATATTTTTATTTATTTATTTTTAGACTTTAGTAAACTATGTTAGGTTTCGTTGTCATTCAATGCGTATACAAGTTCTTCCCGTTGATTGCCATACAAGAATTCCCGAGCCATCATATAGATGAACTATTAGAAGGATAGTCTTTTCCTTTCTTCTTCTTCTTTTTTTTTTTTAAAAAAATCTTATATTCTTGGGATATCTAGGCCTGTATTAAAGTGAAGTAAAGTCCCATTTGCTATTTCTAAAAATTGCATGAGTTGTCTACATATCATTTATTAAAAGTTCTTTATTAATTTTTTTATTTATTCAATGAATGTATTCTACTTTAGATTATATGTATTAAGTTGTACACTTAATTATAAATATAAAATTACTCTCGCAAAAAATTAAAATGTAGGCAACGTTTTTGGCATGGAAATTGAGAAAACGTCTCCAAAACCTTTCCAGGAAAAAGGGATCAGTGAATTACTTTTCCAAGAAAGTTGGATCATTGAATTCTGCTTTCCCGACGATTGTAATTCAGAATATTTTTTTTTAAGACAGTTGTACAGAAAGGGCTCTGACACGATCCCGTTATCCAGAAGTTGACCTTGGTCCACATAGTCAAACCTTGATGTTATGTATCCTTAAATTTAGTTGGCGAGGGAATGAATGATCCATAAATAATAGCTTGGAGGGTAGCCACTTGGCAATTTTCTAATGCAACTTGCTTCAAGACCGTGGCTGCAACATTCTAAGGTCTTTTGCTACTTTAGTAACGCCAAGGTTGTTTGAGTGTTATACCTCTTTCTATAATTTATAACCCATCACCTACAACTAACATCTTTGATTTTTTTATACTATTTTTTTAATAATATACGAAATGTAATTTCTTTACTAGCAACAGGAAAAAGAAAGAAAAAGCCTAATTCTGAGCAATGAAATAATACTTAACGAAAAAAAAAAAATTCAACTACAAGTGGGACGAGAAAAGTTGGAATTTTTAGTCCATGATATCTTTTTGATTGTCCGTTGTCAGATTGGAAGGATCAATTCCCATTGCCTCAAGATAGGCCTTCTCTGCATTAAACAGTCGATCTTGAAACATCGCCCATTCTTTTTTACACCTCTCTCTCACCTGCCATGACACAGAATTTCAGTGTAAATTCAACAATGTACTTTTATGCAAAATAGTCAATTAGCAAGCGTGAGGGTACTGAGGCGCTTTATAAATTATGGATAGAACATTCATACCCCTTCCCATGGAGCCTTTCCATCATCTGCCTGTCCCTATAGGAAGAAGAAAGCATCGTTTCAAATGCATTCCACATAAAAGAGGAGTTTACATGTGGTAGCTAAAATGTTTGCATGTTACACAAAAAAAATAATAATAAAAATAAAAATCTTAAACAAAGTGGTCAATATAGGGGGTTTACCTGGTTCCCAAGTGTGGGAACGCCTTGATGAACAATCCACTGAGCGTCTATGACTCCAATTTTCTCATGAGCAGGCTGATTCGGAGAGAAGTTACACTAATCAGAAACAGGGGCAAGTTGATCAAACCAGAAGGAAAACCATTTCACTGACCTCAACACATTTTCTCAGAGCAAAATCTAGACCCCATCCATGAACCAAGTCATTCTGCAATTGTAGAACAAAGGTTTTAAATTTATTAAGCATGGGTAAATAAGGATAGGCAAAAAAAAAAAAAAAAAAAGAGCACTTAAAACACTGCTACATTCCTGAATCATATGCCAAACGCAACGCCATGCATCCCGAGAAAAAACGGGGGCCATAATCTCAACAAATCTGCATTTAAGAACTTAAAATAAGACATTAAGAACCAATCTAATAATTCTGCAGGGGTGATGAAAGAAATGAAGTTTGTCTGGATAGTTTAAAAACACAGAAATAATCAGTTTACATACGCTGCACATGGCGGCAAATGTGGATCACTGCACCAACCATTTCTCTCCTCTGCCTCCCTGCAAGAGCAGAAAAAAAACATGACACAGAAAAACTGGAAATGAAAAAATCAATAGAATATGGTATGGTAAGGCTACGAATAATGGATTCAACTTGAATGAGAAATAAGAGTAGCTGTTCTTACTTGTGAACTTCACTGAAAAATTTTCTTTTGGTCATTTCCCAAGTTAACCCACTGTTAGGTTCTAAACCAGGCTGTGATATCTCTAAATTATGCTTCTTTACTGATTTAATGTATCTGGAGTAAAGAAGAATCATATAAACCTTAAGCTTCTAGTTCAATTAAAAGCAACACTCTCATTTAAAGCGGGATGGTGAATTTTCAACACTTACTCCTCAGCATTGAAATTTTCCAACCCAAGATCCTCGTCCCAAACGAAAATATAGTCGTATGCTGCAACAATATCAGGATGCAAAAAGCGTTTGGCATACCACCTAGACAACATTCAAAAGTTCATGTAAAATTACAAAAGACTTTGCAAAAGTCGACCGTAAATAATAAAGATTCATTTAAAAGTTTACAAAGATGCAAGGCACCAACCATTTAGTTTGCTTCCGAACACTCACGTGGATAGCGCGCTTTGACCATTCAAACTCTTCCCATTCACTTGTCCGACCATCATAGTGAAACAACATAATGGTGAAGTTGCTTGAGAACTGGGGTAAAATATATAATAAAGAAAAAAGTAGTAAATAGAGAACACGAGCAAACACGAGAGAGAGAGAGAGAAGAGAGGGGGGTGTGGGTGTGGGGGAAAGCAACAAGAAATTCAAGTGACCTTTTTAATAGCTGCATCGATGTTATCTCTCTGATCATAACCAACAGTAAAGGTTACAAGATACTTTGGTTTGTCGGGTAAGTCCTGCAAGTGCCACCTCATCAATCAAAAAGACTGAACTCAGAGATCAAGCATACGAAAATTTAATCATCATCTACATCATTAAGCTGAAATTTCAAATGAAATATTCTTTTTTAATTCTTTTGTTGCCTCTGCAAACAGTTACTATGACTTTTCTACTGTCCGCGGATATAAACTGTATTCCTTATAAATTTATTTTGATAATTTAACTTTAAGCTGTCAACTGATGTGCATGCATTAAGGTCATTGGCAATGGAATTGAATTACGAATCTATAGCTACCAAGTATCCTGCATATTGAAGAAGTTATAACAGAAGGTGCACACCTCATTAGGATTTCCCCATAATCGGCGGAGATACAAATCAGACTCTGATTCAATAATACCAGGTGCAAGTCTTTCAGCACCTCGAGGATTTGTTGGAATCCAGATCTGCGTTATAATGCAAGGGGTGATTGTCAATAATAACACAGAAGACAGGAAGCACAAGCTGCTGATATATTTGAGGAACAACAATTTAGATAGAGCAAATTTTGCAAGACTTAATAGTGTAACTTCTTTAATTATCCTTCAATTAAAATCCAGTAATAAGATATATACAATCAACTGTCTGGGTTTAGTTCATTTCACAAGGTAAAGGCACCTTATCTTTGAGGCTTACTCACTCAACAAAATCTGTACCCCGCTTACAGATGTATGTAACCAACACTCTGAATGTCCACTACATTCTTTGATATTAAGACATAACTTTTAACCTGAAATTTTATTATTTCTTCATCTGTGTATCCTTTAAACACAACTTCAGCCACGGCATGGTAGAGTTTGAGATGAAACACTTCTTCCTACTCATAATTTTTGGGATACCTTTGAATGGTGGAAGCCAAATTGAATTAAAAATTATACTCAAATGAAGAGAATGTATAGCATCTCAGAAAAAGAAAAAAAATGTACCTTTGTATCATTGTATTTATCAGTAAAAAAGTGGCCCCTGTTATTCTTCAAAGTAGACCAAGCATTCAACAGTGCTTGGGTTGAAAGGCCAGAGTACTTGTCCTCAATATAAGTGAGATCAATGGAAGGAAAAAGGCTAGATGGGAGATTCATCTATCAAATTTAAACACAAGAGAGTAAGTTCTGCTACTCTATTTTGAAACATGGAGACCACAGGACTGGGAACCCAACCATAGTACAGGGAATTGAAAGTTTAAAACATAAATCATTAACAAGGTGAATCTACCTTAGTTAATGTTACTGTTGGAAAGCAAATGCCTAAAAAGAAGCCAAAAACAACTCCAACAAAGGTTGTTATAACAAGCTTCATTGTCTCAGTTGGTTTCCTTAGGGCTCCACTGCACTTCAAGGGATGACAATGTCACACATATTAGTTCCACTTCTAATGTCATTAAAATGTCAAATCTAGTAAAAGTAAGAATACACAACAATAATGATAAAAGAAGGAAATGAAGGAAGAACCTTCTCTCCTAAAAGCATAGTTGGCAGTTCACGTACCTCCTTATGGCTATTGCCATTATGTTGAAAACTGACTAACTGTACAGTCTAAACTCACAGATGTAGAAGTTGAAACCTGACACACGATTGCTGCTACATGCACTCATCAAGTTGCCGCTAGATGCTCCAAATTGGAATGGAAAACTTTATAAGCCAAAACTCGCACCCTGAAATTTTTTTATAAGAATGTAGAAGTAGCTGATGATCACCATGTCTTAGCTGCATAAATATATACATAGCATACAACACCGGAATATCACACACACAAAAATGCACCTATGTCACGCAATTTCAATTGTTCTTGATCAGAAACAAGCTAAATAAGAGGATAGCAGTTCATTGAGTGCTATGATTAAATGAAGCACAAAAACCCAAATGCAGGAAAGGAATGAAGCAGCCCCAGATTCCAGAAATAAACAAAGAGCTCTGCCTATCATTTTACTACAGAAAATCGTCAATATAACAACGTTTACATATCTCTAAATGAGAATCAAAACACAAATTAGGCTATTGAACTGAACATAGAGAAGAGCAAAATTTTTTTTGTATAAATCTTCATGATCATTTGATCGACAGTCACATGTCAAATTGATGCAACTTTTGTTTCCCCCATAAATTTTCAGCAAATATTCAATCTCCAATTTTGTTCCAAACAAGCGATCATCCCCAATCCGCCGGCACCCAAAATTTACACAACCAAACAGCTTAACAGATAAATAATTAAAAAAAAAAAACCAAAAATCTCAATTGTTTCCAGAACAACAAAAAAAAAAAAATCAAAACAATTATCACAAACAGCTCTTCTTAACACTGTATTCAAAGCTCAAAATTTGAGTAGAAAACCATTACCACAAACACACATTGTCACAGTACAATACAATTTTATCGAAATTGAAACATAAATTCAAATCACCAAATGTTAATCAAAATCAAAGAATAAAAAATCTGTATTTTACCGGCGAAAATCTTGAGAGAAAAAAAAAGACGGGATGAATCTCACGAGAAGTTGTTATGAAGCCGACATTTAGAAGCTAATTATGCGTAGGCAGAGCCAGCTGGTTACGGTTAAGGCTAAGGCGAAGGTTAAGGTTGTTATAAGCTTTCGGTTTCTCTAAGGAAACCTTTATCTTCGTACCTGAAACTGAACAGGAATTGAAGGGAACATCAGAAACCAACTCTCCTCTCCTAACAATTCAATGCCAAATCAAACTTACGTTTGGCACTCCCCGCTTCTGTTAGTTTTGTCGTAAACCGAGATTTGAATGGAAGTACGAAAAGAAACACTAATATGCCACTCGTACCCTCACCATTCCCCTTCGCGGCTCTGATTTCATCATTTGGCTCTGCCTCCCTCAAATCTCACCGTCCGTTTGAAAAATTACTAATACACGCCTAGATATTACCATCCTATTATTAAAATTGATCCTCGTGTTTTTCCTCCTTTAACTAAAATTGTAACCATCTTTTTTTAAAAAATAATTCTCGATATTAAATATTATTCACATGTTTTTTATTTTCACAAATGTTATATTTAATTTACGCGAGATTCTTTTTTTATTCACTTTTATTTTAATCTTATTTCTAATTACCACACTATAATTTATTTAAATTAATTAGATTAAAAACTGAAATTTTTAAAAAAATTTTTAAATTCTCATAAAATAAATATAAGGAAAAAAATGATACATCTATCCTATTTTTTTTCTCTCATTATAATTGACGAATTTTAGTAAAATAAAATATTACTGTCAGTAATGTACAACCTAGCTATTAGTAGTAACTATATTTTATTAACATAGGATTAGTATCGCGGAAGGTGGTGTATAATATCCGGAAATGATTTGCCTGGCCTCACGAACTTGCACGTTAAGATTCGGGGAGCACGAAGCTGAGGGAGATTCCATGCATCATGCACGTGGGTACAGCATTCATTTCTAACAAAATAGATTTTATTTTAGATTATCCTGAAATGCAATCTGATAATAGAATGTCCATTTCTACTTTATATTTATCTATTAGACAATGACAGCTTAATATCTAAATTCTAATTCATACTACTAGATTATGACGGCCGCCAAAATTAAATATTAACTAACATTTCTTTCACAAATTCAAAAATGTAATTGTGGTGTAAAAAGATTTATTGTTTCAAATATTGTAACAATAGCTGTAAAATAAAATATAAATTCACAATTTCAATGATATTATAACTAGAATCGAAAGGTTAAAACGCCAATATATCGATAACTAATTTCCTGTACTGTCTCGAATAGACGGAAGAAGTGGTTGGCAACGGTTATTAGCGTCGATTGGGGCTTGCTAACGAAGTGGAAACTTAACAGACAACGCTACATTTTCTAATAAATCCTTGGCAATTTAAGTCTCCAACATCAGCAAACACCTTACTTAAGTGATATGACTTGTATTACGTGGAAAAAATGTTGGGTGCATCTGCTGTACTAACCGCACGTCAATCACGAGGTTATGTGATTCCAGCGTTCTAAGTTGGTATCTCATGGTTAGGTGCGGCGGTGCAATGAATACATCAAAGATTTTCTAGTATATGAAACATTTAATTTTTTAACATTAATTATTAATATATATATATTATTGTGATTGTCGCATTTATCAATTATGATAATTTAATCATTAATATGCAACTTTTTGGAGAGTATTTTGCCAAAAGATTTATTAATATCGCACAGATGTGATCGTCCAATTATATATCGTGATATGTACTTGAGTTAGTAATTTATGGAATATGGGACAATATGTGAGGATGTTTCACTTATTGAAGTTAGGGGTGTGCAAAAAACCCCGACCCGATCCGGCCCGATCCGACCCGATCGGGTTGGTCGGGTTTTCATCGGGTTAGGGTTTTATTGTAACCCGAATCGGGTTGAAATGGTCGGGTTAAACAGTATCGGGTCGTGCAAACGGGTTGAGATTTTATTACTTAATAAACTAAACCCGATATAACACGACCAGACCCGATCGGGTTGGTCGGTTTTATATTGGGTCGGTATGAAATTATAACCCGAATCGGGTTAAAAAAATCGGGTTTGTACAGTATCGGGTCGTGATCGGGTTCGGAAAAACCCGACCCGACCCGACATGTGTGCACCCCTAATTGAAGTAGTTGTTAGGAGCACCACAATCAGAGGGCGATTTATCTCACAAATAAGTATGGTCCAAGAGACACAATAGATTCTAACAAAAGGAAGTTCACAATTAATTGCCGAGTTTTGCATTAATTGTTAGGAAATTTAAAAAATAATATTAAAATTATAGAAAAGAATCCTCACTTAAATCTTCTGAGTTTTCATGGATCTTATACCACATATATTTTATTATCTATGAGTGGTTAAGATCCATTACACACTTTCTCCTTTTTCATGTATTTTGTATTAACTACTAATTTATGCGTTTGTATTTTACTTAAGTAAAGCTTCGATCATGAGAGGATTTGATCCCAAAATTATAATATCTTTTTTTTTTATATATAGAAGATCTGTTTATAAAGATTTGCTTATTATAATTTTGTCGGACATTATTTATTTATTGTCGAACTTTCGTATGCTATATTAGACATTTGTATAATACATCAAATATTGAATAAAATCTAACATATAAATTTTTAGCACCTAGTTCATTTTTATAATCTACGCTTAAATTTGTCTTTGGGAAAATTTCATTTAATTATGATAAATATATAGATGTTTGAAACTAATGTTTTGATTATTAAGTTGAGTTAATTTTAGGTTTAGGGATGATTAATATTAGCATTTACTAAACCATAATGATCAAAATAGTAATTCAGAATCTCCAAAGGCAAGTAATTAATTTAAATCTTAGAGGTCAAAGGTAAATATCTTGTAACAAATCTGAGGAGTCAAGACAATGAGAGATCGAGGAGCAACTCGTAAACGTGGATCAAACGTTTGTTGGACAAAAGAGGTCAATTCGAGAGTGGCACCATAATGGGGTAAACTCAATACACGTGTAACAAACATATATCTAATAATTATCTAGATTAAAAACATTAGACTTCAAGCTTTAAAAATATATATTAAGCTAATTAAGTAATGAAGATGAGATTAAATGAACATGGACAACAGCTCTACCGTTGTTGTTGTCTTCATCTCATCCAAGCCCAAGTCCAAAAGACAAGCCGGCCTCAGGACCAGCAAGAGGCTTCAGGTATCACACGTGGCAATGACAGAAACAGTTAGAGAATAATCAAGGCTTCACCATCTTCCACGTGTCAGTAATCAGACAAAAGGGCAGAATGATCTGAAGAACACCAAACCAAACGTGAGTGAGGGAGAGTTAACAAACATGACTCTATCATCCAATCATATTACTTCGTTAACTAATTATTGATGACAATAACATTTCTATAAACGGCATCACTTCACCCTCTCCAAAATTAAAAAATAAATAAATTCAAATTTCATTTTCATGTCACTCGGCCGTATTTAAAATTTAAATTTAATTTATTTATTTTTGCTCACCTTAAGCCAAGAGAACAACAATCGAAAATAGAAAAGTAGAAAAATTCGATGCTGATGAATGCAGTGGAGGAGCGAAGGTAGGAGATGATCGAACTGGAATCGAGCTAGGATTGAGGTTTAGAGGAGTTGAAACGACGTTGTTTTTGACTTGAAGAGGACCGACAGCGATGTCGTCGCCGGACATTGGGGAAATCTTAGACAAATCGAGAGAGCTCGATCGGCTGAGGAAAGAGCAAGAGGAAGTGCTCCTTGAAATCAACAAAATGCACAAGAAGCTCCAAGCTAGTAAGCGTCTCTAATTTATCTATTTTTAAATTATTTTTCCGAATTTATTTGTATTTATACGTATTTGTGCTTATTTGTTTTTGTGCATATACGGTTATGGTTGGCTTGATAGGTTTTTGTGTTGGATTAAATGCTTGGCGTTGACGGAAGCACTTTTGTGGTGTAGTGTTTGGTGAGAATTAGCTTAAAAATGGAGGGAACGATTGATGAGTTTGTTTTAAGTTAATAAATGCTGGAGATTTTGCTTGTACTTCTGTTTTGTAACTTTTGAGTCTTAGTGGATGTTGTTATTGTTCAGTTGATTTTGGTTAGAATAAGCTATAATATAAGGTATGCTTGGTGGGTTTGCTTTGTGGTTATGGATATTTTGAAGATATTTGAGCAGTGTTAACTGGTATTTTATTTATTTGGAAGGTTAAGATAGAGTATTCAAGTTCCAAGATATTCGAAGATATAAGTCATCAATGAGAAAAGTTAAAAGAGTTTGAAGCAGAGATCTTGTATGTAGACACTTGTTGATGATTGATCATATGACTCTTAAGGCTTTGCATCTTAGGTACATTTGTTGTCCCTGGAAAATTTTGGCATATTTGTGTGGGAGCATTATTTAGCTAAGTTGAGTTTGCAAGAGCTAACACTAGATATTTGTATTTCAAGCTGGTGTTTTTTCTGTATGCATATCATCACTTTGCAGTTTTAGGCTGTACATGTGGAAATAAACACGGAATTAAGTTTAAATGAGGGCTTTATTATTGCTTATCCTAATTTTCTACAAAAGAGAGTATTTGATGGGGAGTCTAGTAGTTCTGAAAGTTGATAATTTCAATTTGTCATGATTACAAAAAGATTGACTTGTCTCCAACTACATTTTCTAATGCTCATTGCACTGTACAATTGTGACTTATCACGGTTTAAAGAGGTTAATAGGTAATATAAAATTTTGTTTTACGCATCTTGCATGAATTCCCATCGCCCGCTGATCTCCCACAAGATATGTTTGTCGTTGTCTTTACCTGAGCACTGATCTTCATCTGTTATATTTAATTTTGCTCCTGCCAAAGATAGAACGTAAGCTAATGATACTGTGTGAGTTGTCCCTCGATAGATAACCCGGAGATAAAACAGGAACCAAATTTATGATAATTTAAAATTGATTAAAGAATATTCTTTCGGCGAATGTAACATTTTTGTGCATCAGTCAACTTAATGAAGCACCAATTTGACAGATTCTGAACATGATATGGTAAGTGAATTCTGTTTATGAAATGATGGTTTGACAAATGTTAAATGCGCTAAATCTTTTTCTGTACTTGTGCCATGCATATTGTAGACTGTAGCATGACACACAAAAAAGAATTTGAGATTGATAAATTCACTGTATCAAGCTAGAATGTAAATGTTGTGATGGGCAAACGAGGTCCCCCAAAGTAACCAACAACAGAAACATAATCACGTGCTGTATTCCTAGTCAACAAGGTATATGATTGGGAATGATTAATTAGGAAGCACTTTAATAAGTTGCTTGATATTCCAACTTAATTATGGTTTGTTATTATGGAGACTTCATACAGCCCTAATTTGGTGGTGTAAGTATGCAAATCTCCAAAAAAGAAATTGTATGAACGTGATCTCAAAGGGAAACCCACTCAAAACATTTGGGTGCAACTAAATAATCTCTGAATGATTGGCTTTTTCTTTGTTGAGTTGTTAATCTACTGATTTTACAGTTACTGTGGTTTGTATTGAATCTAAAAATTTTGCTTGTCAATACAGCTCCTGAGGTGGTTGAGAAGCCTGGTGATAATTCTTTAACAAAACTAAAAGGACTATATATTCAGGCGAAAGACCTTTCAGAAACTGAAGTAACGTATGTCTACTTAATATCCTTTACGAAGTTGATGACTTATACTGTATTGTTGTCCTTATCTTAGTTTTTTTTTTTCCTTGTTTATTTTAATTTTGAGAAATTATGGAAGTTAACTCTTGAGGCTTGGGTCGGGGCCAGTTTGGTCATCTGTGCTGTGTGTGACACTTCACTCTTCTAATGGTTTTTATTTTTGTCGTTAATCTATCAGCATCAATGACACTTTAATTGACAAAGCTGCTGTAGAAAAGTGAACAAGCAGTCTACTAAACAAGGACTATCCTGAGAAATGACCATTTACGGTTCTTAATATTCTGTTTTGATGATTTTATTTTAATCTATTGTTTCTGTATTTCATTCAGTGTTTCCGGTTTGCTACTCAGTCAACTAGATGCTTTTTTGCCATCTGGACCTCCAGGACAGCAACGAAGAAGGATAGGTAGGTGTACTACAATTTATCAACTCTATGATATGTTCATATCAAATATGTGATTGCTGAAACATTTTGATCAAGCTATAGATAAGTTTCTAATTACCAGTTCTTTGTGTTTCTTTTGATGATATATATGGAGACTATGTATTTAGCTGGTCAAACGCCAGGAGCCATCAATGCCAAAAAATTTATTGATTACTCAAAGCTGCTAGGTTGCAAGTATCTCTTGTTACTCTCAGGATGACTGTATGTAACAAGAAGTTTTCCTGATTCTAATGAAGGAATCATGATTTTGATTATATGTCTGCTTCATGTTGTACACATAAAGCTTTCTCCCTCCCCTTCTCCACTGATTCCCGATTCTGTCATTGTTGGAATTTAATGCTGGGCGGGTCATGATGCCTGGGAAGTTTTAATTTTGTCTAAGATGCATCATTATTCTAGGCTTAATGAAGAGGTTTATACAGCATATAAGCTTTGTAAACATGGAAAACATGAGACACTGAGTATAGGACATTTACAAAAAATGTAAAATTTGTTTTAGATTCCAATGAGGGATGAAATGTTATTCCTGTGAAACTCTGTGGAGTTTTACTTGTGTATCTAATGTTACATAAGTTGCAGAAGGTAATGAACAGAAAAGGAAGAGGATGAAGAATGATTCAGATGTGACAAGGATGCATTCCTCCATGCGAAATCAACTTGAAGCTTGTGCTAGCCTAAAGGGTGAACAGGTATGCATGTGGCTCTGTGGCATTCAATCATTCATGATTGCTGATTTGAAATGAAAATTAAACTGATTATTGGATTTGACGAACTTTACTGAGTCCTTTATTATGATAAATTGTACAATTCCATCCCATTCAAGTTGCGGAAATATTTCTTCTATTTATTCAGGTAGCAGCTAGAGTGACAGTTGAGAATGCTGACAAGGATGAGTGGTTTGTTGTAAAAGTGATGCATTTTGATAGAGAAACGAAAGAGTAAGTTCAATTCTCACACATCAAAAGTTGGGTTTGTTTGCACCCTTTAGATTGAAGCTAGCGTTCATGTATCAATAACCGTCGATGCTCCAATGTAATAGAATAACTGCTACATAAGTAGGTTCGTCTCAACCTTGGAATCTTTCTAGTCCTTGTTTTGAAGTTGTACACTTTATGCAGATTTGAAGTATTGGATGAGGAGCCAGGTGATGATGAAGAGGGTGGTGGGCAAAGGTAGGTTTTGTGCTTTGATGCCTGTTATTGCCCGAAGATCGGAATCTTTACATCACTGTAATTAAGTATCATCATTTTTTACCCTTGTTGTGGTACTTGCGTGACATGTGTTATGCATGCAACTTCGTATTCATTCTTGCAGCGATAATTCTCTTATGCTTCAATGCTCTTGTTGGTTTGCTTTACTGACTACTGTTTTCTTGAAGGAGCTTTGAGATTGATCATTTATTTTAGAGGGCATTTGTATTAATTCTGGAAAATGATTTTTGTGTTCATTGAGTTCAGGAAATAAGAAACATGTGGTTCATAACCATTTTCAGAAATGAAAAAAATTGTTTTCCAATTTCCTTTCAGAAATTGGAAAAAAAACTTTGGAGTTCTTTGCTTTTTTCTTAATCTTTGATAAGTTATTTAATTCGATTTTTAAATTATTAAGAGTATCAATAAGGTATTACGGTAATAATAGTAAAAATATTAGTCATTTTCAAAAAACTCTACTAGATGCGTCTTTTTTCTAATTTCAGAAATGCTATCAGACACATTCTAGAACCTTGAACATACAAATTCCCACCGTTGTTTTCATTGTCTAAAAAATTAGAAATATTGTACGGTCCCTTAGCAATCACATGCACCATACTGCTACTAGACGTGAATCTGATTTTCTGAAGAAGTTTCACTTTGGTTTTTATATATATGTATATATATATATGTATGTATATATATATGTATGTATGTATATGTGTATATATATATATATATGTATGTATATGTATATATATATGTATGTATGTATATGTATGTATGTATATGTGTATATATATATATATATGTATATATGTGTATATATATATATATGTATGTATGTATGTATGTATATGTATATGATTAGGCAGTTTTTTATAAAGAACTGGTATGCATTTAATTGATTTTGGGATGAACTTCTTATTGTATCTTATTTATGAATAGTAAACTGTATTTATTCTATGAAGGCTATGCAATAACCTACATGGTTCTTAATGGTGGTTGACTGGAAAAGGTGTTAGATGTCAACATCTGGTTCTCTGCTCTTATTGAATAATCAAGTATAATAAATTTCTTCAGTTAAATGATGTTCATTTCTTTGATTGCTACTTGCAGGAAGTACAAGCTGCCTATGTCATGTATTATTCCTTTCCCTAAGCGAAATGATCCTTCTAGTCTTCCAGAATTCCCTCCTGGAAGGCATGTTTTGGCTGTTTATCCAGGAACAACCGCACTCTATAAGGCAACTGTTGTTGGTCCCCCTCGGAAGGTGACCTTACCATCCATCATCCACTTTGATGTACAGACTAGGTTATAGAAATTTTAACTTTGCTGTTGGATGTTATTCTTCTGTTACTCTTTTAAAATCTTTGAGAATCCTTGGTGTTTCTGACATGGAACTGACCACTATTGTATTGTGATTGCTGTGGGGTGCCATCAACCATTTTGTATATCTCCAGAGGAAGACGGATGAGTAAGTAATATTCATCTTGTGTTTCATCCTTTATTTTGCGTATCTTGGGGCAGCATTGTGTTCTGCTAGATGGAAATGAAATATTAACTGATTTTGTACACCTTTCTTTCTTTTTTATCCTCAGATGGATGGTTATAAGCAGGATTTAGGCTTTGTTAATTGATTTATCTTCTCATCTTTTAAAATGGAAAACGTATAAATAGGTCAGGATTAGAAATTCTCTGGTTGACCATAAATTCTGTATCAGACTATGAAATCACTGTATGTTTTTCAAACGCATAAGACCATCTATAGAATAGAAGCTAGCTGGTTCTTTGCTTTACTTTCTCGTAATTTTATTTACCATAATGTCGTATGCTAATGTTTTGATTGGGCAGTTATTTGCTGGAATTTGATGATGATGAGGAAGATGGAGCCTTGCCTCAGAGGACAGTACCCTTCCACAAGGTGGTTCCTTGGCCGGAGGAACGTCGCCAGTGAATCTCATTGTTCATAATTGTGTATAAATTACTAGTTGGTGTGTAGTTCGATCGTAGTCTAAACCCTTAACGTACTCTTTGTTATATTTCTAATATGTAATTGTAGGATTAGTAATTCGGACCTCTGTTAATTTTGTGCTATATAGTCCTTATTTATCAGGGAAAAGTAGTACTTCTTCTAACTCGCTATGTAAAGCCTCGGGTGCTTGCATTTCACCCTCCCTGTGAGGTGATTGCTAAGGCAAGCTGCATTACATATTTAGAGAATATAATCTTAAAAAAATCTTTCGTGTTAATTTTCATAGCGGCTCTAGTGACTCTCATAATTTGACATATTTATTACATTATTAGACCTTTCTTTTGTTGAAAATTTGTTTCTGTGCAATGTTTTTGTCATAATCAATTAGTCATGGTGTAGTTCTTTATTCCCTTTGGCAATCAGTCGTAATAGTTGGAGCAGAGGAGGCCTGAAAAGGTCTGTTTTTACGGCGTTTAGTTGGGGCAAGAGAAAGAAGACTTGGGCTTAGGCTTCTTCAGCTCTCATCGATCATGCCCCTTTGGTAGCACCTGAACATTTCAACTTGTTCTGGACTTTAGCGTGCTAAAATTAGGCTATAAAGAGTCAAAATATTTGATTTTAAGGCATAAAGCAACGCCATTCGGCGTTAGCTCTCGGAAGAAAACGGACTTCAGTTTCAGCCGATTATAATAATCTCAAACAAGCATGGTAAAACTCGCAATCGGGAAAACAGATAAAGTTCTCAAGGATTTACTTATTATCATAGCAATTTAAGTTCTCAAGTCATACAATTATCAATCTCAACATCGATTGCATACAATCAAAACCTGCACATCATTTCAAAGATGTACATTCCAGAGATCTCTTGTGCTACTAATCCTTGAAGTTTCCACTTAAATTTTTCTCTAAGCACGTACCATGACAGTGATCACCAATTCTCACTGCCTATGACATGCGTGGATGATTGGAGTTGGTGGATCCGTCAGTGAGCCGTAATGAGTATGATTAGCAACCCATTGATTTGCAGCCTGAGTATAGTGTACACCATCCCAGCTTATAAACTTTGAAGTGTCTTTACAAGACGCACCATAAACTTCAGTTTTGTTAACTATTCCCTTGTTTCCACACCAAATATGGTCATAATTTTCGTGGTATCCACAGCATACCTTTAAGGGATCAGCATACCCTGCACAAAATATGCTTAATTAAGCGCGCACACACAATAGCTAACATGAATTACAGAAATGTGTTAAGTGATCATTATGAGAACGATTACCTAATTTTTTCGCTTCACTTATCAATCCATACTTTCCAGCATAGACATCAACGTATGTGATTGCAGCATCCAGGAGTTCTGCTCTTAGTTTGATCACTCTTTCTTTAAGCTGTTTGTTGAACTCTATAGCCATGTCATTTTGAGCCTTGACACAGCCATACTCATCAAGATAGCCTGGTGGGGGATTTTTGTTGTAAAATAGTTGCACAGGCAAGCACCCGATTGGCCCTGTATTATGAATCCAAAATGCCCTCCCTCCTTGTTCATGTATATTCTGAAAATGAATTAGACATGGTTTAATTACAGAGTTAAAATTGTTCTAGATTGATCAAGTAATTAACAGAGATGTATATTTGTTAAAACTTACTTTTACAGCTGAAGCTAACTGGTTAATGATATCTGGCATTGCTGCAAGAAGCTGATCGGAACTCAGCTTTCGAAACCCAACAGAAAGATCATTTTGTCCAATATCAAACGTATAAAGAGCCTTCGCAAAGTCCTCTTGTCTTGGGAGCTTGTCTCTATCTGAATCAGTCTTGGCTGAGCAACACATTTCACACAGACACAGTATTATGTAACATACATAAAGTGAAAAAAGCGATCAAACCCTGATGGGCATTCAACATAAAGATTAAGCTATAAAAATTAACCTTCAACATAGAGATCCTTGGTGCGTGCTTTGAATTGGTCAAACTGCACAATCTGCATATCAAGAGAGAAAGGACTTATCCCATACTCAAAAATAGTTTCGTTTTGCCTTCTGATGGTTGATCCTCCCGTGGCAAAGTTGGCACCATGTCGAAAATTTGCTCCTAGTGAGTTCAAGTATGCACTCAAATACGGCAATTTCAGACTCTCAGCTGCAGAAAACGAAATGGGATTTTCAATATATTCTCACTCTAGCTATTTTCCAGCAAAACGTAAAATAAAAGATATGCAACTTGTTCTTACCTATGAAGTCTATGATTAGGCGGCCATCGCTGTCTCTACCAGCTGGTTTGTGGAAGAAACCCTCCCCATAGGGTGCCCGAATTGGCTCAAAGGCAGCTGATATCCCTCCAGTATCTGAATTTGAGTCCCCAAAGTTGTAAATAGCAGGAAACTCACAGGGTGGTAAATTAGCAGCACTTGAAAGCAAGCTCCATAAGCACAAGACCAGAAACCCAGCAGCCAATGCTCTCCAACGCTCCATTCTCAGCCTTGCACGAGTGTCCATCATTTACCGCTATATATAGACCCACTCACCCAGAGTGTACTTGGGCATGTAAGGTTATTTATCATCTTATATGGAAACATATGTAACATATTCATCAATATCATGTGCTCTTTGTCCAATCTATCTGCCACTTTTCACAGTGAGTTAGGCACTGTCGTGAAACTCTCTGACATCGATACAATACTTTTTAACATCTTTCAGAAATTATCAATTAATATTACAAACAAAACGTATTTACTATCGTTACGATAATACTATTCTTCTAGAGTGAATAACATGAGTCGGTAGCTTCTGGAGTTGGAAAATCATTGTGGGGTTTGAATGGATAAATTTTAATTTCAAGAAATTATGATGTAGGAGATAAATTGATGTGGTGGCCAAGAGTGCAGTTGGCAGT
The DNA here is from genome assembly GCA_013180625.2 of Boswellia sacra. Lineage (NCBI taxonomy): Eukaryota > Viridiplantae > Streptophyta > Magnoliopsida > Sapindales > Burseraceae > Boswellia > Boswellia sacra. Next base: position 242,457 of record SNVD02014772.1, on the reverse strand, counting down.
GACTAAAAATGGAGCATAATATAAATGCAAGGGTCATCATTTGTCCATGTGTGGCAGGGTGAGCACCGTCCGATGAGGATCAAGTGGGTGTGATGAAGTATCTTAAAAGTGCAGTCGGTGATGTGTCCCAAAGTCATTGTTACATTGGAATGCTGAAAGTAAAAGATCAATGTGGACCTGCAGTTGTCTGTCTTCCCTCAATCAATGGAATTGGATACAATACAACACAAATAACAGAAGTCTCGACAGCAAAAAAACACTCAATTCACCGTTCAGTCTCACCTGATTTTTTATTTTTTATTTTTCTTATGTTAAAATTCCGTACCAATTATATTAACGTTTATCGTACCGGCACTTAACAGACTTTATAGGAGGTTACTGTATATTTTCCAAAGTTATAGGGTGTATAGTGATCTTTCCCAACAGTCAAGGGGTGAAGAAATTCCCCCATCTTAAATGACTTCTTAATAAAATGAATAAATCCCTAGCGGAATAAATCATAAACAACGACATCGTTTTAGCTCTCTTCGAATTTGGCTGGCTGAGACAAATACTTCTACTAAACTGCGCTGCTCTTCTTTCCCGATGGAGGCTGTAGCAGAAGCTGCCATGGATTCAGGCAAAGAAGAGAAAAAGGGAGGGCTCGAAGGGAAGAACCTGCTGGGCCCACCGAGTTTCACGGAGCTGGAAAATGGCAGACTCAAGTGTGTGGAGACAGGCCACGAGATGCTACTCAAAGACAAGGACTCGTATTCTCAGTCCAAACGATGTCGTTTGGGTCTCGTCGACTTCGCTGTGTCTCACAATAAACCCCCTCTTAACATGTTCAAGCAAGACCCGCTCAACCGGTAATACTTCAATTATCGTTTAGGGTTTTTATATTTGTGTTTATATATATAGAGAGAGCATATTTTAGTTCTATGTTTTGAATGCCCAGTTCGAGAAATTATCAAAAATTTAAGCTTTTAAACTGTTTCAATCCATTTATGAGAAATTAAAATAAAAGTAATTGTTTTTTGTTGCAAAATTTTATTTATTTATTTATTTATTTTTCTGATTCTTTATGTGAAAATTCTGTTACTTTAGATTGTAAACATTCAATGATTGGGATTCTAGCTTTAAGTTGGGGGGGGGGGAAAAAAAGCCCCTGCACCCATTAGAATTTTTGTGGTTGTTTATTTAAGGTAATTTATGTTGGCATCGTTTCTCTCTCTCTCTCTCTCTCTCTCTCTCTCTCTCTCTCTCTCTCTCTCTTTTTTTTTTTTTTACTCAGTGCTAAGTTGATATGTAAGCTAACGGGTGATACCGTTAACAAGAGCGAAGAACATATCTGGAAGCATATCAATGGGAAAAGGTTCCTTAACAAGCTAGGTTAGTGTTGCCTTTTAGTTATTTGGTTCTTATTTTTTAAAATATCTAGAAGTTGATGTCCAATTTGAAAAGCTTGTTCTCTCTCTCAATCCATATGTTTCTGCATTTGAAGGGTACACGATTGTTGAACTAAATTTGAAATGCAAATGGCTGTGAACAGAGCAAAAGGAAACAGAAAAACTACAACCAAATGGAGCAAAAGTAAAAGAAGAATCAAAGCCAGGCAGCGATGGTGTCAGTAAGAAGAAGAAGAAAAAGAAGGGGAAAGAGGGCGAAGAAATTATCTCTGAAATAAGGGAGTCTTCTGAAAAGGAGAGTGACTCGGAAGAAGCTGACTTTTGGATGCCTCCGGTTGGAGAACGTTGGGACTTTGACGAGGGAGGAGATCGATGGGGATCAGGTTCAGATACAGGGCAGGGAAGTGATGAAGAAAATGGGACAGGTGTGTGGCCTCTGTTCCTGGACTAAAAATATTCTATTTTGTACTAAGAACTAAGTGTTTATATTATGTACTTCTTTTTTTTTTTTTTTAATAATTGCTTGAGAACAAATAGTCAAGAAGTTGGGAATGATAAATATACTCTTTCTTGGAAATTAATGATGGCCAGAGATCTGCCATATGTAAGAATAATAATAATAAAAAAAAAAGAGAGAGAGAAGAAAAAAAGAAGCATAAATGGATTGAGGCTTGTAATGTAAAAGTGAACATAGATTCTTCGTCTATCTCCATTTGTTGGTTTAAAAACATAACATTTGAAGTTGAATATGCATTGTGATGAAATCCTGTTCCTTGTGTCTTCTGTTTGTCGCATATACTGAAAGATGGATAATGAATAATATTTTACATTATGGGAATTGAAATGATCATAATGGGCAAAGTTAAATATAGGGACCCACTAGTTTCTTCTACAGTCTTTTGAAGCAAATTCTGTTTAACTTGATTTAACTTGGACCAAGCTTGCTGAAGTTGAGTATTTTTACTATTTTACTTTGAAACTGTTCTGTCTCATCTGCAACTGAATCAGTTTTGGAAGATTTCCAGTTGTTTGATTTTCTTCTGACTATTGTTTTTACATTAGATGGTGCAGTTGAAGATGGTAGCAATGAATCAGAAGAGCTTTCTACAAGGTGTGCTACCTCCCACTGTCTTGTTTTTAATCATTGGTTTTTTATTTTAGACTTCGCTTCTCTTTGCATTCCTGTAGTATTTTGTTGTTCAAGCACTTCTTACAATTTTGTTATCCTTTGCAGAACAAAGAGACTGTCTATAGAAATTGGACCAAGCAGCTTTGCCTCAAGAAAGAAGAAGAGTAAGAAGAACACTGCAAGTTAATTTTTCTCATTTGGAACAGAATTTTTTGCAAGTAATTGATCGCAAATTCAATCTAGTTTATTTCTTGTGGTTAGAAGGATGAAAATTTGTGGACTTTAGAATGCAAGTCCAGCTCAAAATTTTTCATAGTAATAGATCAGCTTTTTCAGTCTATTGTATGAGACAGTTATGAAATTTTGTTTTTGTTTCTCAATATTTTTGGCTGATAGATTTTGTCCACTGTAGCACCCAATTGTGTTCTTTCAGTTTGCATCATTTTTTGGTGGATACTAGTCTGCAGTTGACACGTAGGCTCTGTTCTTTCTTGTTTCCAAAACATGTTTTTTGTGCTGTACATTTTTTAATGTAATTTATATTTAATCTCAACCATATATTCTTTTCAAAATTCAAATAATTTAAAATAAATAATATATTTCTAAATTCAATTGAAAACAAAAATACTTGATTCATAAAAGAGCGCACCCTTAATTGAGTTTGTTTTGTAAATTGAAATCTTGCAAAGCTGGTACATATATTACAAATTACATTATCCTTGAAATTTTACCCTTATGGCGTTATCTCCATTTTCTCAAATGTAATTAGATCTCTTAATCTTAACGTGAGCAAGATAAGATGTAAGATGTCAGCATCCCTATGCGTTTATTTGCTTATTTCCTTTGCGGGGAGGGGCGGCTTTTGTTCAGTAATTAGACAGATAAGCATTTGCACAAATTTTTAAATCGAGGGATCATTTACAGATTACTTGGATTGAACAAAATTGTTTCCTTTAATACGTTTAATTACTTAGACGATGAATTAAAATCTGAACTGGGGTTGCCCCTAGTGAGTTGAAAGAAACAATAGAGTAAATTATTAAGTCATTTTGGTGTCCCTAAGACTGGTTGCGAGCGAGACTGAGAGCTGAGAGGGGTGTTATCTTCGTTATCCGTGCCGAAGTATCGATCCCCAAACTCCCCCATGCCTGGAATGACACGAGCATGTTCATCTAGCGATGCATCGATCTCCGATGTCACAAGTTTTATCTTGGGAAAATTCTTACAGACGGCATGAATGCCTTGAGGTGCCTGCATAAATATTCCAGCTGGAGAATCGAAAGAATAACAGGAACAAGTTCTTAAAAATGGATAGCAAAACAATGGAATGACTTACAGCTATAAGGTTAAGAAAGATGATGTTGGATTCTGGAACACCCTTACTGAGAAGTAGAGATATAGCTTTGACAGCAGAGTTTCCTGATCATGCATAAATTTGAGCATCATTCTATTTTATCTGAAGAACTGAAATAAGGTTAGTGTCCCAAACCTGAAGCAAGAATGGGATCAAGCAATAAGACTTGGCGGCTTGAGATATCTGTAGGTAGCTTGTGATAGATCAACTGCAGCAAAATTGAAGCCGCATAGGGACAATGTCGTAAGTAAAATGAGAAATTCTTTGAGAGCAATCACATGAGAGAGAGAGAGAGAGAGAAAGGCATGTGGGACGTAGCTTCCTCCACAAACCTGCCGGCCATTGTTACCCTCTCCATGGATGAGGATTTTACCAATTTTTATCCCCTTACAGCATGCCCTTAATGCATTCTCCATGCTTTCTCCACTGATATTGGGAAACTGGAGTAATCAGTTACCAAGAATTCATAAACAAGAACATTAGAGTAGCAGCAGAAATAACACATATTATCTATTATAACAGTCTAAGCGGATCATATAGCTTTACTCACACAGTCAGGCCATCAAATTCTTTTGTATAGTGTTGCAAAACAAGATTAGGATAAAATTTTGCTTAATGTTCTATTTTGAGTCTGCAGAATTTTTTCCAGGAAATTTCAAAATAATGACTATTAAAGGTTCCCCATTCCACTTTGCTTTATTGACTGCCAAGTCCTGCCTCGTTTAAACTTTCAAATGATGTGGCAAAAGTGATGAGTTAAATTTTCAGTGCCAATCCGGATGGTTCCAAAAAAGCTTGGTGATGATCTATATGCTAATGGACAATGGAAATACCTTCTAATAACTGAGACTCCACACAAACTCTTGCAGAAAACAACTCCAGTGTATACTGATCCTGTGATAAGAGATTAACCTATTAGAAAACTAAATCAAAACACTTATTTTAGATGACCACGGAGTACTGTTCACATTGTAGATGAACAAGCAAACATCTTCTATGAATGAAGCAAGAACTGCCTGTCAACCTTGCCACACTCCACAAGGACCAAATACAGGTGGCATATTGGTATGAATGCCGGAGGCTGATAACTAAAGATTGATGCTTCCGTAAAATAAACATTGAGGCAATTATGTACCTGTTGGAGTAATGATCTGTTTTTCAGTGAAAGGAAGGTGTCCTAGACCATGCTCTACAACCTGAAACATCAGTTCAAATCCACATGACTCCACAAGAAGTCAATAATTTAGTCTAAGCCTTAAAGTTTTTGTTCATATGAAGCTCTTTTTACCAAGCGAATAAGTCGGTCTGCATAGAAGACAAAGTCATGCTTTGTTGTTCTAACATCACGTATAAGGGTGTGCATACCCCGAAGCTGGATCGAATTTGGAAACACCATAAAGTTTTTATTTCTTTAAAGCAGAAAAATAGATTGCAGATAATGACATTTCGCCAAATTCTCAGTCATTGCAAAAGAAAATTTGAAGAGATTAACATATACAACTAGACAAAGTTATTGCATACCTGAAATGTTGAAAAAATAACATTAACGTTTGAGTATATTTTACATAAGTCGTGCTGACCAAGCTTTGTACGAATATGTTGAACTATCAAGTCAATTGCAACATCATTATCTCCCCCCCTAGGGATAATGATGTCCGCATGTTTTTTTGATGGCAGTATAAATTCTTCAAAACTAGGCTTTACGAATCTAGCATACTGCAAATTTTGAAGAACAGGATCACAAGATATAAGAAACGGATATACATCTTTATAGCAGCAAGAAAAGAACCAGAAACTATAATTATTGACTTTGCATTTATGCCACAACAGAAGAACTTGATCATCTCTATCAAAATCTAGTAATTATATCAATATCAAATTTGTTTATAGTCTCAGGACAAGCTTTCCACCTCTGATATAAGTGATTCCGAATATTACACTTTAAATAGCAAGACATTGTTGCCGAATTTTGCATCAATAGTAAACCTCCAGGAGCATAGATTTTGGCATCTTTTACGGGAAGCTTACTCATGGGCTATGTTTCCAAAGATATGCTGTATCGTTCATGGCTTTCTCTATCAAAGATAAAAAGTACCTTTTTATATGCTCTGTCAAAATGAATCTAATATTAAGATCTAGAAATATTAATGCAAATGAGAATTTCCAATTTTCCAACCACATAAATATTGCAAGCTTTGAGGCCCAAGTTCTAATATTAGATTCTAAACTACCCTGTGGGTAGAAGTGCAATGGTAGATATCCAAAAGAAATGCAACAACAGATGTGGAGAACAGAAAAGGGAACAATGCATCTATTTAGGTTCACTTTTTCCAGCTTAGTTTTGCAACTTCTGAAATGATCTGCTTTGCAGTTTGGAGGCTCTATCACGCTTTGTTTACCGGCCATAACAACAGCACAACCAGGGAAAATAGATGATTGTACTAAATCTAGTATCTTCTAAGTCATTATAAAAGATTTCACACACACCTTGACCGGACATAATGATTATCCATCTAGTGATGACTTAATTGCACGACAGTAATGATTAAAATTTTCAGCATCCAAATTGTTTCTATTGCTAAATATAAACTTCCTGGTTTTGCAACTTTTTTATTTTTTTATCTTTTCTTCATATGCATAGTGCAATAGACAGTCTCTTCCTAACCACACCTCAACCCCCAATGACTCGTAAAACTATAAAAAAAAAAAAAGCCTCTCATAGCAACAAGACATTATTCTTAAAGAGGGAAAATAAGTCCATTGACCTGGTCCAGCACATCTTGAATATTTCTCCCTCGTTCAACAGTGTCACGTTGAATTCTTCGCGAAAGCCGCACATCAGAATCTGCACTGGTGAAAAAACTATCATGGTGGTTTTTGGGTAAGATATCATAATGAGGTTTTTTTTCTTTTTTTTTTTTTTATTTGTGAAAAAAAAGTACAACGGAATATTCTTTACTGTCCAGATATGAAATAAAAATTGGTTACAAGATTAAAAGGATAGCACAGGTCAGCATGTATTCATGTTATCAAAAGAACTATACTTAACCATACCAAAGTGGGCAAAAGAGACTTTTGGATACGTGGATGGAGATGTCCATTCTACTAATTTGAATAAAGAAATTATCACCATCACTTCTCCATTATCAATCAGGAAGTCTCAATAGTGGAAGATCCGATGGGCTAGTTTGTAGAAAGTCAAGTTCATCAAAAAGAATCAGTACCTCGTTTTCATTTTATCTTAAAATGTAAGCATTTTTTGCTTCAAATTATTTCCCGAGCATTGCTGAAAAAGGTCTACATTAGAGACATAATCTTTGAAAGCATTCGAAAAAGACAGCATGGTTATAGAAGACTATATTCTTCACAAACTTATAGCTATAGGAATTAGTTAAAACCTTCTATCCATTAAAATTTCAATTGCACTAAAGTGAAAAACATAATCCATCCTTTTTCTGCATGTAAATTGCTAAAGAACCATATACAGAAAACCTGAAGAACGAAAATCCAGAGAACAAACCTGTGTCAACAAAGATCTTCATGTTCATGAGATTGCGTACACGAGGATCATGAAGAAGTAGTATCCCTTCTAAAATGAATACATCTGAGGGGTTAACCTATAATAGAGCAAAACAAGTAGCATTAAAAACTGTTTTTAATTGAAATTATAGTTATCAAAATGATGCAGCGAAACAAAACTACTAGATTGTCTTCATTGGAGGCCATAGTTTAGATTCTAAACTCTGTAAGTTATCTAATATACACGCCATGTCAACAGTAAAGCTGAGCAAAGTTTTCAAAGAATAGGATCATATTAGCAGCAAAGGGTTGAGAAGTTGAAGCCAAATGTATCATGTTTGACACTAAAACTGACACTAAAACAAACTTTGCCTCTTTTTCGAAGTGATTACATCTGAGCTTCAATAATAATCATTTTAAACGTTTGAATAACTTCCAAATATATAAGTCTATCCCCACCAAAAATGGGTTGCAGGACCTGATGTGCTCCTTCAGTGCTTTTATGACTCTTGAAATCATAATGGGGTATGCTAACTGCTTGCCCATGTATCAATTTCTCCATGCACGAAAGCAACAGCTCTGTATTGAAGGCATCTGGATTCCAATAACAATATTATTTATTGATTTATGATTATAAACTTTGGAAGTACTTATAAATTTTAAATGGAACTAATATGCAAAGAAACTGCAAAAATACTTGTATACACAAATCAAATAACTTAGCATATGATATGATACATACCTGGATGGTCAAAATTGTACTCATGAACGTTGCGTAATTGCTCATTAGTCAAAGAGTGATAAAATGAATCCTGCAACGATGCATTACATATGCAATTATAAAAGATTGTAAGAAATAACATGTGAGATCATGTTCCATGACAATGACTAGCAAAAGATCATTCTTCAGATGGCTGAGAACTATTAGGCATGAAAATTGTGAGACCTTGGAAAAATTCATCTCAATTTTGCAGAATTTCGCTAAAGTTTTCATGATCCAATAAAGGAATGAATTCCAATCGACTCAAAAAAGAAAATCAAAAGAATGGAAATTAAAGTACTTGATTAACAAGGCCAACACGTTGATCATGGAGCTGGGAGATGATCATATTGCAAACGGTTGTTTTGCCAGAGGCAGTTCCACCAGCAACTCCTGAGAAAAGAGACGAAAACATCATACATTATTAAGAAAACACGGAAAAGGAATTTTTATATCAAGGAGTGTTGTGTTGTTACCAATGATAAAGGGCTGCTTGTGGGGCATTCTAGGAGTTACAGAGGCATTTGATTGGAGAGAAAAGTGATCCATGATGTTATTAGTCAAGTCAGTTACAGGATGCATCTCGTATTGATACAACAATTTTCTAGTGTTATGGCGTTGCTTGTGGCTGTGTTATGAGAAGAGAAGAGAAGAGAAAGCTGACATGAGAAGAGGGCGAAATAAGCGGGAACAAACGTTATTGACAATTGGCCACTTTGTACATGTCCACCTCCTGCTTCTGTTACATTAAAATTCACGCTTGCATCAATAATCAATTTCATTTACAAACAGGCTTATGCTTCCCTACGACACGACTACTATTGCCTTTGTCTATGTAATCTCCTTAAATTTAATAAAATACTGTTATTGTATTTTACTCAAAAAACAATTCCTAAAGCTTATTTTTATTTTATGCTAATTTAGAAAGTATTTGACAACACATCTACCCCTTTACTTTTATAATCATTGGTGTAAATATTTCTCTCTTACCCAACCTCTGTTAAAGCTTGCTCCATGCCCATATTTGAAAGACGTTTTAATTTGGGTGGAGTACTGGTATAAAAACTAATCAAGTAACTCTTCTCAAACAGGGTTTTTTTTTTTTAAATAAAAATCAGTTCTTAAATATGTATCTTTCTTGTTACATCATCTCAAATATTGATTTCTTTCTCCATGACATGATTTGAGTATGCAAGTATTGTAATTTCATAGTAAATGTACATGATAGATCAAAGAAAAAAAAAATGCAAGGGACTTCAGAAGTCCGAATAAGAATGCGTTTATTATGCGTATGAAGACTACTTTTGATAAAATTATATACTTTTATAATTTTTAATTTCATAATGTATATACTTTTGCTTATCTCTCGTAATATTTTGTTTTATGAGTGATTATGATTTATTAGTCTTTTTACCCTTCTATTAAAATTGAAGTGTATAAAATATGTTTTAGCAGCCCACCGTCTAGTTAAATATCATCCTTCATGTCACAAAATAAAGCTTTATATTATGTGGATTGAAGCACAAACTTTATATATATATTCTGGTTGGCAACAGCCAAACGAGGAAGTGGAGAAGTGTCCCAAGAAGAGGACAGAAGCACCATCCACCCTCCATCGTCACAAATTCATAATGCAAAATTTTTAAGAACAAAAATCTTCTGGTATTTGAATAGTAAACATATAATTGACAAAGCCAAAATTAATTACAAGCAGTCTCCACAAGCATGGTTGAAGCTTTCTCTATTAATTATTAGGGATCTTGCAAAAGTAAAGTGTGCACTGAAGGTCAATAAATAAATAAATAAATCCAAAAATATTTGTAACTACAATGCCCTAATTACTCTGACCAACATTAGTTTGATTGAAAATACATCCCCTTTGCCAAATACACGTCAGTTTTTTTTTTTTTTTTTTTTTTTACCTTTTTGCTTCTTGCTTGTGGCTCTATTTCTACATGGCTGCACTTTCTGCAACACTAATGTACCTGTAATTCTTTGTATACTCTGTTTTCATCTAGTGAGAAACAAGAAAAATATCTGTATCAAACGCCACTATATGCAGGTCCTGCCTCACCCGCTTATCTCTAGTGAATGGTCAAGACAGCCAAATGTGCACCCAGCAAGCATGCCTTCAAAATAACAGAGAGAAATGTGTATCAACTTTGTTAAGAAATATTAAACTCCTTAGTATTAAGATCAACAATTTCAAAAGTTGAACTCTTAAGATGAAAAATTTCGGACAATATCCCCATCGCTTCTTTTTCATCATTTTTTTTTTCTCAAACAACAATTCTCAATAATATATGTGTGTGTTTGTGTGTGTGTGTGAGAGAGAGAGAGTGAGAGAGAGAGAGAGAGAGATTACATAGAGTACTTCACTTCATAATTTTCTGGCCTAAAACACTCAGATAACATGAAAGAATCAGCATGTAAAGCTCAAGGAAGGACAAGGCAAGGGAAGCCAATTGTTGAATAGAATTTTCATAATTTCAAAGAAATGATTTGGTGATAACATACCTGATTAAAAAAAGGGCAGACTTAGAGTACCGTTACCCCCTAATCCCACAACTTCTTTCTTGCAATCAGAACCCTTTCTTCAGTAGAGGAGAGAGCATCAACTCTTGGCTCAACTTCTGATAACCAGCCATCCCACCTCAAGGCAGTGACAAATTTACGGATGTGGTTTATTACAGAGGGTTTGTCTCTGATAATTACAAACCCTTCCGGCCGTAGCATCCGGTCCATTTCAATTAGTAGATCCTCTATTCCACACCCGTGCTCCTCATTGTGTGAAAATACTTTCCAGGCATGAAGAAGATCATATGTCCGAGGATACGTAGAAAATGCTTCACACCTGTAAGCATACACCAGGTGAAACTTATATGGAGAAAGCAGCAATGTTTAAAAATGATATGGAAAGGGAAAAAGATGGAGAAAAGTGCACTTTTGAGTTTAAACTACATGTACTCCCCGCTAGACTGAATAGCATGTTAACTATAACTAGCATAAGCAGCTAGACGAAAGAATTATGAAACAAGCTTATCAATAAAAATGCCTGACAGAATATCACTGACATGTTCAGATATGAAACAGTGTATTAACGGCAATGAACTTGTCATAAGATACTGTAATAGACGTAAAGCAACACAACTAGAGGCTAGAAGAAAAATGAAAAAAAAAAAGTTAGATTCAAGGGATAGGGAGGAGTCAGAGTTAAGAGCTAGGAATGAATCAGTTTGATTCGAAGGCATACCAATCATGAACAGTTCCAATGAGACCTCGATCATAGATTATCTTCAATCTGGCAGACATGTGGACAGGAGCAACATTCATCACCCAGACATCTTTATCTTTGAGGGCAGCAGCAAATCCCCCCAGGTTTGAGTTCATATCCATGACATTTCTGAAAGAGTTCTTCTGTATGACAGATTTCATCTGCTTCCAGTACTCAGTTACTCGAGCTTGCCATATAGTCTGCATTCAAGAATTTCTTGATTAATAGATGTAATAAGAGAGATAAACGAAACAGAATGGCAGTAACACAACAGGATATAACTACTTTAAGCGGTATTCTCTTGTAATTTCAGAAACTTACTGTGTCTTTGAGAAATTCCACTGGTTTGACGCCAATTTCTTCTAGACGAGGGGGTGCTGCAGTAAGTCTCATTGGCCAAGGGACAAGTCCACTTCCTTTTTCGCGGTGCATCTCTGAAAAGAATAAAGCAGAATAAGCAATGAACTAGAGTGAATCTACTAGCCCATTCTTAACAAATCAAGAAAATCAGAACATTTGTTATGGTGTCACTGTAGGCTAAATCCAAGACCCAGTAATTGAAATGCTATCATCACTTAGCGGAATGAGATTTTTAACCAGAGAAAAATTGATATCTAAATATGTTTCTGCAAGAACATCAGACCTAATGGATGTCTAGTTCTGTACAAATTTACAAACCCAGTAATTCAAGAAAAAAAGAGAAGCAGGAAGCATAAAATTTTTCTTTCAAGTAAAAGATAGTTTCATCAAAGTTTCCTTAAAAATAATTAGCAGTGTGTCTTTTAAAGAACTTTTCTTGTTCGCTGCAGGTCTGTACAGCCTCTGAATGCTAGCATTTTTACGAAATTGAAGTCATTTTTCTTCACTACTTTGCTGCACTGGTCCAGACTAACCATGAAAGAAGCATTGTGAAAGGCCAATAAGTAATACAAGCTTTTACGTTTATAAAAATCTTTTATGCTAAGAAGGATTACCCAGATAACATTTTCCCCATTCCCCACTTCAACAACTCAGAAAAAAAGGGATTATGATAGGTTTTTTCTGTTCCTTCTCAACCTTTTTTTTCTTCCTCACAACACACCCTATATCACTTTTTGCCAAACACAACTTTAATGGATCCCCTCTAATGTTGATATGAGAAGAATTTGATTCCTAAAACCCTTCATACAAGAGATCTACCCAAATAAACTATTCCCTTTGGCATCTAATCCAAAAGATGAATTATACTCTAATCTCAAAAGTCTAGGAGCCAATATATATAACAGAGTCACAGATCTTTCATGAAGTACATACTAGAGTTCAAAAGTTTATCCACAACGTACATCCTGAACTACATGCAGAAGTGAGTGCTACTTACTTGCTGAATATGGAGAAATGCAAGCTTTCATGAGAACATTCCATGCAACATCCGGGTCATCATCAGGACCACACAAAGGAGGTCGGGTTCCAGGTTCTCTCTTCAAGTAACAGCTATTGCTCAGTGGTTTTGCCCATATAACAGTCTGGTCCTTCTTAGAAACAACTCTCCAGCACATTCTTTTTAGAAGATCGTGCATAGCATTCCAGATTCTTCGATTTTCTGGATCTTGTGCATAGGCCTCAGGTGATGAGTACACAAAATATCCCCCTGGCCTTAGTAATCTGTCAAGTTCCAGTAAGAGAATCCCATCTCTCTGAAGCCAATCAATTCGGCATCGTGAACAATGAGCCAGTTCAAATGATCTGCTTGGATAAGGAAGCCTTTTAGTTCCCAACACACCAAGAGTTGATGGAATGCCCCTCTCTAGTGCAAACTGTATCTGGTTCTCATGTACATCATTAGGCGCTAAGGACATAGCTATAATATCATGAGAAAGAAGATAGGCTCCAAAACTTGCAACCCCACAACCCACATCAAGAACGTTCCTGATATTTCCACCGTTGTTGAGCCGATCACCAGGAAATTTAAGCATCTACGCCAACACAATACAATGATTTAACAATTAGAATAACTAGAAGGAAAACTGAAATACATCTCATAACATAATGGAAATTTAAGCAACTAAATCATCACATACCTTAGCAACAGCAACAATGTACTTATCCGCTCCATAGTGGAAATGGGTACCTCCACCTGGGAAATTTATCTTATCTCCGTTCACAACCATCCAATGCTGATCAGACTTCTCTTCCGCAAGATGTGTATGAGGTATATTTGCCTTCCACACTTCATCTCTGCTAGCCGGCCACCTTATAGGAATCTGAAACTCTAAAAAACAATCTTTTCAGAAATCAAAAACAAACCAAACCAAACGAACCAAAAAGGTTAAATAAGTGACATATCACAGCCACTGACCTTGTAACCTTTCGGTGGTGGGACCAGGCAATTGTAACGCCGCTCTGGAGGTGGACAGTGGCGCTCATAATGCTCCATTAACGTCAAATTAGGCTTCAGTTTTAATTGGTAAATAAGATTTCTATCCAAACACGGAATCAACTCTGAATATTTCATGTCACAAATCTGTAGAAACCACAAAAGCTTCACTTTAGCCACTTAACAAACAAATACGTGAAACAAAAAGTCCTCTAAACAACAATCTTGTATTGAATGAACCTCAGCTACATATACATTCATTTCAAAGACTGCAAATCATGATTACATTAATTTTTTTTTGTTTAAATTACCAATTAATTCTATTTCAACACAATAAACCAAACTCATTGAACACGAGTAAACAAATAATTGAGCAGTGAAAAAAATTAAATTGTGGATAAAAAGCTTAAATTTACATACAGGGATGCTTTTGGGTACTTCAGGATTGAGCTCTTGATCTTCAAACAAGTCATCAAAATCATTGCTCCTTGCAAACCCTCCTAGGAACGGGTCGGATCCATCGAAGGTATCGTCGTCGGATCTCCGGAGTCCCGGAGCCGAAGTCGAGCCGTAGTACAAGCAGACCAACCCCAAAGCAGCAACGAGGCCAAGGAGCACGTAAGTTACTAGCTTTGAAGTGTTGATTTGCTCGCTCTTTTGCTTCATCTCTGGAGGAAAACCCAACCCGAATCAGCACAGAGTTCCGGACTTATCTCGCGGGACCCGGAGTCCGAGAGACAAGACGGACAGAGAGAGTCCAAGACTGAGTCTTGAGCGTGTCTACACGCTCTTCAATCTGTGTTCTTGTAAGGCTTAAAAGCAGTGTTTCAGAGTGTGGAGAAATGATCTTGTGCGGTCGGGACCATTTGAGCTTTGTACTGTGCATGGATTTGATAGCTTGAGAATAAAGCATTTGAATTGCATTGGAACTACTTTAACTACTCAAATCATCACGGTTTCATTATTCGTAATAAAAAGTTCTTGAATTGAATAAAGACTAGGGCCTTTGACCTTTTTCACTTCTCTCGCTTCAACACAGTTGAAAAAGCGAAGATAAAATCTTGTCTCTTTTCATAAATTTTTATTTTTGTAATAATTCCATATATCCCTTTAATTAATATTACTTAATAAATTAATTTTTTTGATTTTATATATATGAATATATGCATTGAAACGTTTATCTAATACGATTAAGAACATAGTCTTGGGAATTTTTTTTTATTTTGGATGAGAATTGCCAATCGAATTCGAATTCGAAACTCGTGACTTGTGTGCATGCATGCTGTGTCATGTGTACGTGGAAAGGTGTAAGTGCGGGTCTGTTGTTTTCGGCCCTTTCTTCGTGGTAATATGTAGAGACCACGATGTTTGGCCCATGTTATCCCTTACATCCAATGTCGTTATTGGGACCTTCGTTTAAAGATCGGATACCAAATGGGTGCAGTGCTTGGCATAATGTAGTCCCTTTCAATTGTAGTATCATGTATCATATAACATCATTGTTGTCTAGTAATATCATCCAAAAATAGCCCATTGGCTTTCTACATGTCGACTTTCGTTGCTATTTTAATACGGATTTTTATTTTTTGCTTCTTGGCTCCTCCCTTGATATTCCAGTGTGGTTGTCTTTTTAATTTTTTTTTCCTTCAAGTCTTGTGTTTTCTTTTATAGAATTTTGGAATTCGTTTCGTGTTTCCCATTGATCATATCATATCATATTATTTTAATTTGAGAGTAAAATTGTATAAAAAAATTTATAAAAAGCAGTATTACGATTTTGATTGATATTTGGTTGAATTTCAAAACCATAATTATAGTCAAAGGCAAGGGAACAAGGAAAAATCTTCGAAATTTACAGGAATTAAAATCACGTTAGCGGCAGATGATAGTCTAGGAAAAAAGAGGTTGAACCCCAGAGTTGATAAGGATTGATCAAAGAGTAGTCAGAATACAAATATGTTCAAGATAGTTACATGACCTCAAAATGGAAATCTAGAACTTTAAGAGGATTTGACCAATTCGGTGTTTTAACTTTTAAATAACGCGTACGCAAAAGTCATTTCGATTAATTCCCAAATAAAGCTGTGTCTCCACATGGGCGTCTATAAATTATTTATAAAGTGGGAATGCGGCCATATCGATAGTCACCTCATTTGCCTTTAATAAAACAGACATTAGACCATGGGGATAGCTATTGTCATCTGCAATTCTATCTACTCTTCATTTTCATAACCCTAGCCTTGCCGACTTCCTCAATTATCAACAACCCGAAGCACAATAAATTTTATAATTAAACATGATTTATTAAGATAAATGTTATAGATAATCAAATAACTTGATTTTGGTAATGAGTTCGTATAATGAATTTAAAAATATAGAGCCGCTTTTATCATTAATCAGTATCTAACAATCAAAGCTGATGCATAGGCAATAACTGAGCTACGAAGGGGCAAGGGTAGGACGTCACACCTTCTGAATTTTTGGGAAGTTATGAAACATTTTCAATTGACTCTTATTAGTTTTTGAAAAATTTTACACGCTATAAAAAAAGCTCATTTGTTTAATACTTTGTCCAGAAACCCCCTATATGTTAGGCTTCGTATTTTTATAAGTTTAAAAATTTTTAAATATGCCCTTATAAATTTAATTAGCTTTTGTTCCTGATTGTCATTTTTTATTCCCTCAAATCCCTAAATCCCCAAATCCTCTAATCCGCCTCCTCTTTGATTCTAACATATCTCAAGACATCAATGTGAATACTTTTTTTAACCCATTCTTGTTTTGGATCTAGAGATTTTATTTTTTGATGTAGACGTGGTGATTATGAAATAATAATTTTGGTGACGTTTGCGTTGTTGCATTATTGCTTGGATGTAATAGTAGTGAAAGTTGGGTGTTTTCTTTAGATCATTTCCTTGTTCAATTTTAGAAGGAAGAGAAAATTAGAGATATACAAGAAATAAAAGTCATATTCCTATTACAAAAAAAGAAAAAATCTCTGCAAGTACTGTAATAAAAATAAGGATTGAGAATCAGATTCAACTTGTGGAGATCATTGCTAGCAAATAGGTCTCAGAGGGAAAAAACCAAGACATAAGACTATAAAGGCGGATGAGCATCCAGATACATAGAACCACATTAAAATTAGGGAAAATTAAGAAAATAGATAAAATTAGGGGGTCTCTTTAAAAAATAGACACATCCTAAAAAATTTTTATGTCATAGACACTTTCTTGACAAAAAGACTCAAATACCCTTTGAAAGTATACTTGTATTAGGCATAACTCTTTTCGGGGATAAAATTATCAAATTACAAACTATAGGGACTAAAAAAAATTAAAAGATATTTATAGCTATATATCGCGCGAAGACACTTGACATAACTCGACACTCGACACTCGATATTATTTGCATCCGACACATCTCGACACTCGACACGTATGTGTCGAGTCATGTCAAGTCGTGTCAGATTCTCGATAACATTACACACGACACTCAAAACTACACATTTCACCACTCGACACTCGACATTTCACCATTCGACAAACACTCGACCCTTGACATTTCATCACTCGACCAAACTTGACACTCAACATTTCACAACTCGACAAACACTCGACACTCGACATTTCTCTACTCGACAAAACTCGACATTCGACATTTCACCACTCGACACTCGACATTACATAACTCGACACGACTCGACAAGTTATTTTCGAGTGTCGAGTGTCTTATTCTTCGCGATATAACACTGCATTCACTTATTTCATCGGTTTTCACACGTATTAACGTACAAAAATCACATTATAACACTCGATTTTCTTAAATAAGTTCACAAATCCTTCAGAAACTCAAATCTCAAATTCAAATTCTCTAGAAATTAAATCAAATCTGTAAAGAGGGAGATGAGTTTCGGTCATTCGAAGAGAGAAATAAGCATTTAGGAAAAAATTGAATACATAAGGGTAATTGGATCTTTTTGTCAAGAAAGTGTCTATGGCATAAAAATTTTTCAGGATGTATCTATTTTTCAAAGAGACCCCATAATTTTTTCTATTTTCTCAATTTTACCTTAAGATTATAATGGCAGAACCCCTTGTAATTTAAAAAAAAAAATTACAACAAAAATACCCTCAATGTGTTTATATTTGTAAAAATCTCTCTAAATCTTTGAATATCTACAATATATGTACCTCTCTATGTTCATATTTTCACATAAAAACTCTTTAAAGTTTGAAATTTTAAGCTTCTATAAGTATTTTAGTTTTGATTTTCATTGAGAATTTAATTAAAATTTTATTATTGATTGAAGTTGCCCCCACTAGAACAAATTTCTGGCTACATCTCAATGCATAAGAGACAAAGAAAATCATTTTATTTAAAAATAAATTAATAAGAAAATCACCGGAGATCTAACAAGCATCAGGTACAAAGAACCGCCGTCAGTCAAAGTCTCAAAACATATGTCTAATTGTTAAGAGTCAATGATCATCCTTTCGTTTGCCGTAACGAGAGCAACTTGTCCTTCACCACCGCCGCCCTGCCGTCAAACTCCTATCCTTGGTAATCATAGTAGAGGGCCGGCTAACGTCAGACGCAGAAATTTTTTTTAGAGGAGGTAATATAATCTATAATTAAGATGGATACGAGGAGTCAAATAAAATAATTAAAGTTTAATTATATTTAAAATAATTTTTTAGATAAATTAAAAATTAGTTAATTTTTTATTTTTAAATATATATAAAATTAGAGTTATATATTATAGTTTCAATAATTTTTTTAACATATATTTAAGTTTTTAAGTCTTTTGATTATAATTAAATAATATGTTTTAAATAATATTATTTTAATACTTTATATTAGACTAAATATATTTAATATTTGTATTTAATAAAAACAACATCTAAAGTTAACGTTTCAAAAACAGAAGAGTATATTTGTTAAAATTAGGTATTTTTTAATAGTATATTTAGAACTATTAAAATTTAAGGGGTATAATAAAAATTTAAGGTTTGTTCGTTTTGTGATTTAGTGTTTTTGTTTTCATTCGAATTTAAGAATATGTGATTGATTTTGAATTTTAAAAAGATATATGGTTGATATTGAATGTAAAATACATTGAAAAATGTGTAGCACAAAAAATATAATTTAGATTAAAAAACGAATACAATTTTAATTTTTTGTGGGAGCCGACCCCCTTCTTATAGTATAGGTTCGCCTATAGGTGCAGGCCGTGTGACTACACCTATAATATACCATGTTACCACACCAACGTAAGTTATGTTACACTTATAACTAATTTTTATAACTAATTTTTTAACTTTTTATCACCTGAGTTAATAAAATTTTATCGATAAAGTTAAAAATAAAAATAAATAAATAAAATTAAATTACTGACATAGTAACTATTTCTCTAAAATAAGATTTTACTAATCTTTATTTTTCGAAGAACTATAAAAGCATTATTCTAAACCCCGCAACAGCATTGCAGATGATCGGCTATTATTATTATCAATAGTAGTAGGTTTTTTTTTTTTTTTTAAACACACATCACTGTAACTAAGTGGCAGCGGGTATAATTCTAATTTCTTCATGCATTGTATGTAATATAATGCAACTACGCGGTAATATGCTAAAGTTTTGGCTTTTAATTAATGGAATTATTTTTTCAGAACTAATTGGATTAGGAACTATTGGTGTTGGCAATGATAAAAGCAAGCACCTTTTTGACTCTGTGAAACTACGAAAAGTAATGGCTGTCCATCAATGATTGCTTGTTGAAAAAGGTATACATCTAATAATTCAAGAGTTTGGTTTTCTTGCACTCAATCGAAAGGCATCGTATTCCCATTCATATAAATATGAAACGTTTTAAATTCAATAAATAATTAAAATAATTTACTTTTTACGGGATATTAAACCAATCATGTTAAGAGTTGCATTATTAAGGATTCGTTTGATACAACTTTTTAAGTGAAGTTTACGAAAATAGTGTTTGATAAAAATACATAAAAACACGGTTAAGTTATCAAAAGGTTTTTATTATTTTTTATTATTTTTTTTCTTGGATTCAATGGTCCTTCATTCAGCACAATATGTAAAAGTTGCTAAATTGATGCTGGAAATAAAATATTTTTTTAACTTTAATTTTATAGTTAATGACTTTAATAATCAAGGGTCATAGATCAAAGGTCGTAATTACCTAACCCATTGTTTGATTTTATATATAAATATGTGAGTGCCGCTTTTAATCGACTAGTTGGGGCCTTATTAATACCCTATGTACTATCAACCCCATCTAATTTTAAAACTAACAAAGACCCCCCAAAAATCTAGCATTTAATCGTTAAAATTAACAGGCGGGAGGGCAAAATTACCATGTGATCATTTTTTTTCTCATCTTCTTTTCCAAACTTCTATTTCTGTTTGAAGGGAAAGCCAAATTTATTCATCATTGAGTAACCTGTGTTTGTTTTGAAGAGTCCAACACCATGGGTATTTGTCCCGACGAGTTGGTATGGTAGGTGCTCAGGAGTTTTAATCAGTTTTGTGAATTTTAAAATCTTTAAATTATTGTTGATTGCATAAATCCTAATTGATTAGGAAAGGGTTTTTGAGTGGGGATTGTATTGATTTAATCTAAAACGAATTTTGAGGATGGATTTGAGTTTTGGTTGAATCCAAATTCTTTCAGATTTCGTATAAATTCTTTTTTTTTTAAAGGTTTTTAATGCTCAAATATTATTTAAATTAACTTTTATAAGGGAATCAAAGCCAGTCCAACTTAACATGGACTGAGGTTTGGGGGGTTCAATAGTTAGTTTCAAATTTATATGGGGTTGATCTGCCGGCTGGAGGGTCAAGGTATATTCTTATAAGATTAAAAATAAAATAAATAAATAAAGTGAGATCCACTTAATTTATTATCAAATAATATTTTTTTGATTTAAATTATAAGTATATAATTTGAATACTTTAATATAAAATTATTGATTTTTGTATATAACTATATATTAAATTATATCAAAATATCTCTATTCGTATATGTATATTTATTTATCTATAACAGTTTTAATATGTATTTAAAAACATATGTTAAATCTTAAAATTTGTATAAATTTTTTAAAAGATTGTACAAATATTTTAAAAAATTCTAAAGTTTTTAAAAACCGTATTAAAATCATATAATACAAGAATTTCAAATAAATTCGTTACTCCTTGAAATGAATTAAAGGATACTGGTGTCACTGTCGCAGCCAAACATGGCGAATTAAGCATGGGCAGTTTGTATATCCAAATCACATAAGAGTATTGTGTAGTTATCCACATGACATGATTTAACATTTGAAATCTATCTGTCTCTCACTAATCTCTTCATGCGTATTTATCCATCCAAACTAAGCCACCACCAGGGCAGCGGCCGCTAACCAAAAGCAGAGAATGCAATCAATACAACCATGTGATGTGCCAACGAAAACTAATCATTTCTTTATATACAATTAAATCATAAATCAAAAGTAATTTAACTTTATTTGTTTATTTATTTTTTAAAATTTGAATTTATTTTTAATTTGTTTTTTATCAAAAGAATAAAGAGGAAAGCACTGGGAATCTCCACTGGCTGTACAATCCACAATGAACTGAGAGGACAGGCAAGGCAATGCTTCAAAGACACTCTCGCATGTTCGTCGTCTTCTCCGCGTCGAGGTACAGGTGCTCCTTCAAATCTTCTTATCTAATCTGCATTTAAGTTTCAAGAATTTTCGGAATCCGAAAAATAGCCGTTAATTTCAACGAAAGGAAGCTATGTTTTCCTGATGTTAATGGCTTCTACAATTAATGGAGTTTTTAGATCTTGAACAATGTTGTTGAAATTGTGTGTGTTTTTTATTTTTATTTTTATTGTTGCGTTTTTTTAATTAAAAATATGGCGTCAGGGATTTGTGTTTTGTTCGGTTGTAGTTGCCATTGGTCTCCGAGTAAGATGCCAAAGGTAGAGTCTTAGATAAATGCGCGTAATTGTAATTATAGAATTGATTTGAAAGTTAAAAACTCCGCTTAACGTAGAAGCTTCGTTTATTTAAAGGCGGTTACAACTTAATAGAAGTTACGTGGGCAAGTCTTACTTTTCAAGCTGCTATTTTGGTCTGGTCTTGATAAGGATGGAAAATATATACGAATTTTCTTTGGAAATTGTGTTATTATTTATGTTCAGTTACATCTAAAATTCTTGCCAATTAAGGTATCTTTTTTTATCCTCATTGCATCTTGACTTTGGTTTGATTGCTTGATTCATTTTGCTGTACTGTTAAAGGTGAGAAACTGGTTATGATTCAAGTAATGAGGAGAGGGAGAAGATTAGACTCTTCTGGGAAATTGCAATAACTGCATTGCTTTGCCAAACAACGTTTTATGTGCATGTTCAATTGATTGCTTATTCACGCTGGTTTTGTTTTGAGTCTTGGGGCGGTTTTATTTTGTATGTTTTATAGAAGTTGGTTGAGTTTGGTTTAATTTATTTGTTTTGTATCGTGAGGAAGAAAAGCAGATTTGTTAGAAACTAGTGATTCTTTTGGTAGATAATTGAGTTGATGGGATCCGGAAGCTCAAGGGACAGGAGTTTGAGGCAGAATTCGTTGTTTCGGTCGTCTTCATCTTCATGGGATTCCCAACATGGATATTCGCAGCCATACTATGCTCAAGAAACTCAAAATTATCAGCCTCAGCAAACATATCCATCACAGCAGTATTATCCCTCTTCTGCAGAGTACAGCGGTAATCCAGGGCAGCATTATCCCTCTTCTCAAGAATACAGCGGTAATCCAAGGAAGCTTGATAGGAAGTATTCAAGAATAGCTGATGATTACAAGTCCTTAGACCAGGTAAGATTGCTTTCGAGATGCATCAAATGTATTTCTCAATTTATTTTGGGATGACCAACCAAATTTTGGGTGGTATTTTGATTAAGAACAACTAACCTTTTTTTTTCTAAAAAAATTTCCTAAGCAATCAACGGCTGCTGTTCCCGTTCGGCCATTACGGGCTGATGGGCGCTTTCCTGTCACGGGTTGAAAAGTTAATTTTAGGTGCTTCTTGATCTAGCTTAGCTAGATGTTAAAAAAAAATAATAATAATAATAAACCCACTGTCTTTCAAAACTACTCATGCATCTTGGTTATTTCTTGGCATTTTTGATTTATTTTCTTACAGATGAGTCTGTTCCAAAAGGCCAATCTTTTTTGTTGGTTGTCCTAAGAGTGGCCTTTATACATTTATGCACATTTTGGTTACTCACAACTTAATATTTAGCTGACTGTTTAAGCAAATGAACACAGTCTACTTCTTATTATCTGGTTTGATTTCGTTCTTGATGTTAAAGGACTTGAAAAATTGCGGTCAAGGTTCTAATTGGTTTTGCTATGTGTTCTTTCATAATTGAGATCTTTACTACTTCGAAGTGTTGCCAGCTTTTCTCTTTTGGCTGTCGATTTTTATCCTAAGTCTATACTTTTCAAAAAGGAAGGATTACACTACACATTTTATGGTTTTTATGTGAAGTGCTTTTGTTGCTAAATCCATTGATATGTGGTCTCCTCTTTCAAGGTCTTGTAATTTGCTGCATGTTAACTAATATTTGCACATTGCAGCGATTGCTTATATTTTTTTGGCTTGAGCTAAGGGATTCCCCTGACTAACTGATGGTGATTTGTAATCACTGGTCTCTAAGTGGATTACATTGTGTTATGGTGTTAGTGTTATGCTCAAGCTGAATATTTGACATAGGAAAGATCTTGTATGCAGCATGCTTATTCTTTTTATTGGCCTCCATAGAATTATTTTCTTGTCTGGATGATGATTAACTCATTTAGCTAAAGTTAGAGGAGCTGGTAAATTTTGTTAATGAAAAGAGGCCTTTCTTGTTAATCTTTCTGCTTTAAATGTTATTTGTAATTTAAATGAAGATTTGACATATATTGATATGCTGTTTCATTTGTCAATGTGTATTTTCTCGTCATGGCCTGTTCCTTTGGCATGATATAATATTTTATCTTGTTAGCCCTGTGTCATTGTGGAACTGTGTAAGTCTCACATGCATTGATTTATTTTCCAACATATTGACTCTGATGTTCTGCCCATCGCATAGTTTTGTCAAAGTAAAGTAAATAACAAGTAAAATAAATAACAACCTTTGTTGCAGGTAACTGAGGCTCTTGCTCGTGCTGGCCTTGAATCTTCCAATCTCATTGTTGGTATTGATTTCACAAAGAGCAATGAGTGGACAGGTTAAATTCTTTCTTCAATGCTTAAAATTTATGTTGTGTCTTTACTGCAGCAGGCTTAAAGTTGTTTGGTAATTAGGTAATCGATCATTTAATAGACGATGCTTGCATCATATCGGAGATGGTTTAAATCCCTATGAACAAGCAATATCCATTATCGGGAAAACCCTTGCTGCCTTTGACGAGGATAACTTGATTCCCTGTTTTGGATTTGGGGATGGTATGTTTTACCTTATTACTATTATTTTTATTTTTATTTTTTAAAAAATTTTGTTTATCTAAATGTATGGTTGATAAGCAGCACCTTTGTATAATGGCAGCATCAACACATGATCAAGATGTCTTCAGTTTCTATCCAGATGAGACGTTTTGCAATGGATTTGAGGAGGTGCTAAGTCGATACAGGGAAATCGTGCCTCATTTACGACTTGCAGGTAGAGTTGGTTTTGAATTTTATTCCTTTACTGCTATGTCTTTAATTGTATAGAAGCTCTTTGAGTTAAGCAATTTGAATCCCCCCATGACTTACTATTATTGGTATTATGTGGCAGGACCAACATCATTTGCCCCTGTCATTGAAATGGCCATGACCATTGTTGAGCAGAGTGGTGGCCAGTATCATGTATTATTAATAATTGCTGATGGACAGGTATTTTCCCACTGATATAGTGTAATCTTAGTTATCTAAGCAATTATAAAGGAGGTATCATGAATGTGTCTCAAATTAAAAAATGAATAGAAAATAAAAATGTTGAACTTATTTTATTGTGGATGAGGCTAATATGATTGTGCCATTAGTTTGTCCCATTCTTGCTATGCAATAATGAGTGGCTTATCTGATAAATCTTTGTTGATATTTTACTTTTGCTGTATCAATTCATGGTTGTCTCAGGTAACTAGAAGTGTTGATACTGAGAGTGGCCGATTGAGTCCACAGGAGCAGAAGACGGTTGATGCAATTGTAGCGGCGAGGTGAATTTTGGTTTACTTATTTCACTTGTTTGCTCTTTTTTTCAGCAACTTCCTTCTTATATTTTTGTTTGGCTGCAGCAAGCTCCCCCTCTCCATTATTCTAGTTGGGGTAGGAGATGGACCCTGGGACATGATGAAGGAATTTGATGATAACATCCCTGCTCGAGCCTTTGATAATTTCCAGGTGAGTGTTTGGGACATGAAAATATTTTAACTTTTTGTCATTTAGTTGCAGAATATTTTGTTAGTTATGTATTTGGTGTTTGTCTTTTGTTTTCTCTAGTTTGTGAATTTCACAGAAATCATGTTAAAGAACTCCCCACCTTCTAGGAAGGAGACAGAATTTGCACTTGCTGCTTTGATGGAAATTCCTTCTCAGTATAAGGCAACGATAGAGCTTAATTTATTGGGGTAATGATTGCTATATATTTATGTATATGTCTTACTCAAGGTCTTTATTTTCATTCCCCTGTTCACATAAGTATCTCTTGAGCAGTCGGCGGACAGGAAATGTTTCCGAGAGGGTTCCCCTCCCTCCGCCTATATATGGTGCAACATCTGTCAGCAGGTCAAAACCTTCCAGTTCTACCAGTTTTAAGCGGAATGAACCTTATTATGAAAGAGAAAGTCGACCTGTCAGCTCAGCTCCTCCTGCAACAAGTTCTACATTTGATAACCAGGTATCTAAGGCTTTTTCTGACAATCCGATCCATTTAGTTAAAAATTGACTTGCTCTTTGGGCGTCTGTGTGAGTTTGGGTTTGACTTTTATTTCATGTTGTTTGGACAGCTTTGCCCCATTTGCCTTACTAACGTGAAGGATATGGCCTTTGGTTGTGGACATCAGGTAGATTGCTGTTCTTTTTCTTATTTCGTCGTCGTACTTTTTGAAGAAAATATGTTAAGAGAAAATACTCTGACGTTTGATTCTCTCAATTCATTTTTTCTTTGCAGACGTGTTGCGAATGTGGACAGGATCTTCAGTCATGTCCCTTATGTCGAAGCCCAATCGAGACCAGAATTAAGCTCTACTAAGGCGTCACATCTCTACGTTGATTTTTTATTTGGTGGCCGAAATTCTTTGTAGTTCATTACCTGCTAGGCGGGCTGAATCTTGTACATGCTTTAACTATTTCTTCCCCTTTTTTTATTAAATTCTCCTATTTACTTCCCGTTTGAACGTGTACTGTTTGTAGCAGTGAATTCTTTAGAAGAATTGGATGGGATACAGCTAGGAAATGAGAATTGATGTGTCAACGAGATTTTAATGTCATTCACTGACTAATTAGAGAATTAGTTAAGGTTGGTGACATGTATTTGTTGAGAAGGCTGAGTTACAAAATTTAATCGAATTGAGTGAATATCGCAGCATGAATGTTTACCAGGGGCGATTGATTTTATTAAGAACCGTTGGTTGTTGCTTTCAGGTAAGATGATGTACGGTTTATCTGTCCATTAACATTTTACAATGATGGCTGACTGAAAATGCTCATCTCGTAGATTTATGAAGCACGTAAATTAGGATAAATATTAAATAATAAAATTGGTGAGGCCCTTATCGTGAAAGAGACTTTTCGAAACTTCTGCGTGGAAAGTGGAGTTTTGTTAGGGTATAGTTACTGTAATAAAAACGTAAATATATGTTTAAAAATTATAAATGAATAAAAAATAATGTATTTATGATTTTTATATATTTTTTATTTACGATTTTTTATATATAATTTTTATTTATTTATTTACTATTTTTATAATATTTTTGTAATTTTTTGTTACAGTAATTATACTGTAGCAAAACGCTGAAAAGTGTGGTCGAGAATCAATACAAATTGTAGAATATCCAATCGTGCAAGGTGGCTTGCATGTTTGAGCTCCACCAAGCATGCAACTGTGCATAGCAACACGATTGCACGACACGAGAAATTTTGCTCCGTGGTACTGCTCACTACCAATTTAATGGCAGTTTGTTGTGCTTGTTTTTGTATTTTTGTTCTGTCCTCTTCAACATGTAACTTTGAAATAAATTTTAAAATCTTTAGAAGATTTATTCATTTTTTTTAACAAATTAAACGCTTCATTAATAGTTACGTTTACCACAAAATGGCAAAAGAATGTATCAACTTCTAACTATTACAAGTTTTACATTCAATACTGTTTATTTTGGAACCGAAAAAAAAAAAATGTAATGCATGATGACTAGATACCTATCCAGATGAGGATGCAATAATTCTATAATTTTATGCTATGCACACGTGAATCAAAAAACCTCTAAAGCCGTTTTCATAATGTATCTAATGCAGCATTAAATGCGCTCAACTGCTTCAGCAAACCAACTCCCAACTCCTCTTCATTCACTCACACAACTCTGATAGGAAAACCGACAACTCACATATTTCTTCACAAAAATTACTCATCTGGGTTGTGTCAACATTTTAGTCTTAGGTTAAGTTCACCGTGTCTTGTGCTCTGGAGATGGCCTCCTCAGACACCAGCAAGTTTGCTTACCATAGGCTGAGAAATGAATATGATGAAGATGAGCTGGAATCTGAATACGAAAGAGATCTAAGAGTGTTTGTTAATAATAAACCAAGAAGCTGGTGCAGGTTCAGGGCTGTCCATATCAGGAAGAGATTCAGGCTTAAAGTTCCAAGTTTGAGGAGGCTGCAGATCTTGAGGAGGAGAAGATTCAGATTGATCTCTGCTGTTAGATTATCATTTGCTAAGGTTTTGAAGAGACTGAAGGAAAGCCAGGCTCATTTTGGTGATCTCTTTGCTGGGAACTACCTGTTCCTGCAGGTTAACCCTACCTCGATGAAATGCATTCATGAATCTTGGCAAGCAAACCAGCTTCATCTTCATGGCTTGCCTTCAAGTTTCTCTCTTCCACGGGATACTTAAAGGAGAATCTTATCTGGAAATGCATGCATGGCCTGCGATGAATATTGGTATGAAGTTACTTTTCTTTACTGCTTTTCACGTAAGAGAATGGAGGATTACATTGCCTGATTAAATTCCAAGCTGGTTAATTATCAGATATTGGCTATTGCTGTTCAATCCAATAGTAACTTTGCATGGAGTGGTACATGCCATCGCCATCCAATTCATTCTCCAGATGTTATCGATTATTCCATACACGATTAGAATTGTAATTTGCAGACGGAAGATTTGGTAGAGTTGGATATGCTTGTGAGAATGTGAAATTAAAAATATAATAATGCAGATCTTCTTCCAATTTCCCCTTTGTGTTTTCTTGTCAATGGACATCGAATTTCTTGTAATTATTGCTAATCAACCAATCTGAATCCGCAATGTCATGATCGTGATTCAATTGACAGATTTAACATGTAAAATATATTACTTGGAATGTTTACCTAATTAACAGTTGCGCACGTTTACTTCTCGAATTGCTCGACTACGCACCTCCTGAGAAGGTAGGAAAAGTAATTTTATCACCAAAAAATTAATGCTCTCCATTAAATTAATGTGTTATATCATAATTTAATACTGATAACTAATTTATACATAAACTACATTTCTGATTAAGTTAATGGTTATATTTGATATATATTCATATTTCATGCTCTTATTATAAGTACTGTATAATCCTGGTACATATATATATATATAAAATCAAACGTATGGATACCAAATTTCCAGTACCATGAAAAATTTGTTACTAGTAACTAACTGCGAAACAATGGAAGTAAAATGATGGCCTACATGGGCAATGTACTGTAAGCAATTTCATATCAAACTTAAAGTGGGACGTGACATTGCAACTAATCTATTAATAACACAACCAAAAAAGTCATCAACAATTAATTGCACATTTACGGAAAAAAAAAAACCAAAATAAATGTGTGAATCATTTGTGCAGTTGGAGCTTGGAGGATAGAAAAAGTTATGTCGCGACAAGTCATTAATGAAAACTCTGCTTATAGGATTTTTAGTTGGAAGAACCCTAATTTATAATAAAATAGAAATTTCACATAAAAATACCATTCAAATAATTGCACACATAGAAACTGGAGAGGGCTTTCTAGAATTTGATGGGCTCATTTTTACCGATCCATTAACCGTGTGCTAATCATTTCACTAAGGACACTCACGTGTCCAGGTATCGAAACGCTGCGTTTCGCCGTGATGATTAACAAGAGGGCTTCTTCTTCCTCCGATAGCTCTCAAAACAGCTCCACACTAAGCCCTCCCAAAGTCTTTCCGCCATGAGACTCCTCCAATCCATTGCTGGTTTGTCACATTACGTCGTCACTTCAATTAAAACTTTTTCAACTATACGTAACCGTTTTGTTCTTCTTTTTTTTTTTTATATAAAAAAAAAAACAGGCCACAACAAAGCAGTGGCCCGAGCACTGGGCCGCCGCTACTTCAGCGCTTCGATGGCAGAATACGCCAAGAGAAACTACGCCAACAACATCTCCGAGTACAACACCGTCGTTTCGTCTCTCACTGCTCAGAGACGACACTTCTTGTTGAGAGACGTCTACGATGATTTGGTGCTGGACGGAGTGCAGCCGACGCGAGACTTCTTCCATTCGTTGATTGTTGGAACCATGAAAGGAGGCCGCTTGCAGGACGCTGTTTTCTTTAAAGATGAAATGAGAACCAGTGGCTTGCTTCCTGATGTATGCCTTCTGTTGAATTCCATTTGTGATTTTTTTTTTTCAAATAGCTGTTTACTTAGGACTTAAAGGATGTTTTAGAATCTTAGTTGCTTATCACTTAACTTTACTTTATAATTTTTGAATGAATTCATACTCTTATAATTTGTGGCTTTGTTTCTGAGCTTTGAATTTTATTGTTCATTAGGACTTTGACAGAGAATTTTAGTTAGTCTCAATTCAGTGAAATCTGTTTGTTCCACTGAACCAATTAAACAAACAAAATTCAAGTTTTGTTTATTTAATTATTTTGCGAGTTCTCGCTGTATTTTGATCCATGATTCTATTTTTTAATTGTCATGGATTTGTATGTTTCTTTGTGTTATAGGTTGCTTTGTACAACTTTTTGATATCAACCTGTGGGAAATGCAAGAATTCTGATCAGGCAATTCGGGTATGTTTGTGTGTTTATTTTCATCGAAATCTGTTAAATTTTATGAATCTTTAATATTCCCAGTCTAAATTTTTTGTTTTTCTTTCAATTAAAGATCTTTGAAGAAATGAAGAAATATGAAGTGAAGCCAAATGGTCAAACCTATGTCTGTCTACTCAATGCATGTGCAGCAGCCGGCCGATTAGATCGAGTGTATGTTTCTTCTTTTATGGTCCAATTCTTTTCTCTTTTAGTTCGATGGCTGTGCTAAGATTTGTTAGCTCAGATGTCCATTGATTGTCTGGGGTTGAGTCTTGTGCAAAATATCAATTGACGAGTTATGTTCATTAGCATTTAATGGAAATGCTTGATGGTTTCTCTCTGAGCTAACAATTGTTTTCTGTGTTTGGTCAAACGGAAAAATTTTAGTCATTCACATAAGATATTTGTTGATCTCATTACATTTATTTATTTATTTTTATATTTTCGGGCTTTTTTGTTTCTTGTTTTAATTTCTGGTAAAGTATATGTGCATTATTAATTTAAAACTTTTGGCTGCTCTCTTCTGTAATGTGATTGCAGATGATATAGAGGCCTTTTAAATGGTAAAGGTTAACTGAAGTTGAAAAGACGTATGTGTCTTTTGTTAATCAATATGTCTTTTAATTAATCAAGTGACAGCATTGAGAAAATGAATCAATGAGGAGAAAATTTTTTGTTTCAGAGTCACAATTGTCTTTGGTTGGTGATGCGTAATAGACTCATGCAACCAGTTGAGTCACTCTGTATCTGGCTTATTGATTGAGGCCTACTTTCAAGTTATGACCTGTGTATGTTGACTTGTCAATTGCCTAAGTTCATCCATGGGATTAAACAAATGTTACAGGTACGCAATTGTTCGTGATATGACTGCAGCTGGTGCTGGTTTAAACAAGTTCTGTTATGCAGGACTTATAGCTGCGCATATGAACAAGACGCCAAGAACAGATGATACAGCAACAAAAGTAATTCATAACATTCTTCTCTTCTATGAATAGTATACTTTATGTTGCTATTATAAGTTTTTCTAATAGCTTCTTTCTGCTGATAGATTATTGAGTTTGTAGAACGGTCAAAGGGTTGGTCATCAGTTGAAGAATCAAGAGACAATGCAGAAAATGTGATGATGGGTGTTTCTGAAGAAGAGTTATACAATTTGCCCACTGCTGAATACATTCATAGACGGGGAGGATTTGTGATCAAGCAACTAACTGTATATCATGTCGCATTTCATGCTTGTGCTGAGCTTAAAAATGTAGAGGTAGTATCTCACACTATATCTTGATTTACCATCAGGAAACGATGCAAATAATGCCAGCTTCTCTTAGCTGTTCTTTGCATGTGCAATTTCTGCTCTTGATGTGAATATTTACTGTATTTTGATTGGTCTTTTTGCTTTTCATGATATTGACAATAGCATATCTGTTTCCAGCATCTTATTGACAATAGTCAGGGAACTTGTTATATTCCAAGTAAGTGGCCCAACAGACTCTGAAGCCTTGACCCCTTGTTGGGACCAAGGGTCTTTCACTCTACCCAATTATTGGGGTTGTGTAAAGCTATAATAGTCATTATATGCTATCTTGATATTTCAAAAATCCTAATGAGTAATGTTTAAATCATTATAATAGTCTCTTTATCAAGGTTGCAAACAGACAAGCTGATTAAATCAACTTGTGAATTTAGCTCATGGAGGTTCCGTTTTCTCATCGAACAAGCTGGGTTTAACGTTAGATTTGAATTGTAATTTTTTTGAACCCCTAGTGCTTGTTTCATTGATTAGTTTGTATTTGCTTCTTATGCATGCATGATAGTTTAATTTTGATGGTATTCATTCTTGTTTATTCAGCCTGAAAAAAATTTACCCTTTCTCTAGTTTTATCAACTTAAAAATATCACCAAAATCTGAAGTTGTCTGTGATAATTATTTTGTAGAGGTCTATTTCTGTATGGTGCATAATGAAACTTACTATCAACTTTTCCCTGTTAACTTTTGCATATTATTTTTAATGTGGTAGGCAATGGAAACTCTACTGGAGATGCTCAAGAAGGAAGGAAAAGCTCCTGATGTCTTTATTGTGATGCAAACTATGAGGTGAGGTATAATTGTTATTAATTATATTATTGAGTTAATGCTCAGTCAAGTTATTTGTATACAACAGTCAGAATATGTGTAGATACTTGCTGTTCAATGTTTATGTATGTGCATCTTTTATTGATTTTCAAAAGATTTCTGACTTGATTCTGAGCATTTCTTTTTCAGTATATGTTTCTATTTTTGTGAAAATTTGTCATTTTTAATTACATAATTGTGAAATGTTGTCATGTATTTTTGAGATAATTAAAGCATTTGGTGCACGTATATGGACCTTTGTTTTGTTTTGTTGTATGCTTCTTCCTGCTTTAGTTGTGCAGTATGTACATGTATACGTATGGACCTTCCTTTTTTTTTAAGGTTTTCTTGTTGGAAAAAAATTCTGATGCTGTGCTTTATGCATGTTACTTTTTTATTTGGTGTATAGCCTGCTAAAGTTATTAAGCCATACCAAAACTTGCAATTTACTGATTTTTATCTGTTTAATCTTTTTAATTTGGCCCTTTCAACTGTAAAACATTTCAATTTGCATTTGGCTTCATTTCAAATTCAGGTGCTATCTACGGTCTGGAGACCTTGATCGTGGTCATAAAGTTTTTGAGGACTATATGAATTCAGGGAATCCTCCCATGGTGGAGTTATATGTGGTGAGTGGTGTAACAAATATATTATCTGCAATCTGCTAAGATGTTTTTATTTTGTATTCCAGAAGTTCAGTTCGTGGTGGGTTCTGGTAAAAAATGCACCTTCACTATCTAATTAAGTTACTGGTTGTTGCTCCACTGTTGCAAGTTTAATACATTTAAAATTATTCTGAAAAAAAAAATGGTTAATTTTTTTTTTTTTTTGTTGCGAAATTTAAGGAGCTTTTGGATATTAGGGTTGGTTTTTATCTTCACATTAACATTTGATTAGGATGATTATGGGAGACTAAACATTTAACTGGTGTAACTTGTGTTTCTATAGACACTTGTAGAGGGAGCCATGATTGGGCATACCCCCAGGGGCATGCAACTTGCTCAAGATACACTGGTATGTTAAGTTTTAGGTTTTATTTATTTAATAATTTCCTTTTAATTGTTCCTGCTATTTTGATTGTTTTCCTGGTCCTTTTTGCTCATCATATGCTACCGTAGGTAAACATGAATTCCAGGAACTTTTTCTTGAGCAGCAAAATGGGAAGTGATCTCCTCCTCGCAGCATCTGGCGAGAAGGTGAGCAAAAGCGTTTATTACTTGAAGGGATGTCTGTGTCTTGTTATTATTTGGTTGTTATACCCCATCTTGAAAGTTGTTTGGACTGCCTTCTAATTGATGTTTACATCCTTTTATCCAGACCGGTGGATTTACCACTGCCAATTTTATTTGGGACCTCATGCAAGCTCGCAATATTCCCCTACAATATCCCGCTGTGGAAGCATATTACAATGGTTTAAAAGTAAGTCTTCTTACCTTAATTAAGAATCACCAGAACTTTAGCCGTTTGGATTATCATATCTTTAAGAGTTCATTTAACTTGTAACCCAAGGTTTTGTAAAAAGCCTTTGACCTAATCATTAAAACATTTATATTGTTGTGATCCTACTTTCCAAAGACTA
The DNA here is from genome assembly GCA_013180625.2 of Boswellia sacra. Classification (NCBI taxonomy): domain Eukaryota; kingdom Viridiplantae; phylum Streptophyta; class Magnoliopsida; order Sapindales; family Burseraceae; genus Boswellia; species Boswellia sacra. The sequence goes on along the minus strand of SNVD02014772.1, from coordinate 208,649 downwards.
AACCGGCGAGATGAGTTTTCAAAAGCGTAAGCAATCTGCATCTCTTGATTTCTTAAAATCATGGTCCCCTTAATATGCTTTTAGTTTATTTTCAATGCATGAAGTGGCACCATCTTTGAAGTTGTGACAATTCACGTAGGAAAATCTTGTATTCCAGTCTTTGCAACCTTCTACTTTTGCATAATTGTATATGCATGCAGAATGGGTCTTTGAAATTGCAAGCTACCAAATTTCATTCACTTTTTTTTTTAATTTTTAATTTTTATATGCATGCAAATACTGGTCAAATTTACATGCACAAACTGAAACTTTTTAACTTCCACATGGCTGTCAATCTTTGAATTTAATTAATTTTTCCTTGAGAAATTGCAGGAACGAGAGATACCAGGAGATGATCCGAGACTGGTCTTAGTTTCTCGTACTTATGACAACCTACGTTTAAGATTCGGTGGAGGACCTGGACGTCAAGTAGGAGGAGGTGGAGGATCCTAAGATCTGGACGTGAGTGGAGGAGCTTGTTGGAAGATGAGGAAATAAGTTCCTGTGTTACTATTACTCGTCATAGTTGGTTTTGATCTACCTGGCAATACATTTATAATTTATTTTGAAGAAGAAAATGTGCTAAAAGGATCACGTGGACGAAATTTTTATGTTAGTTGAGTCCCGTATTCATAGAATTCATTTATGTTTTTCACAATTAAGTTGTGGCAACAATAGTATTAACTACTTGTGGGTAGTGGCTACCTGCCTCAATATCTCTTGTGAGGAAATGATTTATTGCCAATTTTATAGCAGTTATCTTGCACGACGGGGTTTGAATTTGATTATAATGTTGGCTCTCTTTGACATGAAAAAGTGGTATCGTTGGTAATTAGTTTTTCATTATCTTTGGATAACATTAATATAGTAATTTGGATCTTCGGTAGGGGTAGAGCCGTAGAAGAACAGAACAAATGAATACAACCGTTTTTTATAGTGGTGTTTTGCCAAGTAAAATTTAGAAAATGTTTTCTAAAGTTTAGTGCCGTTCTATTTATTTTGGTCCAAGTAATCAGCTTCTTCAATGTCATATACGTAAATATAAAAAAAATTAAAAAAAAAAGTAAAACCAATAATTTCATTTTATTTTTCAGCCAAGCAACAGTAACGGGTCAATGGTCCGTCCGGCTGGTAAATGAACTCGGGTCTCTCGAGAAGTCCGTTTATATACTAGTATTTCTAAGCAACGATTTGAATAAAATAACATTTTAGTAAATTTCGAGTTTCAATGAAGGGGAAATATCATTCAACCCCCTATTATTTAGCGATACCAGCAATCACCGAACTTTTCGAAAATATGCACTAAACCTTTCAACCGTTAATATCCGTTTGATTTAATTGTCATTTATCTTTTGTCAAAATATTTACTTACCTAACTACCCTTCAATGTTAAATAAAAAATGTATAAAAATTATAATAAAAATAAAAATATAAAAATTATTAATAAATAAACATCATTAAATTTTAAGAGGTGATTGGAGAAGCTTCGGCATCCAGTGCGGGGAATTACCTGCCAAGTCATTTTGTTGGCATCTCAAATTTTAAGTAGTTATTGTCTTGGTGGGTGCGTGTGGAGATGAAGAAGATGATTATGATTTTTTTAGAGAATTTTAGGATTAGGGATTAAAGTTTTGGGCGAGGGGAGTGGAGTTTGGGAATTTTCAAGTAAGATATCTGAATGATTATCATTTAATTTAAATTCTTGCTGGATTTTCAGTGAGTTGTCGATAAAGGATTTTCTGTCGCCATCTTTAGTACTGAGATGTTTGATTTGAAGCGAGTTTTGGAATCAACTTGTAAATTTTTACAGTAGATAGTCAACTTTTTTATAAGCTTTGTTCCTTGGTTTTGGACCCTGCAACTATAAGGGGCCTTGCATTTTTGCTCAATTTCCTTGCTCTTCTTTTCAACTACTTTAGATTCAATGACATGGATCACCCATAGTATTTTATGATTTTCGTGGGTTTACTTAGGACTGTTTGTTTTGTCCACTGAAGTCTAAATCTGAATAGAATTAGGTGACAATCTTGTTTGTTTTAAGTTTTAATCACTTATTTTCAGATATTATTGTCTGAATCAAAAAAAGTGAAAAAATATCACTTTTTTTTTCTCTTAAAACATCTGAATGTATTAAAATATTTTTAATGCGCTGTGGGCTCATGGAGGTAAAGCAAAAGAAAAGAGAGGGAAATGAAGTGGGAGCAAACCACGTGATGCCAGCCTAGTTCCGTGGGCTCATGGAGGTAAAACAAATTATTGATAATTAAATTTTGGTTTAATTTATTAAATATAATTAATAAATATTAAATATGTAATTATTGATAATTTAGGTTTAATTTTACTAAATATAATTAATAAATATCAATATATAACTAAGGATTATTTTAGTTTAATTTCATTAAATGTAAAAAATGATAATTTTGATTTAATTTTATTAATTATTTAATTTTAAAAAAATTGTTATAAATATAATATAATTATTTTACATCTCTTGTTACAAGAGTAAAAAAGTCATATTAAAAATCAGATATATTTTAAATTAAGTCCTAAAAAGTGTTTAGATATAAAAAGTATTCAGTGATGGAATCAAACATTCCCTTAGTGTTCTATATTATGGAAGTATTTTGACAAAAAAAAAGAAATAAGTAAAATGAGAAGGAATTTTTAGCTCTGGGGCTTTGGATTTTGGTGGGAAGATGCGCTCTGGAGTTCTTCTAGTTGGAGTAGAGTGAGGGTGCGAGAGTACGGAGCACATGATGGGTTCTGTTGGAGAAAATAATTAAAATAATTAAACTTTTTGATTTTTATTATCTTATTTGGTTGTTTCATTTAAAATATAAAATTACTCTAACACCTTGTTTCATGGAACGGAGACTAACGGTAGGGGATTAACTGTGGATTTTTGAAAACCCTAGGAGCCGCTTGAAATTTTTTTTACTAAATAATAGGGGGTGGAACTAGCGTATATTATGAGCAAGAGTATATAAATTATATTAAAAAAACCTAGGAAATAAATATTGCCGGGAGGGAGCTTGATCGGGGAATTTGTTTGCGAAAATTAAAAAATTACTAAAGAAAAAGTGCGATTTTCCATTTACACCTCGAATCGAAACTTGAAGAAAGGGTTTCAAGTTGACAGACTCAGCCAACAAACAGAGGTTGTTCATCGCTCAGCTGCAATTCTTCTCTTCTCATCTCGGTAACGTAACGTCTCCAGTCTCCCCACTCTCTGCCCTATATCAAAACTTCTCACAATAATAAACAAATAAATAATTTTGTTAATGAGATTTGCGCATGTATACTCTGCAGTATAAAGCCTTTTTATGTCGGTTTGAAACTTTTTGGAGGTTTGTGTGTTTTTGGTGATTCTCTCAGGTTGAGTAGAAGGCATGTCTGATAGAGCTCTAAAACTAACTCACTAATTTAATTAACCTAATATTATGTTAAAGGGTTAAAGTGTTAAATTTTGAAGTCTCTAGGTTTATATGTTAGTTAGCCCAAACCTCATTGGGTTTGTATGAATCAATTGTGATAGAATAACGAAAGAAGAGTAGCATAGGGTTTTAATGGAGGGCAATCCAAAATCAAGTGATAGGAGTGCAAAGAAAAAGGAAAAACGAGTGTCAAAGAAAACTGTGAGGCAGGCTGACGAAAACCAACCATTGGAGATGGAAGAGAAGCCGCTTTCTGATGATGGATTAGTGAAGGAAGCTGAGGCTGGTAGAATGAGGAGTCTAAAATTGAATGACAGAAGGATGAAAAAGTCCAAAAAAACAACAAAAGGATTATTGAACGAAATTCATAAGCCTGAGAAACAACAAGAAGGAGATGGTAATGAGAAGATTATTTTGGAGGAGGTGAATGCTGATGAGAAGAGGGGAAAACACGAGCTCGATGCACAAGGTCGACCTGAGGAAGAGAAGCCAGAATCTAATGACAAAAATTCAGAAAAAAAGAAGAAGCGACTGTTGGAGGAAGCTGCCAAAGCTGACCAGCGTGGAGTTTGCTACTTGAGTCGGATTGCTCCCCACATGGATCATGTAAAGCTTCGTCAGATTCTTTCTCAGTATGGAGAATTACAGCGGATTTATCTTGCACCGGAAGGTGATTGCTTCTTTCTCACCAAATACACTTCTCTGATTTTCTACACACCAATCATTGTTGTTTTAATTTCCCGGGCGTATCTGATTGGCAATCTGTGGCTTAAATTGAGAATGGAACTTTTTATTTATTTGTTTATTTTAATGATAGGAATGAAGTGAAAATGTGTTGCTGGTGGTTAATATCTTGAAAGTGATCTATGATTTTGAATTACAGATTCTGCAGCCCAAGTACCCCGTAAGCGAGCTAATCGTAAGCGAGATGGTGGATTTCAAGAACAAGGATTTTCAGAGGGGTATATGTTGTTGAGAAATATGTTTTAATCTAACACGTCAAACAGCTGGAGCTAGTATTACAGAACTGTTAGCAATGTTCTCATTTTATAAGTCATTTTTCTCCCTCCAAATCTAGTGTCTGTTCATAAATTGTCGTTTCATTTTTGTTGTCGCTCTTAAAGATGCATTATATTCTTCTTCTGCAACATAGTCACATTTGTTCTTCCCTTTTGTAGGTGGGTTGAGTTCACCAAGAAAAGTGTTGCAAAGAGGGTTGCAAATATGTTAAATGGTGAACAAATTGGTATGGACATGTCACATGAATAATTGTTGCAGTTTTATCTTTTATCATTATGATGGATACTTTATGAATCCACGGTGGTGTAGTTTGTGCTTGGTCGTCAGCAATACTATCTTTTCATTGTATTTCTAAAAATTCTCAGAATAGTTTTGTTTTTGAGTTTTGTCCTTCACATGGAGTATGTTTTCTTGTCATCTCATCAACTTCCATTGCAATTTTTTTTTTTGCAATTTTTTTCTTTCTTAATTTACCCTTCTGGGCTTCAGTTTCTGTTACATGATTTAAAGTTTTTGAGGATTCATTAATTCAATTTGCTTTTATATTTTCATGTATTTCCTTTGTTCTTTATATGATTTAGTTCTTATTCTTGGCATTTATTTAATAATTGTTTAGGTGGAAGAAAAAGGTCTTCATTTTATTATGATCTTTGGAACATCAAGTACCTAAGTAAATTCAAATGGGACGATCTTACTGAAGAAATTGGTAAGAAACTTATGGACTTCTGTCTCTCTTGTCTTTCTATTTTAAAATATCCTGAGACGGTCCTGTGGTTCATCAAATGTCTTAACTTGAAATATGCCTATTGCAGCTTACAAGAATGCTATTAGAGAGCAGAAACTCGCTTTAGAAATTTCGGCTGCAAAGAGGGAGCGGGATTTCTATCTCTCTAAAGTTGATAAATCCCGCGCTTTGAGCTCTATAGAAGAACGATTAAAGAAGGTAAACAATCAGTATATTTTTCTATTGTACAGTTTGCTTGTTTGTTCAATCAGTAAAAATATTCTTTTGGTTTTGTTATATCATAAGTTTAAGCTTAAGTATCTTAATTGGTATGCCTGCGCTTAGTTTGTGGTGGTAATAAGGTAGCTTGAAACTTTTTAGTGGCTAATAATGTAATGTCAAATGAGCTACTTCAAGGCTGAAGGATAAAGCAGGGCTCAGAAAAGATAAAGGTAATGGCAATGGGCTAGAAAGTTTGAAATCTAGGATGTTGTTGCACAAAATACTTGTATTCTCTTAAGTGTCAATAATTTAGATACCAAGCTTGTGAATAGGAGAAAGGATAAGAACTAAATTGAATGTTCGCAGTCTAATCTTTATCTTGATGATAACTTCCAAGTTTTATGTGTTAATATAGCTGTTTGCGTTTTCAAAATCCAGGGAGAGCCTGTCATTAATTTTCTTATAATTTTTCTTTTAAATGCTCCTGCTGATTATATGCCAGGATTATCGGTTATATGAACTCATATCATTGAGACACAGATGTAGTTTAAACTGGATTTCAATGTAAAGTTATTGTTGTTTGAAGAGCACCATTTCTTTTTGAAAAGCATCTTCAACCCAAATGATCCATTTCTCTCTCTCTTCTCACAGAAGCAGAAAGTGGAACAAGAGCCTAAAACGAGTTCTGAGCTACCTGTTACCCAGCAGATGACAAAAGTGATTCGTCAATTCCCTCAGAAACGACCAGTTGCAGATAATACAACACAAAGCAAGTCTAGACTCTCAAAAGATATCCTGGCTGGGGTGAGCATAATTTATTAATAGGAATTACAAAATATAGTTTAATCAAGATCTGTTCCCTGAAGCTTACTCGTTATTGTAGGTATTTGGTGGTTCCTAGCAATAGAAGTAAGGTAACTTAATTTCAAGAAGAGCAGCATGAAGTAAAGCAGCGGAGATGGTTCGCTCGCTTCTTTTTATAGGGCATGTTTGTGAAAATTTTACCTTGTGAATTTGAGCATTTGATGATTTTTGATGGACCATATCCGGCAATGAGGAGGAACTTCAACGTGCAATTCTAGATTTGTTAAGAGGTATCTCAAGTAAGATTTATGATTCCGAGAATGTTTGGAACTGTGTTTCGGAATTAAAATTTTGAGAAACGGAAATTTATATGATGCATTCTCCAAAGACATACTTCAACATCCCTACTGGCTTAGAGAAGTTTAATTTCAATTATTATGTGACAAAATATCAGATAAGCAAACACTGAACATTCCATATCTCAGGCATCATGTACTGCATTATCGAAGTTTTATTTCAGTTATTTATATCAAAATATTAGCATTTTTAATTATGGTGCTGGTGCATGTTCACTTTATCCTATGAAGTGGACAAGAAAGAAGCACCACAATTGCAACAGGATTTGATTTAAATAGTCTACATAGAAGTAGTATTGAACCAACTTAAAGCATGCAACACTCGGGTTTGGCCAGATAAAACACAATCAAGCAACGCAACTTTAGCATGCATGACACCCATATGAAGCGACATTTGAGTATTAAAAAGAGATGAATCAGCAACAGTAAATTGTTTCGGTTCAAAAAACAGGTGAGAGATCTATACATTGAATATCCTTCGTAAGTTGGATCACAGGTTGTAAGGATATATCCATAACAGAGTCAGAAGAGGCCTATATAAATTGCATAGAGGATCAAATACAGGATGCAATTTTGGTTTCAATCAACTGCAACATCCACCTCTCTGAGCAACTGCTCCATCTCTTGCACCTGCTGGACCTTGGGGACGTCCATATCCCACCTTGATTCCAGATGACTGCAATCATTATTAAAGAAGATTGGACGTAAGATACATTTCTTGATTTACTTTTAACAAGAATACATTAATTGAGAAAATCTTCTCATGTGTGCCAAACGATACATCACGATCCCCAGTCAGCCTATTAGAATTCCAATACAAGGCATTCTTTTTCAAAGGATGCTACCATTGATAAAAGATAAATTTGGCGAAAATTCCAAATAACAAGGCACAAAATATTAAAATAAAGTGCTTAAAAGTTACCTCATTGGATACATCAAATACGCCTTCCTGAATATTTTGAAGGATCTTTGCAGCAGTCTTTATAAAGGCCTGTAAGATAATCACTGCATTTGTTTAGTTATAGAGCATTGACTGCCATGTCAATAGTGTTTTATGACATTAAGACTCCGCAGTTATACATCCACATAGAAAACAACTGGAGAAGAGCTTGCTTAAATTTTGGTTGAGTTACATCACCTCCTCAACATTCTGAGCTGTTCTTGCTGATGCTTCCAAAAATAGAAGTCCATTTTCCTTTGCAAATTGTTCTCCTTCCTCCTTGCTAACAGCCCTTCGATGTGCAAGATCACACTTGTTCCCTATGAGCATGATTGTCATGTTGGGATTCGCATGCTGCCGAGCATCCTCCAGCCAGCTAGCCAAATGATTAAATGTCTCTCTCCTAGCCAACAGAACAACTTTGGTTCAGTTAAAGAAAATCAGGTTTATAATAGGAAAGGAGCTGGTGGAAGAATATCCAAAATGGGAAAATTAAAAATTCTGGTGACTGGTTGACGCGGTAATCTTATCACAGGAGGGCTTAAAATGTATTGAAAATTCGAGACCACTTAAAAAGGCTAGGTAGGAATGGTCTGAGATAAAAATCACGAAATATATGCCACATAAGTGTAATAAAACTTATCTCCAGTTTACTCTAACAACATGAAACTTCCTGACAAGTTCTCACAACCCATCAAAGCTGTGATTTATTTCCAAGCTTGTTCAAATAGAAATTGGGAAGAGGGGAGAAGCGATGATTGCAACTGTTTTGTCTCTATTCATCTCACATACACCTAACCACAAACTCACATTCACCTTGTTATGTCATAAACTAGAAGTGCACCAGCTGCTCCTCTGTAATAAGATCTTGTGATAGATCTGAAAGATTCTTGCCCCGCCTGAAAAAGAAGCACCATTCCCAGCTTAATGATTGTAGATTAAAATTAAAAACGGGGATACTGAAATGTTCACTTCAGCTTACAAGCTAAAAGTTTAAAAGCAACAATCTACTGCATGATGAAAGAAGAAGAAAGAAAGAAAAAAATGATAATCTTAATATGAGACATGACAGACTATCAGCTATTTCTTACGTTTTAAAAGTTCTAGGTTAGAGCAAGAGCTGGATTTTCATTTACAACATGAGGACCAAATGACCAAATTATGATCCCACATAAACCACAAAGCACAGATTCACCCATATTGCTCTATCAACCCAAAAGACATGGATACGCAAATCATAGTAAATTGTTAAGGTAAGGAACTAATATAGTGTTCACTTGACCTTAATTACTAATATTAAACCAAATGGAGTTGCGGCACAATGAAAGAACAACACAAATTAAATCCGTCTAGTGGGCTAGTTTAAAGAGTTGGCCATTTCCTATCACAATCTACTTCTTTAAATTAGAAGAACTAAGTTAGAAAAGCTATCAATCTGGCCGCTTATGCTCCTCAGTCAAAGCACAAAGCTTAAAAGATTCTAACTAGTGAAAGAAAGTACAAAACGCGAAAGACATATCATCCTCCGACCAAAAACAGAAATGCTTCAAGACTAAGAAACAAAATCCTAAAGCGAATGATACATAGGCTATTCACTTTATTCCCAATGAAATGATTAATCGTGCTTGGGTTGGGTCATTCTAAAATAGAAATAAGTATAACAGTCCAACAAGGCAGTCGTTGATAAGGGTTAAGTAGCAATACCTAGCACTATGATAGAGACTTCTTAACTATTTTAAAGCCCAATATTTTAATTTAATTGAGACGAAGAATTATGCGGCTAAGATTAAGATACACAAGTGGGGTTGAATTATTTATTCATTGAAATAAAAAGTAGGGGAAAGAAAGAGGAGAGGGGAAAGTACGGTGTCCCAAATCTGAAGCTTGATGGGGCGGTTATCGATGGTGACCATGCGAGCACCGAATTCAACACCAATGGTGAGATCATGAACTGGCTGGAACCGCTTGTCCGTGAACTGCAAGAGCAGGCATGATTTCCCTACTCCTGAAACATCACCCCAACCAAATCAATCAAATTCGATTAAACAGGAAGAAGAAGAAGAAGAACTAGGGTTTTTGAAGTTGAAAGCAACGAACCAGTGTCTCCGATGATTATGTACTTGAAGAGATAATCGTAAGACATGTCTGATACGACGCTGTTTTTGATTCTGAATTTTCAATACCACTACCAACAACAACAAAATAAATACAAAGCGAAGCTGTCTGTCTGTCTTTCTGCTATAGTAGGAGTATTTCTGGTTTGGTTGGGGGACGTTGAGAAACGGTATAGAGCTTAATAGTTAAGAAGAGATAGAATACCAATACTCATAAACAAGACAAGTAAATAAAATAAAAATAGAATAGTAGGACAGACACGGTGACGTGTCGATTCACCGACACTGCACGCCATTTTTCTTTTTTTACTTTTTTTTTTTCTTTTTCTTCCTGCTCGACCCTTGTGTCTCTGGCTTTTACTCGGAAACGTCTGGATGAGGTTTACAATTATTTATTCATTCAATCATACGCCTTATACAAAACAAATTGTTCTTACACGCTTCTATTAATTTGTCGTTGTATATATAATTAATAAGCACCTAAAAGATAAAAATAACAGATGATGACAAATATATATATATATATATATGTATTTATTTAGTTATCACGTTATAGCTATTAATTAAATTTGAATTTGTAAGGTTGAATTTGAATAAAAAGTTTATAAATATAATATCACATCACTCTTTTTAATAAACTACAAATTTTTGATGGGCGGAAAAGGCTAGATTGAAAGGTGGGTAATCAAAGACTTCACCCTTAGGTTTAATACTGATTAGGCCCCACGAGAACAGTTACAGCATCAAAACTGTTCTTGAAGTGCCCTTCAAGTTTCCCTTTCTTCTCTTCTCATTTTGTTTTAAGAAAGTCGTCACAGAAATTTTCGATTTTGAAATTTTTTTTGACAATAATATTGTTTGCCCTTCGAACAAAACATAAACTACCCTTTGAATAAAACATAAACTAAGAAAAGAAAACCCTTATAGGTTCATTCCAGCAATTTTCATTCGATAATCCAACGCTAAACCAAAGTTAAATGGGATTTTGAAGATGCCAGACGCATCAAGTGAACAAGATCTTAATGACACAAATGAAATTGAGCACACTGATTCACTGAACACGTCTTTTCTAATCCAAACAACAGCAGCAGCAGCAGCTACGAAGCTAATCCAGTAACATGCAACATAAATAAGAGCTTTAAAACGGGAAACTGTAAACTATACTAGTTTCACCAACCCCTGTGCTCTTCTGGGGTAATGATATTCACTCTTCCATTGCGTCTCCTCCTTCAACTATTTCTACTTTTTCCTTCAATGGGGTAATCTTCGTCAAAAGCACCTCTGTTGACACAGATTAAGACAAGAACAAAGTGGTTTCAGAATTACTCGAAAGCAAAAGCAACGATGTACTACACCAAACTATGTTATCTTTTTTCTCAAAATCAAATTAGACAACCATATCAAAATGAACAGATAAGAGCAACTGACAAGCCATTACTAACCAGTCTTCTTAGGAAAAGAATATCCTTTTGAACTGACAAAGGTCCGAGGATTTGGCAGGAGGTGGTTCCTCAAGTATTCTTTGTGCCCCTGTGCCAATTTTCATCAAATGAGCTTCTGCTAATATGTCACTTTAAAACATAGCATCAGAATGGTAAATAAAAACATACCTTGGTTATAACGCAAACATCTACATTGCTTCCACTTCCCAAGTCATTGAATATACCAGAACATATTGCCTCAACTACAAGCTTTATTCCCTCATCTTTCTGCAAAGATAAAATTGACAACTTAGATTAGAAGGACATTGATACATGTTAAGATCACCGATCACCAGCAAAATAATTAGAACTTCAAGTGTCACCAATTGTTTGACCTACTATAGATGCAGTCCCTAAAACCACTAAGTGCCAACAGAGAGCATAAAAGTTAAAAAGGGTCATGGATAAATTCAGTGTAAAATAAATTAACGTCTCAAATTCTCACACCAACATCATCATGACACCATGAAATGCAAAATTAAATGTCCCAAATACAACAGAAATGCTTACAGTTAGGCCTTCTTTGTATTTTGATTCAAATATAGCCATTGCAGCAAGAGAACCGGAGCCCATGGTCGCAAATGGCAAGGTGTCAGTTGATCCATGAGGATAAATCTGCAAAATCAGCCATTTAGAATCATTAAATCATCAAGTAAACAGGTCAGCAGAATCACAGCCATTTCTGTAATTTGAGAAAGAACAACAAAACCAACCGTATGCAGATGAGGTCCAGTGACATCAACTCCACCAAGCACTAGTGCAGCCGAGACATAACCTTGGTAGCTGGACAAAAAATTAAGCAATCAAAATCATCCACTAATAAAAACTCTCCAGATATGTTGTCAATAACACATAACTGAAAAGAAAAGTAGCGTAATTGAAAAGATGCTTCTTGAGAAAACAACACAAAATTGCCAAAAAAATTTAACTCAACTTGAAAAGGTGCTTCTTGAGAAGGGTCAGTGCTGTCACAACCCTCGACTCTCGACCAGTATGATAACGGTGTAATTGCAGCTGTGAGCTAACCATGTCTAGAGAGACAAAAACGTTTTGCAACACATTAGCTACAGTAACATGAAAAAGAAAAATAGAGACCCACTTGGTAGCATTTTACAAAATTGTTTTTATTTTACAAATTCAAAAACTGAAAAGGAGACATTCTGTACAGTATAAAAAAAAAAAATAACTTCACAACTCATTCTTCAACTAGAGTTTAAAAAACCCATAAATAACTCAAACATGTTTGTGCCCTTCTGAAAAAACAGGATTTAACAGTGATTCCAAGTTAGTGATCAACTAACTTGCCTGGCCTGCTTCAGCTATAGTAGACACGAGATCAGTCCAACAGAGAAGAGAAAGCAGTACAAAATGCACTTTTAATGTGTTCGTTTTTAGAAAACAGTTGAAGGCATTTGGTATTATACATATTCTCAGGTTATTGAAAAACAAATTCAATTTCTTGTTTAATTTTACAAACATATTTAGAATTTTTTTTTGGCACACTGTTACCAGACAAATTCTAAATCAAGTGTTTGTGCATCTGGTCATAAAATCACACAACTGCAATCTAGCACTGCCAGATTAATTAAATATCAAATTTTAAAGAATACCAGTTACAGCCTCGGTATCGGCAGCAGTCCCTGCTCCACAGCAATATATGTTAGGTGCCATGTAATGAATCTTCTCACAATTCTTATCGCAAACTATAGGTCCTTCAGTTGCTCTAGTATCCGCCCCAAGAATGACACCATCCTACAAAACAATAGAAAAAGCAGGAATAAGGTTGAACAAATCACACCAGTATAGATATGCTTTACATGTGTGCATCTATATCCTTTAAATTTGAAGGAGCATACAAAGATGTCAAATGTTGACAACAACATAGACTATCCAACTCAGTGGAGCTCAAATTTCAGAAAAAAACCCCCATCCACAACTGCAAGCATCTTAAAGGGGGCGCTGTAATGTTAGCCTTAATAAATTATACACCACAAAAAATGCTACACTTCTCTTTATCATTTTCATTTTTCTGCTTCGTTAATTAGCTTCTTCAAATCTGTGCAAAACTAACTAGGAGGGTGATCAATATGAGCAAATAATACTATATCCTAGCATCAAGTTTATGTTTACGAAAGCACAAGTCTAAAAGAAACTAAGAATGACACTACAAAAGTCAAATACTTAAAAGATCTAATCGATAAAAAAAATAAATAAATAAGGGGTGATACCTGGAAAATCAAGCCAACAATGGTTGTTCCAGTCTTCCGAAACGATGGAGGGTTAACACCCTTCTTTGTAAGCATATCATTTCTTCTACAGAGATCAAAACTAAATCCACCCTGGGGAGGAGCATCTATTGCTGAATTGGACATTTTAAACTTACTTGAACCTACATAAACAGCAAAACAGTTTCTCAGGTCACTCAATCACCACATTCTCAAAATCCTGATGCCAAAGTAAATCAACAAAGAAGGCAAGACATAATTGCCAAAACAACAAAGTTGACTCTGCAACATAGAAAATACTGCATTTACTTGACTAGATCAGGAAAAAAAAAACTGCTAAAAATACCCAAGGGATATCATAACATAGTAAATACTGAATTTCTTGACAAAATAGGCAATTGTAATAGCATATATAATCAAATTATATCATGCATCCATCGAAAAATACACGATTTTATATCAAACCCCTTTAGTGAAAGAAAATTATATTAGCATGTATAATCAAATCACGCATCCATGAAGAAGATACACGAATTTATATCAAACCCTTCTGAAAATTCTAATACATTAGAAACAATGTCTTTTTCTTTTTTTGGGGATAACCCAGAAATCCCTAAACTTGCCTCAGCCAATTTGAGTTTGAAACGGGCTCCAATCGAACCTTTAAAACACTGGAAAGCAGGAAACACATCCACATTAAAGACATCCATAGACAAATAATTCCTACTCCATTTGACATCCCTACATTACTTTCATATCAAATATAATTCTCCTCTCACAATATCATTCCCTTCGACAAAAAAAAAAAAAAGAATAAATAAAATTAAAAATAAATCAACTCTTAGTTCCTTCTAAAAGCAAATCTTGTCACTAAAAGCAACAAAATTACGTCAATCAAGTACCATTTTAACCAAGGATCAGTTCTACAAGCTCATAAGTTGACGTTACTAAGGCCACAGAGGATAAATTAAAAACCTAGTAAAATCAAACAACAAGCGATGTCCTAGGTTTTTTGCTAATTCAAAGTGAAGAGAAAACAGTTTACCTAAAAGAAAATCCCACGGGCAAATAGCGTGCGAGCTAGTAAAAAATGAATCACAGAATGCTGCAAGCGACTTCAACTGAAGCAAACATCGGTCCGACTCTGACCCACTCCCCAAGTTTTGTTTTGGCACCAGAGTGAAAACCCAATAATTTTGGTTTTGCCAAATGGGTCCTTATAAAATGTTCTTTTTGCTATAATGGTGCTGACTGTAAACCTATTTACTGAACTGGTCCTTCCTTTCTTTGGGCTGAAGAGGAGCCCAACGAAAAAAGCCAGAGGAGTATGGGCTTGGATCGATTTGTTTCTATGTCCCAAGATACGGCTTCGTCTAAGCTTCGTAGGCCTAGTCCAGTGAGAAGCCCATGGCCAGGAATACAACTATACCTGTTGTTTACGTTCTTGTCCATGGATCAATAACCTTCTGCCGTGAAGGTGGCTTCACTTCCAAAGTCTTCGGTACTTTTACCTACTTATTACGTACTTCCGAGTTACGGTGGACCTTATAGCGATTTGCACGATACTTTTACTAAATCAATCTTAACTAATTCAACCTATTTTCATCATAATATAAAAGTATGATGTACAATTGATTATTCCTAACATTGATTTTCTAAATATTTGTTTATGATCAACCAAAATTTTTTTCTATAATAGAGCAAAAAAAAAAAAAAAGCCCACAAAATAGATAATATTATAGCTCCATTATAGTCTGTCGAATTAAATGCTTGAGTTTAATTATGTATATCCAAGAACCAATCCTTGGAGAGTTTGGTTGGAGAGGTTTTTTTTTTTTTTTTTAATTCTTAAATAAACCAATAACCACATAACTCAAGAACTTTTTATGTTCTACCCTATAATTTTCTAGGATATGAGCACTCCTAGAAAGTGTTATAGTCAAATCCTTTTGAGAAGTGCTTTATGCTTTTTGGGTTAATAATAAAGATAAAGAAATTGTAAGGAAAGTAGGAGAAAGTTGAAATTATAACCTTATTTTGCAACACTTACAAAGAGTAAAATTGAAAAATTAAAAGATTATTTGAATGTTATATTTTGTAGTATAAGAATTATAAGATGTATTTAAATCATGTTTGATACGCGATATTATATAACATTAAACTACTATGTTGTATTAAATAACAAGAAACATATGTTGGTCAACAATTTTGTGTAGTATTATAATATGATGATAATATTATCATCTTGAAACCTAATTTTCAAAGTGATTTAACCTTAGTTGTAGGCTACTTTTCAGATGACTTTTTCATCTCTTTAATCAATGCCATAATTTCACCCTGCTATAGTGAATTAATTGCTACAGTCATTCATTCTGGTGCCTCATTTTTTTGGCCAACACGACTAGCAGTATTATGTTGATGCTTATCTGTACTTGAATTTTCATGCACTTGCACTCTGTCATCATTTCGTGCTACAATAAAAGACAGTTCACTTCACTACAAACAATATTGAAACGAACAAGTAAACGTTTATAAAATAGCAAGGTACGCAATTTTTACATTATTTTTGCATTGAATATAATTATTGAATTACAATGCATCAATTATTGTTATTTCTAAAATATTGTGCAAGTGCAAGTGCATGAAAATTCAAGTACAAATCAGCATCAACATAATACTACCGATTGTGTTGGCCGAACAAATGAGGCAATAGAAGGAATGATTGCAGCAATTAATTCACTATAGCAGGGTGAAATTATGGCATTGATTAAAGAGATAAATAAGTCATCTGAAAAGTAGTCTACAACTAAGGTTAAATCATTTTGAAAATTAGGTTTCAAGATGATAATATTATCATCAAATTATAATACTACACAAAATTGTTACCCAACATATGTTTCTTACTATTTAATACAACATAGTAGTTTAATGTTATATAATGTCGCGTATCAAACATGATTTAAACACGTCTAATAATTCTTATAATACGAAACATAAAATTCAAATAATCTTTTTATTTTTAAATTTTACTCTTTGTAATTGTTGGAAAATAAGGTTATAATTTCAATTTTCTTCTACTTTCCTTACAATTTCTTTCTCTTTATTATTAACCCAAAAAACATAAAGCACTTCTCAAAAGGATTCGGCTATAACACTTTCTAAGAGTGCTCATATCCTATAAAATTATCAGGGCAGAACATAAAAAGTTTTTGAGTTATGTGGTTATTGATTTTTTTAAAAATTAAAAAAATCCTCTCCAGCCAAACTCTCTTAGGGTTGGTTCTTGGGTATACATATTAAACTAAAGCATTTAATTCGGCAGATTGTAATGAAGCTGCAATATTATCTATTTTGCGGGCAATTTTCTTGCTTTATTATAGACAAATTTTTTTTTTTGGTTGATCATAAACAAATATTTAGAAAATCAATGTTAGGGATAATAAATTATACATTATACTTTTATATTATGATGAAAATAGGTTGAATTAGTTAAGATTGATTTAGTAAAAGAATCGTGAAAATAGCTACACGATCCATCCTAACTCGAAAGTACGTATTAAATAGGAATAACTCAGAAGTACGTAATAAACAGGGTTCTCCAGATCAAAAAGCGCAAGTTTGAAAATTTCTTTCTCATATCTAGTAATAAGTTGTGCGAGTTTAGTCAGATGGTGCTTCAAAAACTCCACATTAAAACTGGCATCAATGGCTTCTAAACATGCATCAACCTATGCCAAAAGCATCTTATTGGTTATTTCACTAATCAGGTTTTGGCATAAAGTAAGCAATGTGATATCAAGCCTTGAGACAATTAGGTTGTTGATAAGAAAACGAACTTTTCACCAAGTAGTAAAATCCCTTTTAGCTTGGAAAAACTTCTTCTAGTATATCAATTGTTTTTGTAGGAACACTGAACTCCATAAACTTGTCTATCTTATCGCTCAATGGATAAATAGTTTCAGTGAGGATACTGCTAGGAGTATTATTTGCAAGTTGGGATCAAAACTTTCCTTGAGTCCTCATTGTTTGGTGGCTTGAAGGTGGTAGTGAAAGGAAAATTCACAAAGAAGGATCTCAAGTGAGGAGATGCTGCATTCAATATATAGGTGCATAATCAGATAAACATTATGCCCATGTAGGCACAAAATCAAACTTATACTTATCATACTCATATGATGCTTAACATAGGCATATAAGCAAAACTATAGATATCATATTCACATGAAGCATAAAGCATAAACACAACCATTAAGTGGAAGCTACCACAGTATTTATCAAACATATCCTTAGGAACTTACACCCTTTCACAAGATAGGACTTTTCACATTACTTATCTAATTGTTGAGCCCACATATAACCACTCATTAGTGGTATCTGTAGCAGGGCATTGCTTCAACGGGTCTCCCTATATGCGTGAATCCGCCATCACCCTACAGTGACAACCACGATAGTCCTACTAAACCTTATCCTGTTATATAGAACACATATCATTTACCCTTCCAAATATAGGCCATACACATAATTGGCTCAAGAACACAACACATATATACCTACTAAGTAATAAGAGTTCTGTGTCCTAAGGTTTTAGGCATGAATTTCACTTTCAAACATTTAACATTTCATTAACTTAAAATATCCATGCCATCATATATCAAAACCCATATGCAAAAGATTAAAATCATGATCATACTTCATATCATAATATAGTGTTTTGAATTAAGACATAACTTTCATAATTACTATCAAACATGAATACATAATATAATTACATATATGTTTATTGTGACCCCAATTAAAAATAAATCTAGTTTACTTACCTCAATTGAAGCACAAATGAAACTACAAATAGCTTATGGTGAATCTCTCTCTAAGACTCAGACTCAAACACAAAACACAGACACAATTAAGTGAAAACTTAACCTTTTTATAGATGTTCGAATATACCCACGATTGATTACAATAGAATCGATTACAATGAAACTCACGTAACAACGTGAGAGATGTGGTTATCATCAATTTTTATGTAAGTGGGAATCGTGGTTGCAGTTTAAGTCTTTCTAGGGCTTATGTCCATTAAATTGATGAATATTGCGAACGTGATTAGTTACAGAATTATAAAACCAAAATATTAATAATAGACTAATTAATAAACACCTAATATAAATTATATATATGTACTAATGTGTATATATGTGTGTGTGTGTGTGTGTGTGTACCAAAATTTTATCAAAATTTTGGCGTTACAATTTTTACCCCTCTTATAAGAATTTCGTCCTTAAAATTCATTGGCTTATTTATCAAATAACTGGGGATATTTCATTTGCATTTCCTCTTCTTGCTCCCAATTTGCTTCTTCAACGGAATGATTCCTCCATAAAACCTTAATAAAAGATATTTTTCTAGTTTGTAAATCTTGCTCTTTGCGTTCTAAGATTTTAATAGGTGTCTTTTCATAAGTAAGATCTTCTATAAGTTGGAGTGGCTAATAATTTAGAAGTGGGATGGATTTGGGACATTTCTACTCAATATTGACCATGTGCTCCAGATAATGTAGGTGAAAGAGCAAGTCGATAAGCTACATCACCAACTCTTCATTTCCAAGATTTCAAATGGACTAATATACCTTGCACTCAATTTGCTCTTATTTCCACATCTCATGACTCCTTTCATTGGGAAACCTTAAGGAAAACATGATTGCTAGCTAAGAATTCTAAGTCTTTTCTTCAGTTATTTGTATAGCTTTTTTATCTGCCCTAAACCATCATTCTTTTTCTAATCTTTCTAAGTACTTCATAAGTTTGTTACACAATCTTTGGACCCAATATTTTCTTTCACCAACTTCATTCCAACACATTGGAGATTTACATTTCCTTCCATAAATTGCTTCATAAACAGTAGACTGATAACTATTGTTACAAGCAAATCCACCAATGGCAAATGTTTTCCCAACTTTAAAATCTAAAATATAAGCTCACAACATATCTTCAGTGACTTGAATAGTCCTTTCAGTTTAGCCATCAGTTTGTGGATGGAAAGCAATTTAGTTTAGTTCTCATCGCCTTATGTAAACTCTTCCAAAATATTGAAGCAAATGAATTCTAGATCTCTATCTGAGACAATTGAAACTGGTACTCCATGAAGTCTCACGATTTTATCAACATAGAGTTATGCATAATGATATATAGAATAGATGGTACGCACAGGACGAAAATACGCAGTTTGAAGTCATATTTCAGTTTTCGAGACTTTTTACTAACTCAATCTCACATTTCCTTTCTTGGCCTTCAAGGGCATTTTGGTCATTATTTTTACTCAATATTCATCTTCATTCCTTCATCGAGCCTAAAAAATTCAGTGTTTATAGCTTACCCCTTACTTTGGAGAGGTTTGTGAGACACAAAAGTTGACAAAGTACTCTTACTTCGTCTTTCTTTCTTCTATCTCAACATCTTCAACCTTGTCCTCCTTCTTTTAGATTTTCTCATCACCTCTCTCTTTTCTTCTATTCCCATAAAAAGGTACACCCATTCGAGTGCTAATATGCCCTTGGATGTACTCGTTCAAGGGCTAACATGTCCATCTAAGGGCGGATGTGCTCGTTCAAGGGTTGATATGCCCATCTAAGGGTGGATGTGTCTATCCAAGACGGGTGTGCCCATTTAAGGACGAATGTGCCTATCTAAGGTGAGTGTGCCCATTCAAGGGTGAACGTGCCTATCTATGGCGAGTATGCCTATTCAAGGTTTGAGGTGCCCATCCTAGGGTGAACGTGCCTATCTAAGGCGGATGTGCCTGTCCAAGGGCGGATTTGCCTGTTCAAGAGCTAGAAAGCATCTTTATGATGCTATGATAAAACACTCTTTAATGCACCTACTTCTTAGAGTTTTTAACACTTTTCAGTGTACCTACTTCTTAGGGTTTGGTAACAACCTTCAGTGCGCCTATTCTAAGGTCTTCAAATACTCTTAAGTGTACCTACTTTTTAGGATTTTCAACACTCTTTAGTGTCTCTTCTTAGGGCTTGTACCTATTCTAAGGGTTTAAAACACTCTTAAGTGTACTTACTTCTTAGGGTTTTTAACACTCTTTAGTGTACCTCTTCTTAGGGCTTGTGCCTATTCTAAGGGCTTAAAACACTCTTAAGTGTACCTACGTCTTAGGGTTTCCTTCTAATGCATGCCCATTGGAAAACTTTTATCATGCATTGTTTCACGATCTTTAGACCTTTTTATTCTTTGAGCCTTTGATTGAGTATTCTTCATTCATCTTTGATCTCTTCATATTTTATTTTCGTTGGGTTTCATGCCCCTCTTCTGAGTATTCTTCATGCTTCCTTAGTCTACTTCAGATTTCGTATTCAAAGGGTTTCATACCTAAGTACTATTGCTTCTGTTCTTGATTCTTTTTAATCCACTAGAGAAAATCTCTTGATATATAATTCTGACATTCTTCATTCTTGCGTACATCATGCTCTTTATTGGGTCTCATCGTGCTACTTCTGTAAGGTCTCAACAAGACTATCTTGCATATCGTACTACTTCTGTTGGGTCTCATCAATACTCACTTGCATATTATGCTACTTCTGTTAGGTCTCATCGAGACTCACTTGTACATCGTGTTGCTCCTATTGGGTCTCATCGAGACTGATTTGCACATTTTGCTGATCCTATTGGGTCTCATCCAAACTGACTTCACATCGTGCTGCTTTCGTTGGATCTTATCGAGACTGTCTTACACATCTTGCTGCTTCTATTGGATTTCATCGAGGCTGACTTGCACATCATGCTACTTCTACTGTATCTCCTCGAAATTGACTTGCACATCGTGTTGCTTCTATTGGAACTCATTGAGACTGACTTGCACATCGTGTTGCTTTTGTTGGGTCTCATAGAGACTCACTTGCACATCGTTCTACTTCTCTTGGATCTCATCGAGACTGACTTGCACATCATGTTGCTTCTGTTAGGTCTCATCGAGACTAACTTGCACATTGTATTGCTTTTGTTGGGTCTTATTAAGACTCACTTGCACATCGTGCTACTTCTGTTAGGTCTCATCGAGACTTACTTACACATCGTGCTGCTTCTATTGGGTTGTATCGAGACTGACTTGCACATCTTGCTACCTCTATTGTATCTCCTCAAGACTGACTTGCACATCGTGCTACTTCTATTAGATCTTTTCAAGACTGACTTGCATATCGTGCTGTTACTGCTACGTCCCCTTGAGATGTTGAGCCCATTTCTTTTACGATTATTCTTAGTATTTCATACTGCATTGTAATTCTACTCGATTACTTCTGGATTGTGTACCATTTTGAATTGTGCTTCCTACAAGAAAATGTTTGATGTTTGATGTATGCATGATATCTATCTTAATAATCTTTTCTAGCTATATGCTTCTTGCTTGGACTAGATGGGTTGCCAACAAATCGAGTGTCAAGAGCAAGAGGTTGAGCGTCTTCAGGCTTACGTTACTACTTCTCCAAATATATGTTGGTGATAATGAGTGAAGACTGTCGTCATCAGCGTTCTATTTTTCCCTTCTACTTCTCACGCCTTCCAATGCCACTTCTCACATTTTCTAACATGTTTGAGGCTATTCTTAAAAACCCTTTAGCCTCTCTTGAAGCTTTTAGAGGATGATGATTGGAAACGATGCGAATCCAACAGACTCTTCAATCTGAAATTCCTTCGACATATAAAGCTCGACGTTCCTTTTCTCAAGGAATGCACAACCTTCTAGAATCCTCAGGATCATGTCTTTCACTTCAATAAGCAAGAGCTTCACCCTCTGGAGGAGGGATTCTCTGTCATATTTGGTTGTCATTTGTCTAGTTCTGAGAGCATCATTTACTTATTATCAAGACACCATCGATGTCTAATCTTGCCAACTTTTTTCAACTTTTTGATTTTTACTATGGGTATTCACACCACAGGCAGTTAGGTGACATTTTGTTCCATTATCCCTTTAATTGAGATGATGGATAGGACCTCATCCGGCTGACTTTGCCTTCTTCAGTTTTGCCTCCTTGCACAATTTCTAGTGTTCTCATCAGACGATCTCAAATATCTTCATCTTATGACTATTTTTCCTCAAATGGGCTCTGGTTTCACAACAGTTCCCTTGATTCTGACTGAGACAGTGATTGGACTGGATCGTCTCAGGATGGATTCGAGTTAGAGATTCGGTGGCAGTTTTCTACTTCTTTAGGTATCTTTCTTCTTAACCTTAAATTTTGCCTAAGCCTCCCTTTCCGGTTTTCGACTTAGTGGATTGAATCATTTTTCATTTCTTTCTTTCTCTCTTTTTTATGCTCTAATTTTTGCCTAAGCCGCCCTCTTTGGGTTTTTAACTTAGCGAGCTTGCCTTAACTTTTGCCTAAGCTGCCCTTTCTGGGTTTTCAACTCAGCGGGCTTTTTCTTCTTTTCTTTGATGCCTTAACTTTTTGCCTAAGCTGCCATTTCGGGTTTTTAGCTTAGCAGGCCTGCCTTAATTTTTGCCTAAACCGCATTTTCAGGTTTTCGACTTAGTAGGCTTTTTTTTCTTATTTTTCTTTGTTTCTTTTTCTCAGATTTGGTTACAAGAGAGGCTATCCATTCTAGCACCATTTCTTAAACTTCCTTTGAGATGATTGAGATAATATCTTCCATGATTTTTAAAATGATTAGGGCAATTCTTTGCTTCCTTATTTCATTTCTTACTCAAGATGATTGGATAATCCTTTGTCCGTTACTTCTTTTCATTTCTGAATATGGATAGGTAATTCTTTACCCCCTATATAAATAGTAGTATCGTCTTGGGGAATTTCTTCATTCAACTTCAAAGGCATTATTCCTCTTTCTTTGTAGACATCCATACTAGACAAAATGGCTAACTTCTTCCATAGGTCGTGCTTCTTCACCGTTGGTGACAAAGTTGCTTCTTTAATACATTTGTTGGGAACTATTGGTAGATTTTCTTCATCTTTTCAATGAACCCAATATCCTCTAATAATAGGTTGAAATGCTGAATGTGAGTTATGTATCAATTTGATTTACATTCAAGTTCCATAAGCATTTCTCAAATTCAATAGCTCAATGGTAATGCGTTGACATCGTGATTGCTCACAATTTCGACTCTAAGCCAGAATTATTTCATTCGAGATTCTTCGTATGTGTGTGTAGCCAATCATACTTCACTTATTAAGACTCGAATAGCTTTATGCAAATAGAAACTAGTGATCAATACTCGAATAGCTTTATGCAAACAGAAACTAGTGATCAATCTCTAGAGATAGAAGGACTACCATAAGCCTGCTTTTCACACCACTCTCCACTAATGTAGGCTCATCATAATATCAAAGATCATTAGGAATTTATTAGGCTTGTAATGATAGGCTAGGGCCAAGGTATGATAAAGGAGACTATAAGGTTATCTCACCCATAATCATACAACCATTCTAGTTTTAATTGAGAGTATCAACTTCTTTCATTTATACCCCCAAACTTTGAGTTCTCACCCACCATGTTTGCTTTACTTTTGATTTTGAGTGGCTGCACCCATAACTTTATAAGCAATCGGATTAATACTCTTCTTTCTTTTTCTTTCTTTTTATTCTTTGTTCCGTTTTCTCTCTTTTTCTTTTTCTTTGTCTATTTTCTTTTCTTTTTTGTCCTTCTTTTTTTGAGCTCAAAATTGCACAAAAACTTGTCAACTTCTATACATTCTCCCATAAGCATGGTTCTCAATGCTCTTTTCTAGAATGTTCATATGTTATGAGTGAAAGGTACAATGTAAGAAAAATTTTCCTAGTGTTAGGATATATTTTGTGGTTAGACAAAGAAAAGACTTGATTAGGCTCAATAAGGGACATTAGTGATGATGAAGTAAGTGTAGGTAGGCTTAAAAAACTCAATTGATCCAAAGAAGGCCTAAATCACTTGCTTTACATTGTGAAGCCTAGGATTTCGCCTTGAGTGGTGATCAAAAAGGTTCTAGAGTCTTGTGAGATCTTGACACCAAACTTGATTCACATAAGTGATATAAAGTTCCATATTCATGACTATTGTGCTCAAATAATTGAAGAATCAATAATGAAACTCATCTAGCAAAAAGAGTCAAGCATGCAAACAAGACAATCTCATGTAATACTAAAAATCTATTTCCAACGAGTATCATGATTTTATCAGTGATCATTAAAAGAATATACAACTCTTGTATCATTCTTAAGATAAAGCATTTCAAAACATCATTTCCTCTCTCTAAATTAGGAATTCTCCTATTATCGATCAAGTCTTTTATCGAGCATGCACTTATGCATCATTGTTGTCTGACCCACTGGATTAGTCATACTGCTCTTGATTTTTGTTGTTGCTTCTCCTCTACCTGGCCTTCAAATCTTCTATTTGAATGCCCGAATCACATAAATCTTCGAATGTCTTGATTGGAAAGCCTATAAGTTTATCGCTGATGAAGCTATAGGCTCCATTGATCACTATACGAATCTGGTCTTTCTCTGCAGACCTGGTGGTCATCTTGGCTACCTTAGCTCTCCAACGAACTAGATATTCTAAGAAATTCTCGTTGGGCTTTTGACGTGTCGTCTCCCAATCTCTCAAAGTTACTCCTAATTGGGTGTTATGGCGATACTGTTCTACGAATTGTTCGAATAGTTCTTTCTAATATTCTCGGACTCTCTTAGGGAGGTCATGATACCATACTACCGCATCATCTTCTAGGGATAGCATGAAATACTTCAATATGTGCTTAAGGAGTGGTGGCCATGACGATTGCATACTGTCTTAAATGTGTCTTTGGATTGCCTTTATCATTAAACTTGGGTAAGTTTGACATGCAAAATTCAGGAGGCAAATCGTTGTCTCCAATGAGAAAAATGTCGTCTAGGTCTTCGACCCTTTTTAACCCCTTCTTCTTCAAGAAGGATTGGACCTTCTCCATCTCCTTAGCCAATTACTTGACCGATTCAGGTTCTACATAATTGATTGGGCTCTTCCCCCTATTTATGCCTTGACTAGTTTCACCGTCACCACCACCATTACCCTCGAGTGGCGGCTGATTCATGCAGTTAGGCACATTTTGGAGTGCTTTAATGAGTTGGGCCATTTGCTGTTAAAATGGGATAATGTCAACCCTCACTTGAGCCATTTCAGCATTGTTGTTATTGGGTGCAGCCGTCTCGTCAATTAATTCCTCTTGCCTTGTGAAACGCCACCTCATCTAACCCAAGCTATGATGGCTGCAAAATAAAGGTGTTAGTGTCATGCATGCAGTATGTATGCATGATATGATGTATGCTCATACAAAGGTATATACACCCTATCAGTCTTCTAACCTTATTCCTCCTACACGTGAGGTCGAGTCTCTTTTCCTAGGATATTAGGCCTCATTCCGAAGATATCATCATGAGATTTGGGAACGCGAGATTCTCTCTCCTAATTCTAACGTTCATGTTGATGTTGGATTCTTCATGATTATCATAGCATGGTTTTTAAAACGTCATGATAACCTTAACTCATAGCATATGTTTCCATTTTATTGTTATGGGTGACTTGACATGTGGCATTTGTTGATGGTTCCATGAGGTTTTGAGTTGATTTTATTTTAATCATGGGAAATTCTCATCTATACACATGCATTTTAACATGGGTTTTGGATATTCATCATATTGAAAATTTCTAAAGTCATCTATATGAGCTTGAGTCTCAAGGGTCTAATAGTTTAGGCTCTTTCAAGCGAGAGATGCCCCTTTGGACCGATCTCTTTTTATAATAATTCAATGGTACGTGCTCAAAGGTGGTGATAATAACATGAGTCGTCTAGGGGTCAAATGGAGCTAAAGACTTCTCATGCCAATGCCACATAGCTAGTTTAGGCATTTCATGCTTATTATATGCAGAAGTGCAGTGATACAATGACTTATTATATCAACACAAGGTAATAGGATTTGTTATTTCCATCGAAATCAACTTTTCTTATCCCAGTGGAGTCGCCACTGTGAACGAGTCTTTCATCTCATCAGAGCATTTATGACAACAACATTATATCAAAGCCTCTTTCGAGACTTAAGAGAACACAAATGAGCCATGGGCACGTCTGGAGAAAGGAGTCGTCACCCAATTATTCAATTAAAAATGAATGGGGGCAATCTGATCTCTCGCTTCAGGACCTAAACTACCCTCATCCCTTTGAAGATGGGTTGGAAAAGTTGGTACGAGTCTTTCGATCAGCCCGGATGTAAATCCAGCCTCCACTTGGGAAATACCAAATAAGAATATCTTGTGTTGTTATTTAGTCCACTTAAATGATTCATTTTATGCACACATTCTTATTTTTATCTTTATTAAGCATGTTAGGTGATTATTCACTCAATGATAGTTTGTATATTCATACACAGAAAGAGAGAGGAGAATAGATTATATTTCCTTTCAAACATGGAGGAATGGGAAGAGGATTACATCGTTTGTAATAAAATAGTAAAATATTCTATATATTCGTATATTATATTCAGTTTAAGTAATGGTCCCTTACCATCAATGTGAGTCTACCATCACTTTAAGGCATCATACAATTACACTTATCAATATACAAATTGTTGACCCAGGTATGGCAACCCGGGGGCGGGGGCGACGGAGGATTGAATTGGGTTTCTATTTATAAAAACGAGTTTAGAAAACTTTTCTTGAAAGATCAAAATTATTTAACTCTTTCTTTGAGAATAAAGATGAAGAAGATGAAAATAAAATGCAATCAAGAGAATAGTAATAAAGAACAATCACAAGTGCAAGTAAACATAAAGAGGAAAGGGATAGAGAGAGTGCAAATTCAATTTACGTGGTTCGGCAAACCTTACCTACATCCACGGGCTCCTAGCTCCACAAGCTAGGCTTTCCACTAAGTTGTAGAAATCTTTACAACTTGCTTGATGAACAACCTCACTAAGACTTTTTCCTTCAACTCTTGATAACACTACACCAAGAGTTCTTCTTGATGAACAACCTCACCAAGGCAACTTCCTTCAACTCTTGATAAAACCATACCGAGAGTTCTTCTTGATGAGCAACCTCACCAAGGCAACTTCCTTCAACTCTTGATAATACCACACCAAGAGTTCTTCTTGATGAGCAATCTCACTAAGGCAACTTCCTTCAACTCTTGATAACACCATACCAAGAGTTCTCTCAAGGATAACTTTTATCCTTTACAAGAAGATCTCACTCTCACCATAATACAAGAACAAAGAAAATTTTTACATCAAAAGTACAACTCTCTTCAAAGCATAGATAAAGAATATAAAAGCTCTCTAGACTTAATATTTCTCTTATTTTTTGCTTGATAGATGCTTATTGAATGCATGGGAGAAGGGCTCCTTTTATAGGCAAATGGGATGAACTTAATCAAGTGAAGACACCAACTCCAAATTTTCTGCCCACCATAAAAACCGAAATCTTGTCTGCCATTTTTGTCAATGTTCTGTTTGAAATTTAAAAATTTGCAAAACATAAAAATCTGTAAAATTGAATAAGCTTTCAACGCATCAATAACCAAGTCATTTGGATAACTATAGCTCAAGATATGGCCAAAACACCATTCGGTGCTCATGTGACTTGATTTTTTTTTCTTGTGTCAGTCCATCGACTTGCATGTGTATTATGTCGGCCTTCCATTTGAAATTTGAATTTTTTCAAAGAATATGAAATGTGCTCCATTGAATCATCTTTCCAATGCCATAAGAATCAATTCATTTGGATATTTCTAGCTCAAGATATGAATAAAAAATCATTCGGTGCTCATATGAGTTGATTTTTCTTTTCTGTGTCAGTCCACCGAATTACATGTCAATTATGTCAGCCTTCCATTTCAAATTTGAATTTCTTCAAAACATATGAAATGTGCCTCATTAAGTCTTATTTCCAATGCCATAAGAATCAAGTCATTTTAATATTTCTAGCTTAGGATATGTCTAAAATAGTATTCAGTGCCCATGTCAGTTGCTTCCATTTGTCTTTTAACTTGTATGATAATTTGGACAACCTTGCACTTGAAATTTGAATTTCTTTAAAACATATGAAATGTTATAAATTGAGTAAGCTTTCCAAAGGCTTAAGAATCATGTCATCTAGACATTTGTAAAGAAATATATAACCAATTGATTGAACATTACTCATGTGTCACATTCCTTGAGTCAAACCTTGTTCTTAAACTTTGGTGCCTTTAACATGTTGTCTTCTCCTTAGCTTCAACATTTCATTTTAATAAGCCTCTTCTTGATTTTACAATTATTTCAATAATATTACTCTTTCATATAAATAAACATGTTAGTAAATCATAATGTATCAATGTGTATTGTTATCATCAAAATTATCATGTAGCCTTAGGGCTAACAATCTCCCCCTTTTTGATAATGACAAACCATTAATTACTTTCAAATAATATCTAAAATAAAGAATGAAAATAAAATCAAGAATAAACAAAAAAATGGCACTTGTTATGAATATAAGCAATCCAACCATTTCTCCCCCTTTTGTTATCATCAAATTAACTATTCCCCATAAATATGGTCTCCCCCTTAACATATGCTACCATTCAAAGATTATCAAATAAAAGAAAAATTAAGATATATCTAACATGCTTAACTCTCTTCTAATTATGCAAAATCTATCTTGACTAAGGGGTTTAATCATATTTGGGTCTAGGGACCAATTCCCAAACTTGATTTCTCTCAAATTGATTCAATTCTTCTTGCATAGCCAAAATCTAACTTTCGTCATTTTCGACTTCTTTAAAAGATTTTGGTTCAAATTGAGAGACAAATGCAAAATGATTACAAAAGTTCCTAAAAGAAGATCTAGTTCTCATACCTTGTGATGGTTTACTAATAATGAGCTGTTTAGGGTGAGCTTTTGCATACTTCCATTTATTTCATAATTCTTGGGAAGAATCATTTACTTCCTCAAGCTTTTCTTGTTGAAATTGTAATTCATCTTGGCTCTTTTTATCAAGCCTTAATTCCTTCATTTGCCTTTCTACATCAACAATATCATCATCTAAATTCTTTGAAGAAATCACATTAGTTTCATCAAATTCAACATGCATAGATTTTTCAATAGCAAGAGTCTTTTTGTTAAAAACTCTATATGCTTTATTATGGTTAGAGTATCCAACAAAAATTCTAACATCCACTTTTGCATTAATTTTTCAAGGTTATCCTTGGTGTTTAAAATAAAACATTTACATCCAAAAACTTTAAAAAATTCAATATTGAATTTTCTTCCTTTCCAAAGATCAAAATGAGTTTTCTTTATTAAAGCTCTAGTATGGACTCTATTGATTATAAAGCATGTAGTATTAATGGTTTCGGCCCAAAAATATTTTGACAAATTATTTTCAAGTAACATGGTCCTAGCCATTTCTTGGATAGTCATATTTTTCCTCTCAACAACACCATTTTGTTGTGGAGTTCTAGGTGCGAAAATATTATGTTCAAAACCATTTTCATCACAAAGATTTTCAAATGCAACATTGTCTACTTCACCACCATGATCACTCATAATGGACACAATAGAACACCCTTTATGATTTTGGACTCTTTTTGCAAATTTTGAAAAAGCTTGTGTGGCTTCATTTTTAGTTTTCAAGAATAACACCCAAGTGAATCTTGAATAATCATCCACAATAATAAAAACATAATACTTTCCACCAAGGCTTTGAGTTCTTGATGGTCCAAATAAATCCAGATGAAGTAATTGTAGAGGTTTATTTCAACCTTTTGTTTAAAAGAAGTTCTCACTTGTTTTCCAAATTGACTAGCATCACAAATCTTATCCTTTTCAAATTTTATTTTTGGAAGACCATCAACTAAATCATTTTTAGAAAATTTTGAAATTGTGTCTATGCGAGCATGACCTAATCTTCTATGCCATAACCAAGCATCATGATTAACAATGAAACACTTTTATATATGATCATTAACATCAATATCAATTATATAAATATTACCACATCTATTACTAATAAATAATGTCTTATTGTTACTAACATCCTTAATCACACATCTATTAGGCTCAAAAGCAACAAAATATCCTTTATCACATAATTGACTAATGCTAATCAAATCATGTTTCAAACCATTATCAAGCAAAACATCTTCAATAATAGGTGAAGAAGGGTTACCAATATCACCATGTCCGATTACCCTTCCTTTGGCACTATCACCGAAGGTCACATATCCTCCTTTCTTCATGATTAATCTTGAGGACTTGGAGGCATCTCTGGTCATATGCCTTGAGCATCCACTGTCTAAGTACGACTTGTGTTTGTCACTCCTTTGTTTCTACAATCAACATTCAAAGAGTAACTTTTTGGTACCCAAATGTTCTTCGGTCTTTGGGGGTTAGTTATGGTACTTTTTGGAACCCATATTTGTTTCAAATTAGGATTTCTCTTAACATAGCAAGAATACACTTTGTATCCTTTTCTTCTACAATAAGTACATGAATGATTAGGATTATTCCTAGAAAATGTATGAACAAAATAGTTTTTAAAATATTTTTGATTTTTATGAGTTTTATAACCTAACTCTCTTTTATCAAAAACACACCTCTGGTTTTGTAACATAGAATTCAAATTTTTTGTGCTTTTTGTAAAATTATCAACAATATTTCTCAAGTCATTATTTTCCTTTTTCAAAATAGCATTTTCTTTCTCCTATTTATCAAAATCCTTTTGTTTTAAAATCTCAATTTCAGTTTTTAATAAATGTATTTGATTTTTCAAACTTTCAAAATCTTTTTGCTTTAAAATTTTATTTTCATTTTCTAAAGCTTCATTTATTTCCACCAACTCTTCTAATTGAGATCACATGAATTTTGACTTCTTTTTTAAAGCATTGATTTTTGAATTTTGTTTATCAACATGCACATTTAAATTTTGAAATGCTTAAAGTAATTCATCATATGAAAGCTTAGGATCATGGTTTAGAATACTTACCTCATCTTCTCTTAAAGCCATAAAGCACATGTTTGCCACTTCGCAATTTTCTTTATTCTCCTTCAAGGTGATTTCATGAGTCATGAGAGAACCCATAAGTTCTTCTAATGGTAGTTTGGTGAGGTCCTTTACTTCTTGAATTGCCGTCACTTTTGGCTCTCAAGATTTTGGTAGACACCTAAGAATCATTCGTACCATTTCAACATTAGAATAAGATTTACCAAGAAATTTCAAACCATTGATAATATCCATAAATCTAGTAAACATTTCAGATATTGATTCATCCGGTTTCATCTTAAAAAGCTCATAACTATGAACTAGCATACTAATTTTAGATTCTTTAACTTGACTAGTTCCTTCATGAGTTACTTCAAGTGTGTGCCATATCTCTTGTGCTGTAGAACAAGTAAATATTCTATTAAACTCATTTTTATCTAGAGCACAATATAACACATTCATAGCTTTAGCATTCAAACTCAATTTCTTTTTATCATCTTCACTAAACTCTTTAGATTCTTTAAGCATACTTTCTCCATTTTTAATTTTGGTAGGAACAAAAGGTCCTTCTAAAATAATAGACCATAAATCATAATCAAAAGATTTCAAGAAAATACTCATTCTAGTTTTCCAATAAGAGTAATCACTTCCATTAAAAAATGGAGGTCTAGAGATAGAAAGCCCCTTAACATATGAAGTTGAATTAAAATTTGTTGTAGCTCAAAATCGGTTAAGATTTAAAAAAGATGAGCAACCTTACTCTGATACCACTTGTTGACCTAGGTATGGCAACCCAAGAGGGAGGGTGAATTGGGTTTTTATTTATAAAAACGGATTTAGAAAGCTTTTCTTGAAAGATCAAAATTATTTAACTCTTTCTTTGAGAATAAAGGTGAAGAAGATGAAAATAAAATGCAATCAAGATAATAGCAATAAAGAACAATAACAAGTGCAAGTAAACATAAAGAGGAAAGGGATAGAGAGAGTGCAAACTCAATTTACGTGGTTCGGCAAACCTTGCCTACGTCCACGGGCTCTTAGCTCCACAAGCTAGACTTTCCACTAAGTTGTAGAAATCTTTAAAACTTGCTTGATGAACAACCTCACCAGGACTTTTTCCTTCAACCCTTGATAACACCACACCAAGAGTTCTTCTTGATGAACAACCTCACCAAGGCAACTTCCTTTAACTCTTGATAAAACCACACCAAGAGTTCTTCTTGATGAACAACCTCACTAAGACAACTTCCTTCAACTCTTGATAACACCACACCAAGAGTTCTCTCAAGGATAACTTTTATCATTTACAAGAAGATCTCACTCTTACCACAATACAAGAACAAAGAAAATTTTTATATTAAAAGTACAACT
This sequence comes from Boswellia sacra, assembly GCA_013180625.2. Lineage (NCBI taxonomy): Eukaryota > Viridiplantae > Streptophyta > Magnoliopsida > Sapindales > Burseraceae > Boswellia > Boswellia sacra. The sequence continues at coordinate 175,934 of SNVD02014772.1, read as the reverse complement.
CTCTTCAAAGAGTAGATAAAGAATATAAAAGCTCTATAGACTTAATATTTCTCTTGTTTTTTGCTTGATAGATACTTATTGAATGCATGGGAGAAGGACTCCTTTTATTGGCAATTGGGATGAACTTAATCAAGTGAAGACACCAACTCCAAATTTTTTGCCCACCATAAAAACTGAAATCTTGTCTGCCATTTTTGTCAATGTTTCGTTTGAAATTTGAACATTTTCAAAACATAAAAGATCTGAAAAATTGAATAAGCTTTCCAATGCATCAATAACCAAGTCATTTGGATATATATAGCTCAAGATATGGCCAAAACACCATTCGGTGCTCATGTGACTTGATTTTTCTTTCTTGTGTCAGTCCACCGACTTGCATATGTATTATGTCGGCCTTCCATTTGAAATTTGAATTTTTTCAAAGAATATGAAATGTGATCCATTGAATCATCTTTCTAATACCACAAGAATCAATTCATTTGGATAGCTCTAGCTCAAGATATGAATAAAACATCATTCAGTGCTCATATGAGTTGATTTTTCTTCTCTATGTCAGTCCATCGAATTGCATGTCAATTATGTCAGCCTTCCATTTCAAATTTGAATTTCTTCAAAACATATGAAATGTGCCTCATTAAGTTCTCTTTCCAATGCCATAAGAATCAAGTCATTTTAATATTTCTAGCCCAAGATATGTCTAAAAAAGTATTCGGTGCTCATGTCAGCTACTTCCATTTGTCTTTCAACTTGCATGATAATTTGGACAATCTTGCACTTGAAATTTGAATTTCTTTAAAACATATGAAATGTTATAAATTGAGTAAGCTTTTCAAATGCTCAAGAATCACATCATTTGGACATTTGTAGAGAAATATATGATCAATTGATTGAACATTACTCATGTGTCATATTCCTTGAGTCAAACATTACTCATGTGTCACATTCCTTGAGTCAAACCTTGTTCTTAAACTTTGGTGCCTTTAACATGTAGTCTTCTCCTTAGCTTCAACATTTCATTTTAATAAGCCTATTCTTGATTTTACAATTATTTCAATGATATTACTCTTGCATAATTATCATGTAGCCTTAGGGCTAACACAAATATCCATACATTCATAAATCATACAAAGCTATAATCTAATATCATGGCATTCTAGTCTAGATTTTGATAAATTCTATCATGGTATTCTACCTATTGCTATTCTAGCATAATTCATATCAATTTATTATGAATCATGGCATTTCTAGCCTAAATGTGATATTTCTAGCCTAATCATGACATTTCTAGCCTAATCATGGTAATTATGGCATATTCTAGCCTAATTCATAGTACTCATGGCATATTCTAGCATAATTCAAACTATCACCGATCATAGCATTCAAGGGTAAAATGGTAATTCTATCTATTCTATGCTATTTCCTAGCATTCATCAAAGTAAGTAAATTTCCTTAACATGATTCTAATCATGTACTCTTAAGCATGATTCTTCTCCTAAGCATGATTCTAAAAAAGGAAAGTTTGTGGACTTACCTCAACACTCTTATCCATCTTACGAAATGATTGGGGTTAAAACAATTCATAATAGCCCTAAATATGCTCCTAAGCTTAAAATAAAGCCCTAAACATACTTTTTTTAAGCGAGAAAAATAAAAGAGAAAATAGGAGGGATGAGAGAATTTTACTCTCAAGACTTACCATTTCTAGGTTTAGAGTAATAGAACGCCTAAAAAATTATACTGGAAAAACTTCTCAAATTCTTGAGCGTATCTTCAAGAGGGAGAAAGAGATGATTGTATTCGATAATAAGTGTATCTTAGGAAGTGTGGCTAAGGTGTACTTATATAGGCTTTCTTTGGAGTGAAAATATGATAAAAAATAAAAAAATCAATGTGGGATTCAGGTGAACATGATAGGTGAACAGTATCATATGAACAATGTGATTGCTGTTTGGCCTTTCTTATTTTACAATTTTGTAATGCAATCCATTCTGACCTTTATGTATTCAATTGCTTATAACTTTTTGAGTGCAATTCCAATTTGTGATCTGTAAGTTTCTATGAAAACTATACATCCGTAACTTCGCAAGGTATATGACTCACCATTAGATTCCTCCTAGATTATTTTCTGTGATTTTTTGAAGTCACATGTCAGTTTTTGAGACCTTTCACCGACTCTATCTTGCCTTTCCTTTCTTGGCCTCCAAGGGCATTTTGGTCATTATTTTTACCCAATATTCATCTTCATTCCTTTATCGAGCCTAAAAAATTTAGTGTCTACAAGCAGGCACACGACGTAATAATGGCTGATGTTGTTATCAGTAATTTGTATAACCCATTTGCTATTTGAAATTATTGACATTTATGCTATTTTTTTTGGCACTTGTAATGTCCATCAAATACATTTGCGTTCTAAATTTTATGTTTATGTAAGTGTTTTCTAATTTATGTAAGTATTGTTTATTTGTCGGTGTTACCTCCTATATATTAATGATACCGTTTATGGGATGTACTAATCTTTTCATTTACTTATCGCATAAACAAATGAAATGTAATGCTAACACCATACATAAATAGGAATGAAAAAAAAAGAATATTTGCTATATAAAGTGATGTCAACTACCTCTAAAAAGGGGATGTAATAATAATTACAATGGTAATGAAATACAGAAACTTTACATGGTTAAAACTCTCATGGTATGTAAATGTTAGGCATGCCGATGGAATGTCGTGTCTGAGTAGAGTCTCATTTGACTGGCTGTTTCTGAATCCGATGTGACCATATGTGTACGACTATCCTTCGACGAAGGGTGTTGTTGTTGAATGTCTGAATGTTCCTAAGAGAAATACCTCCAGCTAGGTACTCTATGAACTTCACACAATACACTCCACAAGTACCTCCTCCAACCTTCTGTTGCGGGACATTAGTGGAATCTTCAATCCGCTTAATGTCGAATGGGTTGGTGAGGTACTGAGAATCTCCGTTCGTACTCAGTGATAGTAGATGAGGTACGAGCTCAACCAAATAATGCACGTTATCCTTAACCATCACGATGGGATGTTTGCCATGTAGGAGTCGCAAATGATAATAAGAAGGCGGTTCAAATCCACCCAGGCCGCCACTTAATGCTGATCCTCGATGTGAAAAGGAACATGGAGCTGAAAAGCAAAAAACAAAATTATGTCGTTGGCAAAAGAATTTTATTCATTATACAAAATTCATAATACATCACATGTCAAAGAAACATAATGACCCATTTGACATCCTTCCAAGCTTTATCGATAAGCGGCATCTTCCCTTATGTTGCACAGATCCAGCTCGTCCTCCCAAACTATATCATCCAATTTATCCTCATATCATGTCCACAATCCTTTCACTTTCCCCTAAAGAAGAGAAAATAGTGATTAAATAGAAACATAATAAGCCTATACATTAATTTGCAAAGATATTGTGGTCATTATCCAAAAAGTTGTGTCCAAGAATATTGATCTCTTTACAACATTCGATCCCAATACTTGAGGTCTATGTCATAAGATCTAGAGGTAAACGTCAATGTGCTACAGAAGATATAACGTAAGCATAGAAGAATGCAATAGACAATCGACTATTACATGAAACGGACGCATGAACCTTTGATCTAAGCTACTACAAGGAGGTAGTCAAAATCATGAAAAAATCGCGATTCACATTGCAAACACCAAAGTCAATGTAGCCAATACCCTCTGCCATTCAACTATGGAGGTTATTAGCTTTGTCATTAGGAATAGGAGCAAGAGGGTTAAACAATGGCATCCTAGGTTGGACGAGTGTCTAGCATACAAGTTCCGGACCCTGTACGAGGGGCTCATCTAGTATTACATGCGGTAAAACCTTCTCTCTTTTTCTTCCAAGGAGACTTACAAATAGGCTCCCTTATGCTTTCCTGGAAATAGTTGGCAACCTCAAAACAAAATGAAACCAGTGGGAGCACCATCAAGGACCTAGATGCTTGCTATAGGTCAACTTCTGGTTCATCATTAACTTGTCCTTCATCGTCATTGTCATCCTCATTCTAAATATGAAAAATCAAAAAAATATGCCATTATTACGTCAAATACTGGAAAGTATTAAGTAAATAAATTTGCAGTCGAATTTAACAGACGTACCATGCCACTGTAATCGAAGTGACCACCCAATAAAATAACGCCATCATGGAGGAGTACAATCTCCTCCTGCATCTCTTTGTTCTCTCTCCGTAGTAATTTAACCTCCTCCCAAAGACCCATCAACTTGTGGATGACAGTGGTTTGGAAGTCGTCATCGACGACTAGTGTCTTTACCATAATGACTAATGTCAGCATTACATGCAAGTAAATGCACAAACGTGCATGAAAATAGATGCAACATGAATCTTGGACTTGTACCTTCGTACTGAATGTGTCATCACGTGTAAGAGGTGAGATGCAAGCATGCATCCAATAAAAGTCATCTGTGGGGTGTATGGTCGAAGGTCTATGTGGAAAAGCTTACCCAAGTATGCTACCCTCTGTGTGGAAGGCAACATGTGCAGGGGTAACTAGAGTAGTGCTGCCCGAATGATGTACGCTCTCCTATCAAGGTGATGCCTAGGAAACTGGATTTGCTATATCATGGGGAGATCCAACCTTTGCATCTTCATCAACTACTAGCTCAATTGAGTCATCCGACTGTAAAGGAGCGTGCTTAGATGCAGCCCACTGCAAGTGTGCACCGATCTAGATATCAACGGCTTGACTTAATCTAATATACCAATCTGTTGATCACCCAGCTTTAGTTGGCTCCAAAATGATGAGAGGATGGGTTTGGATTTACAAAATTTAATTTTTATTATGGTATAACAGTGCATATGTATAAACGAAAAATAGTAATAGAATGTTATGGACATATCTTCCTCCTAATCAATATGACATCCATATGACTATCTTTTCTATCGGTGTCGTCGTTGTCTCCAACTTCAACAATCTCGAAACCTTCTCTGCAAACGCCTTGTTTGCCTGATCATATGTATCACCAATATATAGCACTGACTCATACAAGCAAACCTAAATCATAAAACTCATTAAGTCATAACGGCCAACTAAACATGGAATTGAATGTGTACAACCAAAAAAGATGAGAGATATTTATATGTATCTGAATAGCGTATGGCCACCCTTTTAAGTTATACTTCTCATCATGGTCGTCTTTGCCCTTGCCCTTCTTTGCAGCCTTTCATTTCTTGAACTTCCCTAACCTCCCATCCAATGCTTTCTTCATCCCTTTTAGTATTTTATCATAAGACATTGAACCTTATAGATGTTCATTAAACCTATCTAATTTGTTCACAAAATTCAAGCACTTACGGAGACGTATTGACGTTGATCACATGCCATGGAGAACTGCTCCAAAACATAATACATAGCTACTTAACAAAATCTTTATCTGGTATAACTTGAATATCTACTGCCCGAAGCAATGGATAGAAATCAATGAGCTGCATATCCTTACCCACAAAGTATCTATCCAATAGTGGGCATGGATTTAGATCATGAAGAATTGTCTACATAGAGGTAATGAACTTCAAGCCAATGACCAAATCGAACTTGTGTATAGAGAAACGTATAAGTGCCCTTGAGAGAAAGAAATTGATAATAGTGAAATGTTAGAATGAATGAATCAAAGATTCAAGTATGGAAATTTGGTTTGCACGCAATGCCATACCCTGGACAAGGAACCGCATCTCCTTATAATAACCAACTGTCTGAAACTCTTGTTCCAACACATTGTGAAGCAATTGAGATGGAAAGTTAAGATCCTGTGTCTAATAGGTGTCCGAAACATGTATTCTAAAACATGTTTTGTTGTCGCTTAGTCAAAGTAGAATGAATCCAATTAATACATTCCAAACTAGGCAAGTTAGTGATGATGGCATGGTAATGCTCGATGTACGGAGTCTTAAGGTTAAATGAAAGTCCAAACTCATTTGCCATTAGCTAACCTTCAATAAATAAGAGATACAACATTAATACTTATGAAAAAAATACAAAAAAACTGTGAAAATAAACAAATCTGTCAAAATGCTTAACATGGCTCGACAATGTTCGACAAAGCTCGACAATGTTCGACAAAGCTTGACAACTACAAACCGAAACTTGACGCTATTTGGTTGAGTGAATGACATGAAACTATCTCAAAATAAAAATCAGTGTCTGATGTGTCTAACAATTAACAAAGTCATACTATTAGATTTCGGACACATCGGATGTTGGTTTCCTCAAAACAACATAGTTTTACTGTCGAATTCTTCTACCTAACTTCAAACTCTTGGTTTTCACCTAACCGACACTCGACACCTATTATTTTTCATGGTCATCGAGTATTGGTTTCATGAATACTGACATTTGGCTATAGGATTTCAATTAATCGACACTTGATGGCCATTAAAAAAGGTTATCAAGTGTTGGTTGCTTGAAATTCAGTAGCGAGTTGTCAGTCTTCATGAAACTGATACTTGATTACTTGGAAACAAAGCGGCTTTGAGTGTCTATTAGATGAAAACTGACACTCGACATGCGGTATGTAACTTTTGTCTAGTATCTAGCGTGAGACCAAAACGAGGATTCGATGCTTGATACTATTAACCTTTGCCTCGTCCATGTCAATTTCCCCCATTTTTACACTAACCCAACATTCAAATCACTCTAATCATATTACATAAACTCAGTCAACATCCAATAAGCACATTTAATGTTCCAAAACTCCAATAACAAAATTATTCCATTTCAAAATCCAACAAAATCCTTAATTTTTAAAATAATAAAATTTCAAAATGCATGAATCTAACTTTCATTTTCACGAATCTAACTTTTATTTTCATCTTAATAACTTGAACATATGCTCAAACAATCAAGACAATCCAAAAAAAAAAAACCAAAACTAATTGTGTGTATGTTTTTCACTTCCTTACTCTGATTGTGTTGCTGCTCTTCCTTAGTTAAGATTGTGAAGTGTTCTTCCTTATATGCAAATGTAAGAGTTTCGTAGATGCAAATCCTCCGGCTGTGTTTAGGCTTGGAACCGAGGTGGGGCGGGTACAAGGCAGAAGATATCCATCCACACCTTGCTGAATTTTTTTTCCCTGCCTATTTATAATTTTTTCCATATATTTCTCATAAATATTCCATTAAATATGATTATATTTATCAATATCAAGTAAACAACAATCTGACAAACGATACCAATATCAACAGATAAAATCACCTAATTAACTCAGTAAGTACATAAGTACAACATGCTCATAATCATTTATTCATTTCAATTTTACTTTAAACATATCTACTTTTTCAGTTCTGAATTCAATCAATTTGACCACTTTTAATTCAATCTAATCTCATCGAATTAATCCAATCTCATATATAAATATAGAATTAAAATCAATCTAGGAAAAGAATCAATAATCTATTAAAACAATTATATTTGTAATCTAATCCGATTAATCCATAAAAAATTGAATAAATTTTATTGAATTTCTGATCATCCATTACAAATTAAACATGTATATTAACTGAATCTATTAACGTGTATGTATAGTTATTGTTCTAATTCTATCTATTAACATTTATATTAAACATATCAGAGAAATTAAACAAAAAATAAAGAAATTAAATCAAAAGAGAGGAAGAAAGACAAACCTGAGTGAGAGCAATTAGGCCTAGCGGAGGTGGAGGGACGACGTGAGGGCGCAGCCGTGGACTGTGGTGGCGAGTCGTGTGACGATAGAGGAGGGCGCAGCGCAGCTGTGGACTGTGGTGGCGACTTGAAATGATAGAGGTGCTTACGGCTGCAAGTGACCGAGGAAGGCCGAGCTCTAAGAGGGTCGCGTCCGAGTAAGGGAGTGCAGGCTAACTGGCGACGATGGACTAGAAGCAACTCACAGACGGTGTCACGGTGGAGTGGCAACAGTGGATAGAGGAGGTCCAAAGAGAAGGGTGTCGACGTTGGTGGGTTAGGGATTTGAGATTGGGGTATGACTGTAATTTATGAGATTTATATAATTTGTCAAGATTCTGGAAACCCATAAATATTAAAACTTAACAAAATAGCCCTTACTATAGCCTCTAAGTCCTTATATTTTAAAATTTTTCACTTGTACCCTTATACACCATGAGTCGAGGTGGGGCGAGGCCGGTAGGGTTGGAAGCTAGATCCAGCCCCGGACTCGCCCGGGGTGGGGCAATACATTTTCAACCCCATACCCGCCCCAATGATAATTAGGGTTGGGTTTTTTACGGGCCCTGAATCTATTAGGTCAAATGCCCATCCCTAGTTGTGTTTGATTGATTGGAATTTTTTTAGAGTTTAAAGAGAGAGGAAGTAATGAAAGGCAACGGTTATGGAAGAATAAGTGGAGGGAATAAAGTGAGTTAATAAACAATGAATTAATTGAATTCATAATGGTATTCATGTTATTTTAAGGCCAAAAGGTTTATGATATCAAAATTTTATGGGAGTGATCTATATTTCAATCAAGTCCTTTAATTTGGCCTATTTTTTTAATTTCCAAAGGTTTATGCCAAACAGTACTGGATACAAGTGCTTTGTCTGTTTTAAAAACAGACATTACAATTTACAATGCCAGCACAACTACTTTTATTGCCTATTTGAAAGCATTTTCAATAGTCTTAAAATCACTCTAGAGCAGACTTTTGCTTTCTAATGCTTTCAATTCCAAAAATGCTAAGCATTTATCTGGAAAATTTTCAGTTTTGAATCCTGCTAAATAGGATGGGCGCTCCATGCTGGGGCTGCGTGGTCACAAACAACATTGGAGCATGAACATAAGTGGGGGATAACACAAAAGTATATCGTTGGATGATAATAGCTAGGACAACTTTTGCCTCAACCAAGGCCAAGTTTTGACCCACACAGAATCTGGGGCCTAAGCCAAATGGGAAAAATGAGGCTAAGTGCTTTCTGGATTCATTGAACCTCAGGGGATTGAACTCGTTAGCATCTTCTCCCCATATCTCAGTGTCATGATGTACAGCAGTTACGGCCAAATAGAATTGTGTGCCTGCCGGAATGTCGAGGTTTCCTAGCTTAACCTTTTTGACGGCTTTCCTTACCAAAAACACAGCAGGAGGGTAAAGTCGGAGCGTCTCGTTCAATATCATGCTCACCTGTTGAGAAGGTTAAAACAGCAACACAGATGTCATAGAGGAAATAGCTGTATGAAAATTCCTTCTGGAAGAAAACAAATAATTATTTTGTACACTTGCATCTGAAATGAATCTACATCCATATCGACTACTCTGCCCACATATTTAAACAGGTTTATTGTCATAAAGCTACTACTATTCATCTTACCTTCTTTTTTTCTTTTTTAACAGTAATATATATTTTTAGTCTATTGTAGAACTTTCTGTGTGATCCGAACAAGAAAATGTAGCTAATTTTTCTTTAAATAGAACTCTTTATACGTGAGGTCAGCAAAGAATCAAACTTACAATTTTAAGGTCACTTAATTTCGCTGCAACTGGTCGATCATCTTTTCCAGAGACACGAATCACTTCTTCTCGAGCCCTTTTTTGCCAATCTTGATGTTGTGCTAGAAGGAAAAGTGTCCAAGTCAAAAGATTAGCAGTTGTTTCCTTTCCTGCAAAATAGAAGGTCTTGCATTCATCTATTATTTCTTCCACGCTTAATCTATCCTCTTGACCATCTTGATTTTTATATGATGACGTTAAAAGACTAAGTAGATTTCCTGAGTTTTCTCTTGGTTTGCCATTGTTCTTTATTAGCATCCTTATTGAATCACGAGTTTCTGAGTCGAGTCTCCACCTCTCTCTGTTTTTCTTGGTAGGCAAGAACCTGTATATGGTAAAGCCAAAAAGTATTATGAAACATCTCATCCTAAATAATCATAAAAATAAAGAGGTTCAATCTTGCGTATAATTTCAAGGAATGACATTAAACTATGCTAATCATCTATCAATTTTCCAATCATCCTACAATAAAATTGCTAGAACAGAATTTATGTTTTTCACTTTGTTTAACAAGTTACTTCAATGCCCTGGATATTTCTAGTGAAACTAACCATTGCAAAAGAATCCAAGGCATGAACCATTGTCATGTTTGATAAACGTTATTATATTTCAAGAGTCACATCTGAAGCATCAGCAATGGCTACAAAGGCTTTGCACTTAAAAAAGCACTATAAAAGACATACAGATATATAATCAACAATGAACTATTTAACGTGCAATATTACTGTCATCAAACATCAAAATTATCTATCTTCTTTTTTTACTAATCAAAATAGCTCCAATTTCTTTGAATTTTTTAGAGTTAAGCGGCCTCTAGCCTGCTTTTTGTTTCGCTAGGATGGCATTTAGTACACTGTCTTCTACACATGCTGCAATTCAGTGCAACCTTAAAATTTTGATATAGCAGAAACATTTGAATTCTAAACCTCAGCAACAATTTAATACAACACAGCAATAAAAGCAAAAGTCACCTGAACCCTGGAATATAAACACCTCTTGCAGCTTGAGAGAACAGGTGCATTTGTTGTTCCTGTAACTTAAAAATACACTTTCCTTCTTCAAAACTGCTTCCAAAAGCTGTACGAGATATAACATCAGCTGAGAGGTCATGAAGTTCTTTATGCACATCCATCTCAAACTCATCTCTCCCTCCTCTTATTTCCTCCCATTTTTCGAGCATCCTAATGGTACTAGCCACAATTTCCGGTACCCAACCCTATTCATGAGATTTTTGGCCACTCAGCACCTAGTGTTAAATTAAATCAAACTAGCACTAACTATTAGTTTAGAAGAAACCTAACCATATATTTATCAATTGCAAGAAAATTTTTATGTACAAATCTTCAAAGATGTGAAAATATATGTCTGAAAATGCAACTTCAATACCATCAATCTGATGTAATTCGACTTTCAGAGCTTCCAAAAGTTTAAAACTAGATTAGTTTGTTTAAGTGATTGTAAGGCGTAGAAGTTCAACAATATATTTGTTTACAAGATTTTTTTTTTTTTTTAATTTTTTGCTTATTCTTCCACTTTTTATTGTAACTATGAAAGTAATCATGAACAGTACCTAAGAAACCTTGCCTTTTCACATTCTAATTTCCTAAACCATAATGGATTTGGCATTTGAATGTTTCAAAGGATTCCACCAAGCATCCACGAATCAACAATAAGTATCAATAAGCATGTAAACCAACAACATGCAATTGATATTTATGCTTCCTAACTTTTTCAATTTTTGACAAGTCCAACCATCAACAACTATATGCTTGTATTAGAGTTCTCATCAAACAATATGGAAAGCAAAATAAATTAAATTAATATGCCTATTGTGATCCTACTCACAAGACAAAAGCTAAAATCACCCAGCGCAATTTTTACTAATCTTTTTTGTCTTCCCAACCACCCTTATCAACTAGTCATCCATCCTATTGAATCTTATAAAAGTTATAATCACAAAGCCCAAATAATTTAGCATGCCACAATATTCTGAGGGCACCACCACACCACTTAACATTGCTAGTTTGAGTATTTTACAGGTGGACCCCTAAATTATTGACCAAAAACTTTCAAAGCTCACGTGATTTAGAAACTACAAAGACATCATTGTATTGCTTTAATTTCAATTAAAAGCTTAGAAGATAAAAAATTTTAACATTTAATTATATAGGGGTAAACTATAAATTAGTATTCCTACAATCAACTCTGACCAGAATACTGACCAATTATCCTGAATTTATATAAGTAAAATTTATAAGAGTAATATATTGTTTTTCAATAATGCTGAACTTATAATCTAAGTACATTTCAACTCTACAATATGATGTAATAGTCTAAATGATAAAATCTTATTGGAAACACAATTTTTCTTATTTATTTTTTTAATAAATTTTATCATAAAAACTAAAATATCAAATGATAATTTTTTTATTATATTTTAATTGTAAATATAGAATTACTTATTTTTATTAAAAATCGTTTTTCGAAAGACAATAACTTTAGGGTTACCTTAACTCGCTCCAGGTTAAAGGCCTGATTGGCGATCCTCCTGTGAAGAGCCCATTCGTCACCCGTGAGCCCAAGAATTCCCTCCCCAAACAGCAGCTTAGACAAAGGATTGAAGCCGACCTTCTCAAATGAGCCACCCACATTCGTAAGAATCTCCTTTATCATATCCGGTTCGGATATTGCAAGCCTGGGTACTGACCCGACCCAGTACAAAAAGGTTTTCCCATAAATGCGTGACCACCTGTGGTAAAAAGGTGCCGTACGGTGAAGGATGTCGTGGTCAGAGCTTGACATCGGCTTTGACCCGGCTTCTATGTAGAGAAGGCGGCTCTCCGCTGAGTTTCCGGTGAAGAAGCGGTAGCCGGGGCCCGTTATGCCTTGGTTTCTGAAGTGGATCTGGACCCGATACGGGATCCATAGGAAAGAGTGAAGAAACTTCACAAGTGATAAAAGAAGAGTGAATAACACAATAATAATGAGAAGATGGTGCATGGTGAGAGCATAGAGTGAGAGAGGAGTTGATGATCAGATTCAAAGTCACATTCATTCACTCAGCCTTCGAAAAAGTCTTTTTAGCTTATTTTAAGTAGCAGCTTAGCTTTGATGAGTCAAGAGTCAATGGTGGCCTTGTCCAATATTTTTATATGTTTGAGTTACGACATTGCATATGTCATTAGACATTCTTGTCTCTAATTAGAAAAAATATATGAAACAGAAGAACACTCAGCCCATTCACCCAAGTCAGCGACAAATTTGTGCTATCAAGGACCATGAAGAGACGAAGCCTGAAAGTTTTATAATCGTCACAATAACATTGCATGTCTTATCGTTTAATAGATCTATATATACATTTTCTTATATCAACAATAATATAAAATATTGTTATCATCCAAAGAAGTTTGACCCAATTTCTTCCCTGAGAAGAATAAGATGATGAAGAGGAACCTAAAGAGGAGATTGTTGGAGATTAATTAGCAGATGATCAATTAGAAAAATATGGATGTAAAAAACAACAATCATAAATTTGGTTCAAACGGTTTAATAGATATTGTTCACTTTGACACTACACCACCTCACAATTTTGTTCTTAAGCTTCAGGCCCAAAACGAGTTAACTAAGGAAATCCCTATTACCACTTTAAACCTTAAACCGCACCACTCCAATGCACAGGAACGACATTGGATCAATTGTAATTTTATTTCAGCTCACGAAGAAAAAGGTTTCTAGTTATGCCATTAAACTAAATTATACCTGGTACCTACTCTACCCATTAGTGGCATGTTATTTTCATACTTGTACCTACCCTACCCATGAAGGGCATGTTGTTAAGGCACAAATTCTAGATGACCATATTAGAATGACGTGTGGTTAGGGACTTGGAAGGACCTCCCTTCATTAGGATGGAGGCGAGTCCCATGGGTAGGTGATGAGGCTGCTGTTTATAAATATGGGTGCAAATTGAGTGATAATTTGTGCTTTTGTATCGTGTAAGGATATGAACTAATAAAATTTTGGTTAGCCTAATTACAACTCATTTAATTATCGGTGTCACAGGGCTTAAAATACAGAGATAATCAATTTAATAAATGTATCACCCATTTAATAACCTGTTGTAACTACGTTATATTTAATTTATATAACCTATTTAATTGTTATATATATATATATATATATAACCAAATTCTGTGTATTTATATTGATTAAAATTGTTCTACTAATATGAACAAATATTAATATAAAAAAATATAATAAAAATAATTTGAATTTGCCATTATACAAGTTCATTTGCTTTTTAATAAAAAAAATTCATATTCATATTTTTTATTTTACAAGTAGATAAAAATTCATGTCATTAAATGGATTTGCAAGTTTAAGATCGATACAACAAATTTAACTATTTGTGTTATTAAATATGTTAGTGTGTCAAACTACCTCAACATGAATTTGACACTTTTATTAATCATGATGAGTATTCAAATACTAACATGGCACGGTGAATAATCATTTCAACACTAATCAACTAATTTTGAGAGACTATTTATCCATGTTTAATATTATTTAAATATTAATTTCTTTGTTGGGTGGTGTTATGAGATTTGGTTTGAAAAGATGATTAATAACAAGCTTATTTTAGAAGAGAATAGTTTCATTTACATTTATTCTCGTAAATAACAAATTAAAATGTTCTTATTTAGCAGAAAGTAATTATAATTTACATCCTTTTCTATTTAATTTTCAAAATTTAAGTGTCCATGGAGTGACAGCTAGTTCCAGGGTCCTCAGAAAATTAGGTGGACTGCTTAATTTACTCTTCCAAATAAGAAAGGGACATGATATACAAAATTCCAATGAGAAGATATATGTAGTATTACAATTGATCTCCATGATAAACTTAATTAATTACTTACTGATCATACGAGTACTATATTTATTCCTAGAAGAATAGTACTATATATGTATTCCCATTCCAAATTAATCTCTTTTTACAGCTTCGTCCACTGTCACGCTGTTCGTTCAATCTCCAAAAGCAAGCCTTTCCTGAATTCCACATAAGGGTAGGCAACTGGGAACTCATCTGCTTTTGTTTCCACCTGCAAAGAAATTAATTAAGAATAAACTAAGCAAATTATCAACTGGTAAATAAGGAATTGTAGCATTCCTAGGGCAGCTCTTTAGACCAATCACAATCAGGATATCCATGCTGATGAATAAAATAATATTGAAGTATCATCAGCACTAATTATGCAGGTTCCTAAGTGGGATGCAGTTGTTTACCGGATTATATATTAAACTGTCATTTGAGATCTGTAATCCATGCACATTATTGTCATAATGAAAATGGGGCTAAATATTTATGCATTATTTTACCTATAATTCAGGACAAGATGATGAAGGAAGAACGATATTTCTACTTTAGCAAGTTCTGCTCCTGGGCACAGTCTTGGTCCACCACCAAATGGCATTACCTTTTTGCTCATTGCTTTATCCTGCTAAGATTGAAAACGATCAATACCGAGTATAGAAAACAAATATATCGTAGTTTATGTACTGTGCTTATCAAGTCTTTCCTGCAGGGTAATATAATATTTATGCAAGCCTGCTAGGCCCTTGCTCAATTAATTTATTATCATATCTGTGCAAGAGTAATGTATATGGAAAGAAATATGGTTCTGCAAGCTCAATGCGCGCCAGAAAGGGTAATCTAGCCTAGTACAAGCCATAAAATTTATTCAATAGATCAGTTGAGTAGAGGAGGGTACATACAGTCCATCTCCAAGGATTGAAGTCTGAAGGATTTTCATGAAGAGTGGGGTCAAAATGTGTCCCAGTAAAGACTGGAAGAACCTTCCATCCTGAGGGAATGAGATAGTCTGCATGATTGGACCAACTCCAAGGTTTAAGAATTCACAATATTTATTATGAAGCAATAAATAAAAAATGAATTAAATTAATGAAAAAGAAAAAAAAAAACCATTTCGAAAACCTTTGAATATGACATCTTGGAGTGCTTTGCGGTGCACAAATTTGACAACATTTCCGCATCTCATAGCTTCATGTATAACCTAAATGTCATAGCTTAGGGCTTTTGTTAGTGTCCACAGACATGTGTACCCTCTATTTTACATGAAAAGTTAAAAAACAGTGGAAGTGCTGCTGCAGAAAAGAGTTCTCAAACACACACACAGAGACAGATATATGTGTGTGTGTGTGTGTGTGTGTGTGTGTGTGTGTGTGTGTATATATATTTACATTGTAGGTGAACTCCATTCGCTGGTAATCCCTCCAGTTCAAATGTTCCCCATCTTCTTTGCTTTTCCTTATTGCTTGGTGTTCTTCCTGTATTATAATTGAGGAAAGGAAAAAACAAAAACGATATTAAACCGTTTAGCGTTTATATTCATTGGACTTCAAGGAAAGAGAAGACTAATGAAAGAGAAAGTCGTGGAATATAAATATACCTACCTTTAACCTTTCAAAAACAGTCGGGGCACGTCCAATAAAGTAAACAATTAAAGCTATAAGTGTAGCAGTTGTCTCATAGCCTCCAAGCAAGATGTCCAACACTATGCTTACTATCTCTTCATCGCTCAGGCTCCGTTTCTCCAGAATCACATCTAAGAAGTCTCCTTCCTTGAGCCTCTCATCATTTTTTTCCCGTTCTTTTATGATCTCTTTAACTGTACAAGAGAGTCTCGCTCTAGCCTGAACAATTAAGTCAATGACAAATAAAAGTAATGCCTTTTATATTCACGTGAGTTACAGGTGCGGGACCGTATATATATGTGTAGAAATTAATTTGTATTTTTTTTGTACCTTAACAGCATTGGCATAAGCTGTCCCAGGGATATATAGCGGCAAAGAAACGAAACCTTTCATGTAAGTTCGGAAATCTTCAAGTATTTTCAACGCTAGAGGATCTTCTGGCTCAATACTCAAAAGGTGCTTCACCATGAGATTGAGAGTGAACTGTGTTGAATCACAGAAGGCAGGAGTTACAAATTACAAATATCTAATTTTGGATATATTTATATAATTAGCTTCTTTATTTGTTTATATACATATATATATATATATATATATATATATATGTATGTATGTATGTATATAAAATAAATAGCGAACTTGTATATAGAGTAGTGATTCTTTCCTTACCTTTCTAACGTCTTGGCAGAAAGCAATCTCTTTACATTCTTTCCATGACTCCATCATCGAAAGTGACAAATTTTCTACACAACGAAGGAAGAGTGGAGTTGACTTGGAGGAACTGATGAAGCTGACAGCAACATTTCTTAGCCTCTTGTGAAGGTCTCCGGAAACGATGAGTAAAGATAATTTCCCAAGAATGCCATGCATGGGCTTGGGATAGTTTACTTGAAATAGCTTCTCCTCGTTCTGGAGTATAAACATGTTAAGTTCATGGTCACAAGAAACTATGGCCGGGGAACCAAAAAGATGCGATTTGAAAACTCTTCCATACCTGCACACACAATCTCCGTTAATCATTCTTCTGTGAAATCAAGCGTGTAACTCATATATATCAAACAAGTACTTGTTTAGAGCCAAGACCATTAGAAGCTGCAAAATTATTGAACTATATACATACCTGGAGCAGTGTTTCTGCAAGAAATTCCCCATGGAATTTGATCTATGAGGATTGAGGAAGGCAAGAGTCTCTCCACAGATGGGCCACCCCATGCTTCCATGAGGCAAGTTTCGAGGTACTTTTTTTGAGGACAAATAGTGAGGAAGAAGAAGAAGTAAAACCAGTCCTGAGAAAAAAAGTAAAATAAGCAAAAGCACTTCTTCCATTGTCTTCAAAGCTTTTGCTCGCATTACACTTTGACTCTCCTCCGGTGGTTTTGTCCCTTCTGATTCAATGTACATGTGTATATATATATAAACCAAAACCAAATTAAATGGCATATATTTAATTTGAGATTCT
Organism: Boswellia sacra; assembly: GCA_013180625.2. Lineage (NCBI taxonomy): Eukaryota > Viridiplantae > Streptophyta > Magnoliopsida > Sapindales > Burseraceae > Boswellia > Boswellia sacra. Next base: position 158,443 of record SNVD02014772.1, on the reverse strand, counting down.
TTTTTAATTATGAGTTTCTAAAAGAGACCAGACAAGACAAAACTAAAGGATTTGTTTTCATTTTAGCAGATGGGCGGATTTTTAGGCCAAATGGAGATTGTGTAGTGTTAATTATTAGGAATAGTAACTGCAGTCTGGCTACAATATCAAAATTAAATTTATAAATAACCATATTAGCTAGCAGCAGTACTTAGCTTGTACATCGACCAAGTAACATCTAAGATCAGGTACATATTCTTTGACAATGAAGCTTTAGGATATATTATTCATTCGATAGCAATAGCATTGATTTGAATTGAAGATTTTAATAATGGTGAAACCCACTTGTAACTAACCTTATCAACCTGTTTGGATATTTTATCTGGTGGGGTTAATCCATATGTATACCACTCATATATACTAGCCTGATCTGAAGATGTGGCTACTAAATTTTCATGGAGACCACTTTCACAAGTACATATTTAGTCCAATTTAAGGAGTATACTCATACTTTGTTACCAGTCGATTCTTGGAATGAACATTAATTAATTAGCCTTGTGATAGTGTTGGTACAAAGAAAATTGCTTATATACTCTGGACGTGCTTCTTGCCAAAAAGAAGAAACTTACGATACGGGGATTTGATTCCTAATAAATACTAAAACCAAAACAAAACAAGGCAAAAGGGAGGCTCACCTACCCTTGCCAACAGCATAAAGTCCAATTAATTTGCTTTGAATTTCAAACATTCTTTCAAGTTTATGGTCATCCATACATCACAATGGCTCCGGCCATGATGTGGCCCTCCATGTCTCAAATCTTTTCCCAACTTACGTGCGCCTGTTTCAGTCACTAATGCCGAAGTAGAAGTGTAATGGTTGAAAACGTATATAAAATAGAAGAAGGGTTCCCTAAAAGGAAAGCAATGAGGCATCAAGTTAGTGAAGATTCAATCACTTTTGGGAGCTATAGAGAACAAACGTTTTCAAAACGTTTGATTAAGCTTATTTGCTTTACGTGGGTTTGATGTGGATGTTTGTAATGGAAACCCGACCACAATTTAGTGTCCATTTGCCGGGCATCATCAAAAACACATTTTCATATAATTAAACCTAGCTGAGTGGTACGAAGCCTTATGGAATTGGAAAGGTAAAAGGAAGGCAACATAAAGCAATAGCTTTTACTCTGTCCCCTCTTACTGATTGCATGATGCACGTGCAATGGATTTGGGACCCTCAATAGACTATATCTTAAGTAGCTGGATATCATTCATTTTGCAATCATGGCTTATACCCTTTGCCCATATTCAATTTTTACCCTCATCCAATGTAAAACCTTAATCAAGTATTTTGTATCATTCCACAAGGCAAGATTGAACTTTGAATTAGCTCATAATAAGCTTGGAGTGGTTATACAAATTGATTTTACATATACGTACCAAATTTAATTAATGGGTTAACAGTCCTTCCTAATTTCTTTAACAAGAAATAAATCTTATGTTGTGATAAGTAATAATTGATAGATATTAAAAGATGTTTCGAAATTATATTCAGTTAATATTCTGAAATAAGATTATATACATCGAAATTAATGAGTTAAATCATAAGAAAGTTGGAAAACTATCATTTGCATGCAGTTTCCTTTTTAGACCATAATTTGCAGAAGCATACCATGCACCTGGACACATTGATCAACAATGATATTGCCCCTCTCTCTGCCTCTCTGTGTCAAAGAAAAGTTAAGGACATCCCCCCCTCCGCCGGGGATGGGTGGCAACCTGGGGGGGTGTAATCATTCAAGACGATTCTTTTCAAAAAGAAACGTCTATTGATTGCACGTTTGGGCAGACAAATCATGATTATTCTTGTCTTTCTTTTGGGTCGTTTTTGTTGAATTAGTTGAGTACTTACATTTCAATTCTTGAATACAAGTATACAAAGACTCATTAATTCACTGTCTCCTCTCCTTTTGTTAATTTACAATAAGAAATTACAAAAGAAGTTTTCAACAGAAGCGACGAACGCATGGTTTAATGTTGTTGTTTCTAGCTATAGCATCAAGAATCAGAGCGTGGAAAGCAATTAAGGTCTAAATTAAAGCAAGCGTACCCACTATCTCCAGCCGACAGCAAAGGACTAACATTGGGTCTGTACTATGTTGAGACCATGTTTTGGATAACCTATCGTTTATTAAAGAATAAAGAATACTAATAATTTGGGTCCATTAGACCCGAACAACTCATCAGGGAGAATGATTTGCTCCAACTGTGGTCCCCAAATGGGCAGCGACAATCAAAGTTCCATGGATAGCTGCTCTCATCCACTAGCAAGTTATCTCTCTTAATATCTATCTTCCATTTGGTGAAATCCTCTGATTTAAATTTATACTGGAAAAATCATCAATTTAGCTAATCTATTAAGCTAAAAAAAATAGATTTCCCTCTATTTTTGTGTAGCACAAGAGGATTAGATAGTCCAGCTCAATATCTCCGCTAATCTCAAACATATGATCCCTATTGCTTGCAGCCACAAGCCATGGCACCTATCTTCTCAAAGCCCCAGCTCAAAAAGCTGCTCTTCTCTTCTATTCACAACCAAAAGTTTTCAACCAAAAATTGCTAAAGCTTTAAATGAGAACAATGAAATAAAACAAACCTCAGCCGGCAAAATCAGAAGGCAAGTTTTGACTAAAGAAGGTAGAACCAAACTTAATAGCCTTTCGGACAGAGAATTCTATGCCTACCCTCGCTTTGTGACCCATGTGGATGATGGTTTCATTTCCACATTGACCAATCTCTACAGGCAGCGGTTGAGACCTGCCTCAGAGATTCTTGACCTTATGAGCTCATGGGTCAGCCATCTACCTAAAGAGGTCACGTACAAAAGAGTAGTTGGGCATGGACTTAACGCACAAGAGCTTGCTAAGAATCCTCGGCTGGACTATTTTGTTGTAAAGGATCTCAATCAGGACCAAAAGCTTGAGTTCCAGGATGGTAGCTTTGATGCAGTTTTGTGCACGGTGAGCGTGCAGTATCTTCAACAGCCCGAACAGGTAAGAAATGGGGGCTCAAATTTTGTTGGAAATGTTGTATGTTTACTCTCATTAGCTTCATTAGTTTACTTGACCGATGAAAATACTAGTCAGATAATGTCATATTGTTGAAAACAATTGCGTTATTATTTATAATAGTCCTCTTAAGCAAGCTTACCTCTAATAATAAAAATTGTTTGACTGATTGACTTATCCACATCAACGGAATTTAGCAGATTAGACTAAACAGTTCAGAGAACTAAAACTTGAAATGCTTAAAAATTTAACTATTGTCATTACAGGTATTTGCAGAAGTGTTTCGGTTGCTAAAACCAGGAGGGGCATTCATTGTGAGCTTTAGCAACCGAATGTTCTATGAGAAAGCCATTAGCGCATGGAGAGATGGGACTGCGTACAGTCGGGTACAATTGGTTGTGCAATACTTCCAATGTGTTGAAGGATTCACACAACCAGAAATTATTAGAAAGTTACCACTTGATGGAGCTGCTCAAGGCAACAAATCGCCTTTTAGTTGGATTATGAGGTTGATGGGATTGTTTTCGGGATCAGACCCTTTCTATGCAGTGATAGCTTACAAGAACTTCAAACCTGTATATGAATGATATATATGAAATGAATCGTATGAAATTTGTTCCTCTTTTCCTCCTCCATTTATTCAAATGCCTTTGCTATCGACAAGTTTAAAAGGTCAAAAAAAAAAAAAAGTCTCATAGGAATAAAAAAAATGTTGGGCCTTGAGCTTCTATATATAAGATTGGGGTAGATAGGTTATAATATCATAATATACTTAAATCTTTTTCAGTTAGTTATTGTTGTCTCTTGTCAATGAAACTATTTTTAATTTTTGGTTAGATATAAATATCCTATACTATAACTATGAAAGAGTATTATTCTTTCTTACTAGAAATTGTTTTAATTTTCCCTTTCAATGAATTCCTTCTTTGATTGGAAAGAATTGAAAATGCTACTTAGGCCAGCCCAATCCTATGCAGTTCAAAAACAAGTAAAAACCGAATAAGAAAAGATAAAATGAGACATAGTCCAAGAACTGGATAAGGTTATAAATTTTAGATAAAATTACATGACAATGATTGGAATTAGAGATTTCAGATAAGCTTACATGACAAGGATTAAGATTAAGAAGAAAAAAAAGGGGTAGGAGGTAAAAGAGCTTGATGGCTTGAAGACCAATATGAGGAGAGACTTTGGAGGTTCTCTTTCTTTCATATTTCCTTGCCTTCATTTCTCTCATGGTGTTATTTCAATCCAGCATTAAAAACTTAAGTCCATTATTATTATTGTTTTTACTTCTTTCTCTTATCATATCCATTTATCTATACTTAATTTTTGCATCAGTGTCTTTACAGTTACAGGTACATCCCCTACTGTTCGAAGAGGAAGGTACGTAGAATTATATTTCATATTTTTTTTTATTACGTTTAAAATTATCCCCACTGATTCTATTTTTGGCTCCGTCACTGTTTACAGGTAAATACCCTACTGTTCGAAGAGGAAAGCACATGGTGCAATTTGTGAGAAAGGATCATCATGCCGGTCCCTGAGATGGCCCCAACCCAACCAATCCGACAGCAAGAAGCAAGCTTCGGCCTAATCCATTTACAAAGGTGCAAAAAAGAATGCTCCTAAGCGTAGACGAAGCCAGAAAATTGATAAAGGAGGGACAAATTTATTAATGGTAAAATTTCAAAAAAAAATTTTAACAAAAATCATAAATTTAGCTTTCAAATTTATTTAATACTATTAAAATCGCTTTTAACATGATTTTAAATTTTAAAAAATTGTGTGTCAACAAATTTATTTGTTGTCATTAAGTACAATGTAATTCATATTAACATTAAATTAATCATCATATTTAACCTTTAATCTCCATTTCTGTAAATCACTTTTCACAAAATTTGTTACGCATAATATTCTCCCAAAGTTTCTAATGTATATAGATTGATCATGTTTAACAATACAAAGTCCATCCCAAATAAATAAAAATATAACTCCTAGTAGATATCAAATTCTAATATTAATATAGATTTCATGAACCACAACTAAAGTTATTAACAATTAACCAAAAAAATTGTTAAGTTTAGGCTTTTGAATTTTTACTTTATAAGAGAAAAAGAAAAAGAAAAATATGAACATTTTGGTTTAATTATGGATCAATTTGAGAATTTTTGAAACATTTATAACTGTTTTGAAATTACATATCAATTTTTTTCTAAAATGTCAGGAGAGGCAATTGCCCCTCCTTGTCCCTTGCTAGCTCCGTCCGTGCTCCTAAGAGCATTATGATAAATTAATGAGTATTTGAATGCCGCTTGGGTCGATTTTTGAACCAACCAATGGCCATATATAACCAATAAATGTGCCTTAAGTTTTCATCCGTTAAATGTCTAGATTCTTTTACTTTTGGCTTGGGAGGGGATAGAAAACCTATTTATATGATTTGTTAATTAATGCTGCCAATTCGATCTTGTATTATTAATAGGGATAATTCTAATTTACCTCTTGAGGTTGAGCTTAAAAAAATTGAGGATCTCAGTTTTCTGAAATTTAAGATTGCTCATTGAGGTTACTGTAGCACCGTTAGATTTAACGAAAAATGTATTAAACCGTTAAATTTAACGGAAAATGTATTAAATAATAACTTAATGCTAATATTAGATTTAATAAAAAATATATTAAATAATAATTTAACGCTAATAAGTAGTAAAATAGACTATAATACACTAATCTAAATGGTTTGTAAAGCGTTAAGTTACTATTTAATATATTTTCCGTTAAATCTAACGATACTATAGTAACCTCAGGGGACAAATTTAGGTTTCAGAAAACTGAGGTTCTTATTTTTCTTTTCACCTAATATCAGGAAGCAAATTGAAATTATCCCTTATTAATATCTTGTATTATTTAATTTATTTTTAAAATAAAAAATAAAACATTGTTGTATCATTTGTTTTTAGTACAGAAACGACTCGTCGTTTTTGCGCACTTTCTGCTTCTATGATAAACATATCTTGCAGCAGTAAATCATAATCTCCCTCCGTTTACGCGTGTCTGAAGGTCATGTCTTGTTCCTCGGCCGCACCGCTTTCCAAGCATTTTTCAGTGGTGGAAACCTCCTTGACTTCTTTACCAAAAACCCTCTTCACGAAAACCCAAAATCCCTCAAGAAAACCCATAAAGCTCTCACTTTCTGCTGCATTTCCTTTATGGGCATCTCTCCAAGCACACAAGAAATTGTCTTCTTTACGCATAATCGCACTTGTGGCTCAAACCTCAGATTGGGCCCAACAAGGGGAAGAAGAGAATCAGAGTTGGGAAAATCAAGAAATCGCGGGCTCTGTTGACGGTGAAGAGAGGTTTGGTGGCGGGAGTGAGGAGAACTATATTGAACCACCTGAAGAGGCTAAGTTGTTTGTGGGTAATTTGCCATATGATTTTGATAGTGAGAGACTGGCTCAGCTTTTTAACCAGGCTGGTGTTGTTGAGATTTCGGAGGTACCATGAAGTTTGTGTCTTTATTGATATTATCAATGATACATCTCTCTCTCTCTGTTGTGCATATATTGTAAAATGTCTTGGTGCTTTTGTTGAAGGTTATTTATAGTAGGGAAACTGATCAGAGTAGAGGTTTTGGATTTGTGACAATGTGTAACGTTGAGGAAGCTGAGAGGGCTGTGGAAATGTTCCACCGCTATGTGAGTTTCTTTATTTGCTTTCTCATTACACTAATTGATGTATAAATTTTGTATCTTTAACAATCTGACAATGTAGAAAGTGAGGATGGGATTATGTAAACGTGTTATTTCCACTTTCAAGCAATTTTCTTTCATGCATCGATTTATCACCATATCGGTTATTGGTATCTCTAAACTTTTAGGAATATCCATGGCAAATCCGCTGCATCTAATAAGCTTTATTGATAATTCATTGATGCTATGCGCATATTGAGGGTACACGTGCTCCTTTGAACTGAAATTTCTTTGGGTGCCTCGAAGCTAAGAGGGCTGATTAATGTGGTTGAAGACTCTGGCAGAGTATTGTCCAGGCAACATACATTGTCTTTAGTGGTTCCACTTCTTTCTAATTTGATGCTAATATGTCACGGTTAATGTAGAATGACTTATCATGGAAAAAAGTGGCAAATATATGAGTAAAACACAGCAGGGTTCTTAATTGAGCTTGACTGAACTACTTATGTAACGAAGTAATTACAAGTGGTAGCCATGTAATTTAATCTATAGTTTCATAATTTAGTTGCCTCTGTATCTAGAGGAGCTTTATATCTCATTTTTTGGAGGAAGCCCAAGAAATTGCCTCAGTAGTAAAGTTATTTGGCTTTGGTGTCTAGGAACTATAAGATCTAAGATTCGGCTCCAATGGGTGCAACCTCTTCCTTCTGGCCATTTCCATGAACGAATGAACGGAGGTTTACCCATTTGAGTGAAGGGGTCAGTTTGAACAGGTTTTGTGGACTATTCAGGTGTGATTCAGAGGAGAGTTGTTTTCTTTCGGTGCATGATTTTATGTTTTCAGTAGTGTCACTGGGTAGAAGGAAACTCGTAATTTCTTCCTTTAATTGTTTATAAGGGAGAGAACATAGCTGATCAACCATGAGTTTCTCTCTTAAGTATGCGGGCCAGTGATATGTTTTGACTTTCATGAGTTTTTACCATTGGACTGGTTAAGAGATCTATATGCTCATGAGCAGGATGTTAATGGAAGACTTTTGACTGTAAACAAGGCTGCTCTCAGAGGGTCCCGGCCAGAAAGGCCTCAAGTGTATGAATCTTCTTACAGAATCTACGTTGGTAACTTGCCATGGCAAGTGAATGATGCACGGTTGGAGCAAGTTTTCAGCGAACATGGAAAGGTGGTGAATGCCAGGGTAGTTTGTGATCGGGAAACAGGACGTTCTCGTGGGTTTGGCTTTGTTACAATGTCTAGTGAGGCAGAATTGAATGATGCCATTGCTGCCCTTGATGGACAGGTAAGATTCCTGCCGTTTCCTATAGAAACAAACAATTTCCTATTTTGAAGAGTCAAGTAGGCGATTGATAGACATGTGGAATGTTAGGATGTGTTTGTTTGTGTCTTTTGAGCTTCTGTTTTTAAAGTTTTAAAAGAATGTATGGTTGATTTAATTTTTTTTTGAATTTAAAAAATGATATGTGATTAATATTGATTGAAATGTATTGAAAAATGTGCGTTTTTGTAAAATTGTTTTTTAAAAAATGTAAACAAACATAACCTTAGTATGTTTGTTTTCATTTTCAAAAAACTATTTTCTAAAAAAGCACATTTATCAATACATTTTAAGTCAATTTCAACCACATACATTTTTAAAATTTAAATAAATTTAAAACTAACCACATATTATTTTCAAATTTTGAAAACAAAAAGTTAAAATATACGAATAATATTCTTTGCAAATTTTGTAGAAGTTGAAGAAGAGTTTTTGTGTTCTCTTAAGTCATATTTTCTAAAAGGTATAAAACAACTTTTGTGTTGTTTTTGAGTTCAACATTAATGTTTGGAATTGGAGTGTTATGTTTCTGTTAACTAAATAGATTAATACTATATTTCCAAGTCATATCTCAAGTTTAGCATTCCAAATGATGTGACAATCATTTAGGAAACTATATCACTTCCCACATTAATTCAACAGCCACATGGACATCATTTGAGATGCAAAATTTTGGATAAAAATTTGGGACCTATAGTGTCATGTATATCTCTCTCTCTCTTTCCCACACACACACACACACACACACACAGATATATATCTTTTTCACATTTGTAGCACACAAGATAGTTTCTTAACATGTGTTCGTTGGAGGATGTAAATCTTGAAAGAATTCTACTCAAATGGCATAACATATATGTCCTGCAGAATTTGGATGGTCGGGCAATCAGAGTAAATGTTGCCGAAGAACGATCAAGACGAAGCTCCTTTTAGATGTGAGGAGATTTGATGTGTAAGTGAGGAGATTTGATGTGTAACTATTTTAACTCTGGTGTATTCCTTTGTGAAGGAGATTATAGCATTTTCTTATCCTGTTCTTATTGTTTTTTTCATCTGTGCAAGTGAGGAAAAGTATTTACAATTTTTCCGAGTTTAAGTATTCTTCTCTTTTTCATTCAAATATATGATGAATTGATACCCAAACATTTTTGGTATTCCACATAATTGTAATTGCAATTATCACTCTTTATCATGTGTTAATTGCATGGCAAGCAATTAGCAACTTGTTTCTGCATGATCATATATTGTACAGAGATAGTAATGCAACCAGACTCATTGCTATGGTGTAAATGATCAAACCTTTGATGTTATAAATCTAACTGTTAATTTACTTGAGATACAAAATAGACTTATATATACAAATATTATTACTTATTGGCTGTATTCAGTATACAATTAGAAGTCCAACTGCGCCTTGTCTTAGAGAAAAATAATAATAGTGATAAGAGTTTCGGTAAGACACAAGAATAGAAGAGAATAATGAAATGAAGCTTTGAGATGAAATCTTAATGGTACAGACTATGAACATAACAACTTTAGGCTCAAAATTTATACACAGTTCTACTCGCATGACGTACAAAAACATACAGTTTCAACCTACAATTTGTAGTGTACGATGTGATAATCAATCAAAGAATCCAGGATTTGTTTAAGCTTTAAGGCACTACCAAAAGAATGTTCTTGTTCTCAGTGCACATTTACTTGGAATAGACAGAGAGATGTAACAGGCTGATTAACACTTCTCCAGCAAAAACTCATGAAAAAATCTGACAAACTACAGTTGCTGCTAAAACCCAAGAAACTACTTAAGATGAGAGTAGTCTATGACGAGGTCCCTAGCTTTCTCAACTGCTTTTACATAGTAATACAATCTCCAAAGTGTTACATTATCCTGAAAGAAACTATGTTGTCAAGGATTAAAAATTATAAATAGATGCACATTCAACGTTGTGATGTTGTTTCTTTACCTCTTGTTCTAAATCCACGAAAATTTCATTAGAAGATTGGGTTTCTGCCAGTGTACGATGTTGGACAATCTCAACAACGCGGTCAAGATTTTTTGGTGGCAGTTTTTGAATCAGTTTCTGAAGCTCCTGCTTCTCAGAAAGAGTCATAGGCCTATAGATTAGAGAGGAAGTTTGAGACAAGCGCAAAAGTGTTAGAATAGGCCTTCTCACATAAATACAAGAGGCAACAGATAGCAGCACCCTGTCGCTAAATTTACAGTTAAAACCATGCAAGCAATCACATACATATACACAAACAAGAAACAGAAAGAAAGAAAAGACAGAGATTATCCGAAAACAGGATTCCATATATCATAAAATAGAGAAAATTCAAATTTAAATGAAGTCGTGTATATCATTAATTCCCTTTTCTGAACTATTCCTAAAGAAATAATTGTTTGAAAGGAAACGGTTTTAGCAGACATGGTTGGAGGAACATAAAATAAATTCTTAACAACAAGAGCACTAACACAAAAGCTTGGCAATCCTAATTGCTATTTCTTCGAACAAAACTCTCTGACGTAATTAGCATTTGAGACTGCTATATTATAGAAATAATATACAGACTGCAATTTGTTAATCTAAATGCTGACCCTTGAAAACATGAGATCCATGAGGCCAAAAATATTTATATAGAGGATTTAACTTACATTTAAACAAATTTACCATGAAAAGAAAACATACCTGCACTTCAAGACCACAGCATTTAGAAGTTCTTCAAGCTTCCTCTCCATATATCCTAGCTAGAAGTAAAAAATTAAACCTTGGTTCATTTAAAAATGGTCCATTGACAATACTACAAATGCTATAAAATTCACAACATAATCCTGAAAATGAGCCATAGATTACATAGTTGAATGAATGAATGCTTTGTGGTGTTGACAAAGGGGAAGCAAAAGATAAAGGAAAAGCTAACAGAGCATTTTAATAATTTGACTCAAAATACACTACATCAAGTGCATAGATAAAAGTTTGTCAAATTACTGTTGCAGAGAGCTCATCAGAATATTTCTTTGTTGTCTCCTCAACCAGCAAGCTATTATTTTCCAGATGGAACTGCAACTCATCATCCACCTGTAATGAAGGGGGGAGGGGTAAAAATAAAAGCAGACATCAAACATGCATGTATCAGAAAGCACCTGCTAAAACATCTTTGCAAAATTAAACTTGCACCAAGATCATATTAATTAAAATAACTATCAATACATGTTTATTTTAATTCCCCGATAAAGTATCTTTTATACAAAATAAGAGAGCAAAACAAGCAGAACAAAAAACTTATTCATAACATTCAGAGGATCAGACATTCTCAATAACAGAGACGATATAAGTATTTATAATTTCTAATCCAAAAAGGGTTGAACCAAATGAGTCAATGAGATAAACTTGAAACTAAAGATTTAAAAGTATTTACATTGTGTCACAGAAGAGACAGAAAGGGAGGCATTTCAAATTTCAAAGTTGGAAACTAAAATAATGACAATATAAAATGCAAATTATTGGTAATTTAAATTCCAAAAGCCATCTGAAATTCCCACCAAATCTTCTAATGAATCAAATACAAGAGAGAACTTTTCTAACCTCTCCATTTTCTTTAGCAGCACCTGTGTTTGAACCCGAATGAAAATCCTTTTCCTGCCCAAGACTGCTTCTGCAAGCATTGGTTGGAGACTGAAAAACGACATCAGAGTTAATACATCTTTGCATGTGCATCTGCAAGACTATCCATAAAAGATAAAACCCTGCTTGGACACTTTTTGAAAATTATTTTCTGTTCTAAGAATGCAAAACTATTCTTCTATTTCTTATAAAAAAAAAAAAAAAAAAGGAGTCCAAGATGCATTTTTTTCCTTTTCTTCTTAAATGTCTATTGTCAATAGACAAAACAACACGGTATTAAGAGGTACAAATCAAGCCAGCAAAAGATAATTGACTGAAACTGGGTTTCCCCCAAAAAATCCCCAAAACCGAAACACAAATATTGCTAAAAGGCTTGAAAATTACTAACAATAAACCTCTAAACAAAAACTTCAATAAGTCTTCTTATTGCATATTTTCAAAAATAAAATAAATCCTCGACATCAACCATCAAGCCTAACCAATCTTCCGCTGCCCTACTCTAATAAAAAGTTAGAGACGAGGGGTGAGCCGTCAACTCGGTAAGTAAAATCATACACAACCATTTAGTATCTTAAAACAATTATAAAAACATCATAAAATTCATAGTTTGATACTTCAATTCCAAAAATCATATCTTAACAAAAACATAATCATAAGCATTTGTAACATTTTAGATCAAAGAAATCATTCACAATCATTAAAGATCAGAAAACATTTATCGACTCATGTCACATAGTGCCATCCGTAATCCTGATGACCCGACCCACAAATATATCACCTGTAATCCCGGTGACCCGGCCCAAAAATATGTTACCTGTAATCCCAGTGACCCGGCCAAAAATCAGACAATATATCACCTGTAATCCTAGTGATCCAGCCCAAAAGTCGTATGCACACTAATACCACAGCTGGGTTCAGAATTCATAACAATATTTAGATACTATGGACAATGAGTCAAAACATTTCAAAAATCATTGCAAATAACACGATACTCAAAGTACATATACTAATAAAATCGCACACCTCATATTTATGTCTATAACAACATATAAAAAGACCATACTAAAACTCAATTTTTAAAGCTCTTAATAAATTTGAAAATCATGAACTATTCCTTAAACCTCTGCAGAAATCCTAGTATAAATCTAGGCAACAATAATTTTCAGTAATTAATCATGCTATCTAACTAAGGGGAATACGATCTTACCTTGAAATTCTCTGAGTTTCAAAGCCTCCACCTAGCTTTTATATTTAAAACCCTAATTGTGATGTCATAATAATGTCTATATATATACTAGATGAGGTGAAAGTATTTCAAAAGAGATAAAACTCAACCACTATTAATCTCTTCCAATTTAAATCTAATTAAAACTCTTTTATTATTATCATTATCCTTTACTAACTCCCATAATGACTTATATATAGCCCTATCAAAAAAATTACGGTTGTTACATGTCAAAACCAGAAAGCATAACGAATTCTAGAAATAACATTATGAAAACAGAAGCAATGAAATTATAAGGACATCTTACAAATATAAAAATTCAACACCTCAGTTCGTATCATAAACAATGATATCGAAAAAAGCAAAACCAACCTCTCTACAAGATCCACAATTGAGGGGACTGCCATGTGCAGGGATGCTGGTTGAAGAGAAAGAAGAGGACATCTTGGGTTTCTTACAAGGAACTTGCTCTGCATGAACCTTAGATGCTGCACCAATATCACTTGATAAACACTTCCTATTTCTGATTTTAGTTTTTAACTGACACGTAGCTATAACAGGATACAACATCTGCACTAAACAAGTTAAACAATTATTGTGACATTTAAATTTTGAGGGGATAAACACATTCAAATAACAGGCTTGCTATAACCCAGAATCACTGCAAAGTAAAATAAGTTTCCTTCAGCTGTCATCAAGTATAAGTCAATAACCATCAGACTACATACATAGTGTCCCTCCAAAGGCACAGATATTCACTTATCATTGTTCCTCATGGACTAAACTAAAAATACAACTCCGAAAGAAGGATTATAGCCCAATCAATAAACATCATCAGATCAATGCAAAATTTGATTCCCCGTAATTCAATTAATAGTAATTAGTCAAAAGACATCACATATTGCTCTCCATGAATCCCAAATTTGCAATTATTGTTCTCTTTCAAGCAGATGACAACTAAATTAAAACAACCTAATAGTATAATAGCCCAAACAATACATGAACAAACATGCTATACATATTACTATAAAAAAATGCTACACTTACAAAATTTATAAATAAAATTTGTTTACAAAGTTGATGTGGCCTCAAGTGAATAGAAAGATGAATATAAAAAGTTAATGTAACAATTATTGATAAGTAATGTGACATTGCATGAGTGATGTCACGTTAATTTTGTATACAGACTTTGCAAGTGTAACATTACTCATACTTAAAATTGAACTAATACCTCATCCAGTTATCAGTGTCAAATAGAGTAGAAAGCTTAACGTACCTCATCAACGGCCAGTGTAAGATCGAAGACACCCTGCCTTAGTAAGGACTTTAATCTTTCCTTTTTGAAATCTGAAAGCCCAACTTCTATGCTGTTACTAAACAAAGAATGAACACGATTACAACAATCATCAATTTTATCCTGCTCTCGGACATCACTACAATTTTTTCCATGAAACTCAGAATTTTGAGTAGCAAATGGCAGGAAATCTTCATCATGTGATAGAAGCTCTACTGTTTCACGTGTATAGTAACCAAAGTAATCTGGTCCTATTATGCCACGATCTGGTGTTGCAGTCAAACTCTTTGAAGCTTCTGACATAACAAAGATGGCCCCAGCACTGCACATAAAAACCACATTTCACCGCATAGACATATGCATTTACCCATTGCATTAAAATCACAAGTCCTTTCTATTTTTTTTAATAGGAAAAAAAAGTATAAATTGCGATAGTAGCTAAGGTGAAGGTTCTCTTTTGACTTTTAGTTGATGTGATGTTTGCTTTGATTGTTGAGTCAAGTTCAACATGAAAAATAAAAATACGCTTCCAAATAAGTTGTTGGAAGGCAATGAAATATGTACTTAACTAGCTGTGCTGTCGACTTCGTCATTGCTGATGTACTAATAAGCTATGTCTTTAGCTCAATGTACAAGACGAGCAATCTCTATTTTTTATGTTTATACTCATAAACTCGCTTTTATACCAATTATTAGGATTATATGCTTACTACAAGAGCAAAAACTTAAGCTACTAATCATAAGGCAACTTTATTTCCTTCCACATTTTGGAAGAGCGCAGTCTTTATTGGATTATACAGTTAGGAAGCATAGGGTCCCACATTATATGTGTTGCAGGTGAGGTTTTATAGCACCACAAGTTGGCCAATCACGTGCTTCAAGTCGATCTACCATAAGACCAACTCTAATCAAAGGTTCACTTATGACTCTACTCAGCCAACAATCTCCCCTTAGCAACAACATTGGGACTTAGCCCTTGGCATCTCATCTCATTCGAGTAATGATCATAATATCTACTCAAGTCAAAAATTGATTTTTGAACCTAATAAGCGAACAATCTCCCCTTAGCAACAACTTGGGGAGTAAAAACCATGCCATCTCATCGATCTCCCATAAGACCTACTCTAATCAAAGGTAGATTTATGATTCTAATAAGCCAACAATCTCCCCTTAGCAACAACTTAGGGACTCAGGCCTTGGCATCTCATCTCATTCGAGTAACGATCATAAGGTCTACTTGAGTTAAAAATTGATTGTTGACCCTAATAAGCCAACAATCTTTTGGGGACTCAAACTCATGGCATCTCATCTCATATGAGAAAGCTTATAAGACATACTCAAGTCGAAAGTTGACCTTAATAAGTCAACAATCTCCCTAGCAACCCTTGGGACTCAAACCCATGTTAACGCTGATATAATTATTGTTTGCCCCATCTTGAATGATGCAACGCACATCAACTTTGGTGTCTTTTATGATCTACACTTGTAAATTCAACGCTCGTCAACTCAATAAATGTGATCAACATGTCTAACAACTTATCTGAAATCAAAATATCTAACTTATAATAAAAAGTATATTCACCCATCACTACATTCAATACTAAACTCATCAGATCTAACAAATTCAATCAAAATTCAATCAACGTATCTAATGACTTATCGAGAATAATATATTTTATTAAGAATATATTTTATCATTAAAGGTTAAACTCAGTTAATTAAAAAAAAAGAATTTGGGTTTTTCTAAATTTAAAAACAATCCTCCATCAGAAATGAATCAGGTTGAAAACAACTCTAAAATGTTTTCACATATTCTTCTTCAAAATTAGAAAAGAAATTTAGCGACATGTTAAAAAATAAAAAGGTATTATTTTCCATTTTCCAAACTAAGCTGAAGACTCCTAGGACATTGCAAGAATCGAAAACCTAATATGCCCAGACACTCTTAAAGGAAAAAAAAAATAAGAGAGAGAAAGGGGGGGAGAGAGAAGAAAAAGATCATTTTCACACAAGCAGAAACTTACCCAATTCAAGATTACAGCGTAGTGGTTTTGTGACCAAAAATTTTATTCTTACCACTTTTTCGTTAGTTACTGCAAAAGCTCCTCACTAAGTTCTCTGCCTCTGCTTCTCTTCGTCCGTACAAGAAGTTTCAGACGCTCTGCCATCCTCATGGGAATGCTATATAGCTGTGTTTAAATGGGCTTGTGACTACCGCCTAAGCTATTGGGCCCTTTACAAGATGTGTGCAATCGATTAAATTTTAACCCACACCTGTGTGTAAAATTAGACCTGACAACGAATCGTGCTAGGATAATTTCGTATAGTTTTGTATTCGTATCGTATTAAATTATGTTAATATAAATCTGATCTATTAATTTATTGGGTCTAAATCTATAAACACAAATCCGATTGTTAACTTAACGTGTTACCCAAATCTAACCTATTTAACCCGTTTTTTATTTTCAAGTTAGACAATAATATATGTAACATAATTTGTATAAATTCTAAACAAATAATACAATCAATAGTTTATAAATTTAAAATCTAACAAATATTTTGAAATCTATCGAAATATCTAAATTTAATATAATACGAAAATATAAACAAAATTTTATATCCAACATCATTTAAATATACATCTAAAGTGTATTTAAGATAAATAATTGATAACATCTAATTATTGAATGATTTCTGAAAATTAAATAGAACATTTTATAAGTTTCTTATTTATATTTCTCTTCAAAATGTCATACTCATACACACATAAGAAAAAAATGACGTAATTGTATTAGAATAATTTTAATTAGGTTAAATATAATTATAAATTAGTATTTGTTATATTTTATTATATTTTTTATGTATCATAAATAAATTTACTATATTATCTTTAATATTAACGGGTTAAACGGGTGAAACAGTTTTTTATAGTATAAACCCAAACACGGTCCGATATCAAATAGGTTTTATCGTGTTAACCCATTAACGACTTAATCCGATAATATTAGAACCAAAATACGTTTTTATCGAATGGGTTCATGTCGTGTTAACGGGTCGTATAAAATTTGCTAGGCCTATATAAAATTGATTCATCAAATTAGCAATATGGAGATTTGACAACAATTCGAAGTGTATTTTCAAATTCAGAAAATATTTTTTAAGAATATAAATTCATTTAGAATGTATTTTAAATCAATATTAATTATATATTATTTTTAAATTAAAAAATTAAAATCAACCATATATTGTTACTAAATTTTAAGAACAAAAACTTAAAATACAAATACACCCTTATTTGGTTGCCTAAAAACTCTCACTGATGGATTTTTAACATATTTTTTAACATAAATTTATATTTAAAATTTGTAATTATCAATCTAACTTAATTCAATATTTAATGAGTTGGTATAATTAAATACTCATTAAATCTCAAGTATTAGATTATGTGAGATGAATGGTCATAAATTTATGTTAATAGATTATGATACAAAATTTTGTCAAAAGATCTCCTTCCTTGCAAAATTATTTTGAAAGTGATTCTACTCTTTTTTTAAACTCTTCTCTTTTGTTTCCTTCTCCCATGAATGGTCAACTTCTTTCATCTACATATATGCATTTTAAAAGCATATACAATTTTATTTCAAATCACTATAAACAATAATTAACTCCCAATTCTTGTAATCAATTTATATTTACCATTACTTCAAAATATTATAGCATAACCAAGTTGAGGGGTGGTTCAAGTTTTAATAACTTCAGTATTTTCTTTAATTGTCAAATATAGTGGACTTCAGTTTTTGCTTAATGAGTCCCTAAAATGATTATTGCATTAGTACTGCTAGACTTACAATCTACATATAACCTAAACTCTACAACCTGATGTGATAGTTTACCTGATAAAAATTTATTTGAGGAAGAAAAAAAAAAGAAGTTACATCTTCAATAAGAAGTTACATTTTCATATAAAATTTCTTTTAAGGAAAAAAAACCTAGAAACTCATAAGGTAAAATAGATGTTAGAGATGTTTTAGAAGATGTTTATTATCAAGTGGTGTGTAAAGAGTGAAAGAGATTATTTAGGCAAATATTTTAGTTCCAATAACGACATATGTAGTGTTAGATTGGGCGTCTAAAATTAAAAGCATATACGATTTTATTTCAAATCACTATAAACAATAATTAACTCCCAATTCTTGTAATCAATTTATATTTACCATTACTTCAAAATATTATAGAATAACCAAGTTGAGGGGTGGTTCAAGTTTTAATAAGTTTGGCATTTTCTTTAATTGCCAAATATAGTGGACTTGAGTTTTTGCTTAATGAGTCCCTAAAATAATTATTATATTAGTATTGTTAGACTTATAATCTACATACAACCTAAACTTAACAACCTGATGTGACAGTTTATCTGATAAAAATTTATTTGAGGAAGAAAAAAGAAAGAAGTTACATCTTCAATAAGAAGTTACATTTCCATATAAAATTTCTTTTAAGGAAAAAAAACCTAGAAACTCCTAAGGTAAAAGAGATGTTAAAGATGTTTTAGAAGATGTTTATTATCAAGTGGTGTGTAAAGAGTGAAAGAGATTATTCAGGCAAATATTTTAGTTCCAATAAGGGCATATTTAGTGTTAGATTGGGCGTCTAAAATTAAAAGAAGATTTTCAAATTTAATGAAAGGATTTATTAAATTTGTGAACAAATAATCCCACCCATCTAGAAGATGTCGAGACCGGTACAAATAGCCTCAAGAAATTATAACGAAAACTTGACTTTATAACTTCAAAAACCGAGGGGGGAAAAAAGTGAATTTCCTGCCAGGTACTTCAGACAGCAGTAATTGCGCTGCATCTGCATCATGACCTCAAGAGGCTGCAGGTGCATGCGCATTCACCTAAAAAGCAAATTTTCGTACGAATAATTTCTCTTCTCATTTTTATAAAAAAAAAAAAAAAGATAAAAGTCATAAATAATCATCGGATAAAATTCTAATGAGGTCTTTGCCATTTTATCCGTTCATTTACAATTTGTTTCTGCTCGCGATTTATAATTTTTATTTGAATTTTTATAACTAATGCAGATTGACCCAATAAACTAACACCTTGCACATCCCGATCTTCCATAAAAACAATCCAATAGTGACTCATTAAGTAATATTTTGACATTACGACAGGGTATTATACATAAAAATTTAGAGGATATAATCGAATTAGCGATTTTTTTTTTAAAAGGACCAATGTTTTGATATGAATTTAAGAAATAAAAATACGTTTTCGACAGCATAATGCAACGAACAACTTGCAGGGAGTTGCTTTATAACTCATTGTGAAATTGGATTAGAAATGATTTGGTGTCACAAATTTTAGAAGACTTTCAAATGAAAGGCAAATTATTATTTGTGAGTTCATCTAATATATATATATTTACATATATAAAATAAATAAGTGAAACGAAAAATTAATTGTATAAGTTGTACGTTATTTGAAAGAGGAACTCCAACGTACTTCAATGGTTTCCTTAAACCATAGCTTATAGTTATAGTACTATATAAGTGGCTTCTCGTTTGCAATACAGTTTTCTGAAGAACCTTTACAAGCTTGGGAAAAGAAGCAAAGAACAAAGTCACATATCATTCTTTCCACTTTATTATATTCCGAAGCCAACATCATCAAGGTAAACAAACACACGTACGGATAAGAAAACGGGTTTTGTTGAAGATCGAGAAGGTTGACAAAGCGATAATCGATTCGATCGACACCAGGCATCATGCAGCAACAGATGGCATTTCAGCGATCAACAGTGAATGGACAGCCAGAAACAGCTGGCGTGTTCTCAACGTTAGATCGAGATGTGAGGTTGACACAAATCACGAATACCCATGCTCCAGATGGAAGGCATTGTAATGTCAAAGTACTTGTTCACGTAGTTGAGGACATCTTCCGACGAGCTGAGGCCATTGCTGCAGCGGGGGCAACGGTCGGTCTAATTCTAAAGATTCTTTAATCTCACACTTATATATTAGCATATTATATTTTATTTTGATATTGTTGTGTGCTGTTGAAAGAGGACATCATCCATGCATTTAAGTGTTATTTATTTCTTGATTAATTAACTTATTTTTTCTAATCCAACTTTGATTTCAAGGAAACGCAATCATCTATAGACTCTAATTTGGATGACCAATCTGGTCCGCGTTTGGCATTTCTCATTGACAGAATTTGCTGTGAGGTGCTTACCGTTTCAGCATAATTAACTCCCAATTTTCTCTGCACATATATGTTTCCTATACATGACTATAATTAACTGACTGGCTCTACATAATATTATTGATAGATAAAATGTAAATGCTCCGGTGGTGTGGAGCCACATGCAATTGCGATATCAATATTGACCATGCTATCGGGTTATTCATGGGATGCCAAATTGGCGCTAGCATTATCGGCTTTTGCAGTGACTTATGGCGAGTTCTGGCTTGTTGCCCAGAATTACACCTCAAACGAACTGGCCAAAACCGTGGCAATCCTCAAGCAATTACCTGAAATCTTAGGCAACTCTAGCGTGCTAAAGCCCCAGTTCGACGCAATTAAAAATCTCACCAGAGTAATGGTGGACATCAGCAAGTGCATTCTCGAGTTCAGCGAGATACCATGGGGAGACATTATTGTAGAAGATTTTGAGGCCCTAGCCATTGGAATAGACCATGTGCCAGTTTCTGTGTACTGGACCATAAGAAGTATTTCGACTTGTGCATCCCAACTTATCGGCCTTACACTATTGGGACGCGAGTAAGTATAATAAGCTATATATGTGTGTGTGTGTGTGTGTCCCCTTGACATGCTCAATTTGATGACATGATAACCTTGCCCTTATGACCACTAATTATATATATCAAACATCAACAATTTCATCGTAGACTCCTCTCAAAACTTGCAGGACTTGGAATGATCTGAGCCATTGGCAATTAGAAATATCAGAATAGTATTCTTATAATTGCAATCAATGTTATTCTATGAGAGCCAACTAGATCACCTCCGAATTTATTAATTGCCTGTGATTAAAAGAGTGCACTATACAAGAAAATGTTTTATGTAACGTTTATGCTTACAAACGAACTTTTCTGTCGGGCTTCAGGCACATGGTATCAACTACAGAAGCCTGGGAAATATCCAGCTTGTCTTACAAGCTCAACAACATAGACAGCCACCTAAGAACTCAGCTGCAGAACTGCTACAAGCACGTAGGTAAGATCAAAACTTTCGGAAATTGGTTGATGAATGTATATATCGGAAGTAATTACATAAGCAACATCATACTCATTTAAGATGGGTGGTATTTATGGAATCTCAACAGAAAAAAAGAAATTTCTTCAAGCTTATCAAAACCTCGTACATTTGTTTGAGACGGTCCACAGTGACAACATGAGGATTCTCAAGGCATTGATTTACCAGAAGGATGACATACAGCCGCTTGTTGATGGAGTCACCAAGAAAAGAGTTTGCTCGCTCCTTTTCTCTTTCCTTTTCCCTGTTACCATTTTAGCTAGCTAGCTAATCAAATACATTCTAACATTTATAAATTCCCCACTTTTGATGATAATTCTGTTCTCTGTTCCATAACCAATTTGGCACTTTTAAATAGTTTAAACATAAAGCAAGGATATTATGTATAGGACTTAATTTAGAAACAAATAATAATAATAATTGCTTATTATAGAAATTAGTATTCCATCTTTCCAATGTATAGTGCTAATTAAGCCTTTACATTCTGCATGACAAAAATAGGTGAACCTTGACGTCCTAAGGCGAAAAAATGTGTTGCTGCACATATCAGACCTAGATATCGCGCAAGAAGAGCTGGCTATTCTTGAGCAGATATACAACGATGCTCGGGGATATCCAACTAGGCACGACAGTCACTATGAGTTTGTGTGGCTTCCAATTGTAGACCCAAACTTCACATGGACCGATGCCAAGCAAAAGCAATTTGAGGATATGAAATTGGCCATGCCATGGTACACAGTGCACCACCCTTCATTGATTGATCAGGCTGTCGTAAAATACGTGCAGGAACATTGGAAGTTTGGAAAGAAGCCTATTCTTGTGGTCTTAGACACGCAAGGACGAGTTGTATGCTACAATGCATTCCCTATGATGTGGATTTGGGGGAGCTTGGCCTTCCCTTTCACCACCTCAAGGGAGGAAGCTTTATGGAAGAAAGAGTCTTGGAGACTTGAGTTGTTGGTGGACAGCATTGATCCATTGATTCTCAACTGGGTACCTCCCTCATCATAACACCTTAGTACTACTTGCATATTAATTCAGATGACAAAGCTTTCCTGTTTATATATAAAATTTAAGCATCTGCCTTAGCATAGCCATAGATATTGATATTTGAAATTTCTTGATTTATCAGATTGCGGACAGAAAGTACATTTGCCTGTATGGAGGAGAGGACACAGAATGGATCCGAAGCTTTACAAGCACTGCAGCTGCTGTTGCTAAAGCTGCAGGTATAACCCTGGAGATGGTTTATGTGGGAAAGAGAAGCCCTAAGGAACGCGTCCGAAGGAACAATGCGATCATAGCTAAAGAACGACTCAGCCATTACTGGGCAGATCTAACCTCGATCTGGTACTTCTGGGTTAGACTAGAGAGCATGTGGCACTCTAAAAGTCTGCTCGGCAGAACTGTTGAGAATGACACAATAATGCGCGAAATTATGGCAATGCTCAGCTATGATGGCAGTGAAGGTGGATGGGTTGTGTTTGCTAAAGGATCGGCTGAAATAACCAGAGCAAAGGGTGGTATATTTTTAACTTGTTTGCAACAGTTTAATCTGTGGAAGGAGCAAGCACAGAAAATTGGTTTTGTCTCTGCGATGCAGGATCACCTGAGGCAGCTTCACTCTCCACACCACTGCAGCCGACTCGTGCTACCAGCTACTGCTGGAGTGATACCAGAAAAAGTGGTTTGCGCAGAATGTGCCCGCACCATGGAAAGGTACATCATGTATCAGTGCTGCGACGAATGAGCAGCGGCCGCTATTTTGCTTGCAATGATATATATGACTTGGCTCTTTAGTGTTTGTAATTAGATTACTAAGTGCTATATTATACATTGTACTTCGTGATTTAAGCAAATGATGTATATCCATCTTTTTCCTTAAATCTTATACATTAAATAGCCCAATCTCTATTTCTGTGAATGTTCTGATGCTGGGGGCAGGCAGAAATATCAACGGCATAACAAATTATACAAAGTAATTAATGATGGATTAAAACTGGAATCCTTCTAATTCTCCAGCGCAGCTTGGCTTTCTTAAAATGAGCTATAGCCAGCATGCATCGAAGAACATAGAGATCATTAACAATACCCATTTATTTAACATTTGATGAGCGGAAATTTGATTTGAAGAAGACTATTGCGAAGCAACTATCCCCCTTTCCAAGACATAATGATTGGCTCACCAAGTTGGGCTAAGCTCATCAGCTACAATGATGCCATCTGTACGTCCCTTGTTGCAACTTGCTGAGGACTTTATGTTTGTGGGCCCTGGCGGCATATAGGGCCAATTTGGGCCTAGTGATTGGAACTGAATTACTTGTGTCCAACATATTTGTAGTTTGAAAACTTGCACTCAGTGATTTACATTTTTGTAGATGGGTGGATTTTCCACCACTTGTCACTTGCACATGCGTGTGTAACCTATGCTGTCTTTATTTTATTGGTTGCATTATCGGCAAATATCATTGGTTAAAAATGTAACAATTAGTATTGGAGGACTGGACAATGCAACATTCTTGTATGCCCCCTCTACCGTGTAACATGGACACAAGAATGAGTAATGAAATTCTCCCCTTAAAATCTCTTACCAATTTTTCAATCTCTGCCATTCCCTCCCTCCCGTTTTGCCTCTCTCTCTTTATTTACTTTCTAATATTTTAACTCAATGGATCCCACCGAATTTATTGCTTGTAATCATGTTGTTTGCATATTCTGGAAATTAATATGTATTTGTCTGTGAGCACTCGACTTTCACTTGAGCAAATTTTACTTGAATTTTAACACGTTCTCAGCACAAAGTGCTTTATGAGCTTTGTATTTTTTTATGTGTTGGGTTATCTAACTGTCACTGACTATTTGATGAGTATGTTCTGTAATTATTATTATATTGAATCCTTCGCATCAAAAAATAAAATTAGCTCATTATTTTGTTTTTTTTTATTGTTATTTCTATGTAATATAGGTAAATAACGTTGGAGAGAAATATACGTGGTTTAGAATAGTAAGTGTTTATTTGCATGATTATATAATTGTCTACGAAATTTTTGTGAAAATGACTATAAGTCTAAGGAGATTAGTTTTTAAGGAGGTATTGTCTTCACTAGCCTTTCCTAGAAACTTTCCTAATGTATTTAATTATACCAACACTTACTACTAATCTAGGTTTATTATTCACTTTGAAATATTGGGAAGATGTCAGTTATAGCAAGTCTCCAGTTTGCTGTTTTTGATGAGAGAGATGAAAAATATATACAATGGACCAGAAGTGCAAAAAGCCATTTACAGAAAATGAATCTTGAAAACCCATCAAGGAAGGAAACTAGACTTCTTTACAAGACAAAACAAAGGCTTTGAACTTCCTTCTCTATCATTTGAACGAGATTTTATAAGCCAAATATCTTGATGAAGAAGACGCATTAATTTTGTGGAATAGCGTAGCTGAAAGATTTCATCACCAGATAGATGTTATGCTTCCTCAAGCTAAACAAGACTATAGCAACCTACTATTTCAAGAATTCAAGACAGTAGTTGATTACAACTCAACACTTTTCAAGGTTACTTCATACCTAAAGTTTTATGGTTAGAAAATAATTGATGAAGACAAGATCGATAAGACTCTAACAACATTTCACCCCTCAAGTATTATTCTGCAACAAATATTTCGACAGCGA
Source organism: Boswellia sacra (assembly GCA_013180625.2). Classification (NCBI taxonomy): domain Eukaryota; kingdom Viridiplantae; phylum Streptophyta; class Magnoliopsida; order Sapindales; family Burseraceae; genus Boswellia; species Boswellia sacra. Next base: position 133,271 of record SNVD02014772.1, on the reverse strand, counting down.
CATTTTAAGAAATACTCATATTTAATCACATACCTCTTAATTGTTGAGAAGAATAACGAGATCTTATTGTAGAATAATCAATCATGCCCAACTAATTCATTACAATAATTGGGAGTTAATATTAATTTGAAATATATAGATAAACATATGATTTTCAGAAAATGTTATCAGGAGATACTAACAAATAAAACCTTAAAAGATTTGATGACAACTCTAATGGAATCGACAACTTTGTTCATTCATTGACATTGTGCAATATTAAAGATGGTGATTGCTAGTTTCCGTGGGGCTTGTTTGGAGGTCTAAGTCAGCTAAATAAACGAAAGGATAAGATCTCAAGGCAACAAAATTGGATCTAATGCCATTGATATAGTAAGGTCGAGGAACAGAGTAATACAATTCCAAACAACTCGGAATGTAACAAATAAGTTTTTTGATGGCCAAACCCTTTCTCTAATTCTAATCTTTTGAACATTTTGAATAAAAGTCATGTGCCTTGCGTATTACAAATTACGGGTAAATATTACAATTTACAGATCACCCGTACCTTCCTACCATATTATTATAAAAAAAAATATTTTTTGTATTTTTATACGAGCGTTAATCCTAACTTTTTAAAATTTCATCCTGAATTATATTTTTATTAATTTAATCATTAAATATATATAAATAACTTAAATATGAAGGGTTAAAATGATCAATTTTTTGTTCAGAGGGAATATCGTGTTTCTTTTTATTTCTTCCCTAATCCTATCTTCATCTTTTTCCTTCTATCTGCACACCCCGACCGACCTGCCCATCTTCATCTTTTTCACACCTCTCTCTTCAATGCGATAAACACCATTTGCCCACAACCACTGTCAATTCACGCGAACACCACTAACAACCAGATTACATTTCGTCACCCATTGTCAGATCCGCTAGAAGAGACGCATCAACTCGCCCTTGCAACTCATGCAAGCACTACCTACAAACAAATTATACACTGTTGCCCTTCAAATCAGCCAAAAGAGAAACACTGAGCATCATCCACGGGATTACCCACTAGCTACAACTAGATTACGGTAACTGCCAAAAACCCAAAAAAACCCTTCACAGCTCGTGGGTTAGTGCGAATTAGCTCTATTTGCTCTTTTTTTTTTTTTTGGATTCGCCTCCATAATTGGATCCTCCTGCAGCCCACTTTTTCCATTTCTATTCCAATCACGTTTGCTTTGGGTTGTTTCGCTTGCATTGATTTTTTTTATTATTATTCAACTCCTTAATTTGATTTTCTTTCTTTTTATTTTATTTTATTTTTCTATAAAAAATGTAAATTTCACAGTAAAAGAAGGAGAGACACTGTGGAAGGCTCATGATTAGAACATTGGATTATACAAGAAGAAAGTAACAAAAACAAATCTGACCTTCATTGTTAATGTGTAAAGTAAAGTTTTATGTTGAAATGTTGGAGCGTCATGTTATTGTTATGGTGTGCTCATTTTATTTTCAAATATTGAAATGTGATGCCTGTTTTTCCTATTATAGAGTATTTTCTTGGAATATAATGATTAATGGGTATATGAGGAATGGGGAGATTGATGCTGTTAATGTGTTCGATGAAATGCCTCAGAGAGACATGATTTCTTGGACTGCCTTGATTAATGGGTTTAAAGGAGGTTATTTTAAGGAAGCATTAAAATACTGCAAAATCTTCTCTTCCTTAACCCTTCCTCTCCCCGTTTCCTCGCTAAACATTGCCATGGTGCTTCTGGTGGTGCTCCAATGCATGGCCATGGGTGACTAGCTTGGTGTCTTTTTTTGTTTTTTTTAATATCAAGTTGAAGAATGGACAAAATATGATGTGAATGTTATCTTAAAGTTAATAGTTGTCATGATGGTAACGTGGAAGACATTTACTAGATCCTAGGTTTGAATCGGACTAGCCAAAACTTTCTTTATTTTCAAAATAAGTTTAGGTTAATGGTATTTTGATAATTGCAGATATTTTTGATGTTTAAGGGTATTTTAGTAATTGATTAAAGTAATAGAAATGTAGCTCACGATAAATTTATGAAAAAGTAGGGTTAGCACCATACAAAAGTATAAAAAGGGTTTTTTCATAATAATATCGTAAAAGATAGAGGTGGTATGTAACATTTATCATAAACGCCACTAGTCTTTAAAAAAAAAATTTTACTATTTTTTATGCTAATGCAATGTAGTCGTTCCTCGAGAAATTAAGAGAAAACATATATAGTAGTATATATCGAAGCCATCATCTGATAATTGTACTTAAGATATTATAAGAGTTTCTAAAGTATTTCAACTTTATAGTTGCCACGACATAGTTATCCCAGCCATTGAGGACAAAATTTCAAATATCACGCTTAGGAGAAGAAGAACAGTCCAGTTAAAAGAAAAACATAAAACAAAAGCATATGTGACTATCTTGAGAAGCACTTAGGTATTTGCTTTCAGATGATAGCATAAGGCCTATATGATATTAGTTGTATGGAAGCATTTGTTTAATTGACAACATAATGCCCAAAAAGTTACTAAGAGAATGTTCCTTTTTTTTTTTTAACTTAAAGACTTATTTTAAAAAATTTTTAACTAAGTAAAAGAAGCTAAATATTTTTATTTACATTTTATCTAAATGGGTTGTTATATGTGATGTTAGGATAAAGATTTATCCTGAATAAGTTTAAAGGTTAGAATATTATTGTGAGGTATAGGTTACATATATCTTTAAAGGACTCAACTAAGTGAGAGCGTCGTAAAGGTCGTCATTGTAAGAATTGGATTGTTTTCTAAAACTCTCATGAGAATCAAGATTAAAAGTATGATCATTAAAGCGCTAATTTGTCAAAATCATGTCTTTGTCGATATTATTTGTGTGATAGTTTGAAGTTTGATCAAGAAATCGAGTTTAAGACTTTGTTCACTTAGGTTTCTTAAATAGATACTATCTTCACTAAGTGCAGTTTCAAATCCGAAGGGTACCTACACCCATTGCATAATAGAATATTGCTCTTTTTATATATATGAATATATATATTATTTTGATGAGTATATCTAAATATTTTATTTTATAAAACTTTTAAGTTTTAAACCTTTTGTGGGGCACTGTTGGAGATAAAAGGTTTAAAACAACTATTTTACATGATGAGTTACAATATTAATTTGAGATTTAATTTATCATGAGTTATAAATACATAAAACATAAGTTACGAAAATTATTATTTGTAACTTACATATTTTTATTAAAGACTTTATGGCTTGGGAGTTACAAGAATTAATTTGTAAGTTATCTAAGTTAGGAAATTACTATATAAAGAAGTTTCAACATTCTAACACTATGAGAATATATTATAGTATTTTTTTATGTTTGTGAGCAACCGTGACACATGAAGATATGTTATTTTCTTCCGATGATCGTGCTCATCACGGAGATAAGCTGTAAGTACTGAGTTGTATCTTGGAGTCCTTGAGTGCATAAGGAGAGAACTCTGTGGCTTTAGAACAATGCATTTAACATGCCTCCCAAGTGCTCAATCCTCATATTTTCTTACTTTATTTCTTTACTTGTTGCATTTATTTAATTTAGTTCTTATGTTAATTTAATTTATATTTTATTATTTCTTCGATGTGTTGTTGCTTGATTTTATTATTTAGATTTATTATAAATATTCTCAACAGATACTGCACGAAATCATGGCATTGTTCAGCTATGATGGTAATGAAGGTGGATGCGCACTGTTTCCCAGAGGATCAGGTGAATTGACCAGAGCAAAGGGCATTACCTTGTTAACTTGTTTGCAACAATATAATGTTTGGAAGGACCCAGACTTGGTCTTTTGCCTGCATTGCAGGAGCATCTTAAGTAGGTTCACACACCACATCACTGCAACCGACTTGTGTCACCAAGTACTGCTAAATTGATTCTAGGAAGAGTGGTTTGCTTCGAATGTGGAAAGCCCATGGAGAGGTACACCATGCATAAATGCTGTGATAAATAAGCATCTGCAGCCATACTACCAATGATGCGATACTATTATGGGAAGATTGCTCTTAATGATTACTAAGTTTGCAATAATTTGACTTGTTTGAGAGTTAAGACGAGCCATGAATGTTTGTATTCTGATTACGCCGCTATTTTACTTTATGATACAAGGAATTGGTGTTTATCCATGTTTTCCTTGAATCTAAATAAATTGTTTTTTTAGCTCTGTATCTTTAATTGTTCTGGATATATATGCTAACTAATAAGAAAACAAATTATTGGAATAATGAATCAAAACTGTAATTCATCTAATTGTCATATGACAACTCGGTTTTCATCACTTAAGCTATTGTAAGTATGCAATAGAAAATAATAGAGATCATTAACAATGCCCAATTATGCAACACTTAATAAACATAAGATTATGCAGAACATTTTGAATAATATATATGATAAAAAAAGAAACTACTCTATTTTAAAAGCAATTGAGGTTTTATCCTCTGCTTCACGCTACCAATAATTTAGCCAAAAGATTAAAACATATTCTTTTATACTACAACCATCTCTCATATGAGGTTATGTGGCTTCCAATTCTAGAGCCATAACTTCACATGGCCCGACGCCAAGCAAAAGCAATTTGAGGATATGAAATTGGTCATGCCATGGTACACAGTGCACCACCCTTCGTTGATTGATGGGGTTATCGTCAAATTTGTCAAGGAAAAGTGGCATTTTGGAAAGAATCCTATTTTGTGGTCTTTTCCCACAAAGACGAGTTATATGCTACAATACACTCCTTATGATGTGGAGTGGGGGGAGCTTGCCTTCCCTTTCACCACCTCAAGGGAGGAAGCTTTATGGAAAGAAGAGTCTTGGAGACTTGAATTGTTGGAAGACGGCATTGATCCTGTGATCAGCTGGGTAACAGATCTCTCATTGCAAAACCTTTAATTATACCTATATACATGTTAGTACAATTGGCTGGTGAGAGGTGCCCATGGTACTTTTGATTTTATTCATTACCTATCCTAGCATTAGTGCAAATATTGATATTTGAAATTTCTTGATTAATCAGCTTACTGAAGGAATAAGTTACATTTGCTTGGATGGAGGAGATGCCATAGAATGGATCAGAAACTTTACAACTACTGCATCTGCTATTTCTAAAGTTGCAGGTATGTCCTTGAAAATGGTTTATGTGGGAAAGAGAATTCTCACATAAATGGTTTCGAAAATGGTATGTCCCTGAAAATGGTTTCGAAACACAAAGGGCTGCATATGAAGGAAAAATGCCACAATAGCTAATGAAAGATTCAGCCACTGCTGGGAAGATCTAACCTTAATTTAGTACTTCTGGGCGATGTTCTCTAAGGGATCATTTGAATTGACTATTGCAAAGGCGAAAAGTTTTTGACTTGTTTGTAACAATATAATGTGTGGAAGGAGCATGCGCAGGATATTGGTCTTTTGCTGACAATGCAGGAGCACCTTAGGCAGCTTCACACACCACATCACTGCAGTCGTTTCATGCTACCGGGTACTACTGGAATGATACTAGAAGAAACGGTTTGCTACGAATGTGGAGGCTATTAGAGATATATAGTATTAATCCACCAAATAACACATGCTCAATCAATATTATTTTAGATATTAAAGAAACAAATAACAAAATAAATAACAAATATAAAACTGTAAAAGTAAGTTAGAAAAATATGAACTAATATAAAACTGTAAAAGTAAGTTAGAAAAATCTGAACTATGCTTTGAGAGGCATGCGTAAAGTATTATCCTAAAGCCAAAGATCCTTCCATTCGTGCAGGTGAAAAACGGTTCGCAAAAGCTCCAAGATACAACCTAATAGCTTTCAACCACTCTCCTCAATGAGCACGATCATCGGAAGAATATGAACCAGTCTATAAAGTCATAGTTGCAAAATTGTAGAACTTTTAAATTGAAAAATGAGGGAGTGATGGCTTTGATAACAAGTTTGTGTGATTGAATCTAAAGACCTCCTTATATACTAGTGTTATAGGCTTTGTAACCTACACAATTACTAGTGTAACTGCTATACCATAATGTGCTTAATAAATTATGTAACTTACAAATGAAATAAATTTTGTAACTCATGCGCACCATTATGATTTTATAACTTATGAATTTAAAACCTTTTACTCCAGCAGTCCCTCATAAAAGGTTTGAAATTTTAAAAATTATTTTGCAACCTTATATTATGCGATTGATGTAGGTGTATTTTGAGCTTGAACCTACACTTTGTGTTAATAGCATCTATTTGAGGTACCTGAGTGAACCATGTCTTAAACTCAGTTCCTTGACCAAACTTCAAACTATTACACGTATAATACCGATAAAGACTTGGTATATGGGTTAGCGCTATTAAAGGTCATGAGCTCAATCTTGATTCTTATAAGAGTTTTTAGAAAACAGCTCAATCTTTACGGTCTCGGCCTCAACGACGACTTTCACTTAGGTAAGTCCTGCAAAGGTATGTATGACCTATACCTTGCAAGAGAATGCTTACCTTTGACTTATTCAAGGTAAATATACCTTTCCTTAACATCACATTTAAAATACTTTTGTCTTAGGGATGAACTGAAGTATATCTTCTCGAAGATATCTTCATATTAGTAGTGCTTAACAAGTCATGTAATATGGATTATTTCTACCCATTGAACCTGTTTAATAGGATCTCTAATCACAGAGGTTGGGTTACCTCCCAAGGTGACTCCTTTATGAGCTTAGGCACACCCCTCTCGACAATTCTTCAATAGCTTTTCTTGAAAGCCTTTTAGTTAACTGATCAGTAATATTTAACTTAGATTTAATATACTCCAAAGTTATAACGGCATTGCCTAAAATACTTTTCACAGACTTGTATCTCACTCTTATATATCTGCTTATTTTTTTGTTTGTTTGAGTTTGCCTCACCAAATCTATAACTACCTCAGAATCACAATGTATAGGAATATATTTCTAACCACCAAAGTCATCTCTATGAAAAGACTTTTGATCCATTCAACTTATTTACAAGTAGTGTCTAAGGCTATGAGTTTAGACTCTATAGTACTTCTAGAAATGAAGGTTTGTTTCTTCGAACCTCAAGATACAACTACTTCTATTAAAAGAAAAAATATAACCACTTGTAGATTTACCATCTATATTGTCTGTAATCTAATTAGCATCACTATACCATTCAATAATATTTGAAAATCCTTTATAGCATAAAGAGTAATCAATTGTTCCTTTAAGATATTTAAACATTCTTTCTAATGCAAGCCAATGCTCTTCACTAGGATTATGAGTATATCTACTAAGTCTACCAACTGCATATGATATATCAGGCCTAGTTTTGTTTGCTATATACAACAAAGATCCTATAATTTGAGAATACCTTAATTAAGACGGTGGTTCTCCTTGATTCTTCTTTAACTCAACTTTAGTATCATAAGGAGTAGATACTGGCTTAGAATCAAAGTATCCAAACTTCTTTAACATTTTCTCAATGGAATTTTGTTGATTTAGAGTAATGCCCTTAGAAGTTTTCTTTATTCTCATGCCTAGAATCACATTTGCTTCACCCAAATCTTTCATATCAAAGTTTCTAGATAAATAAGACTTCACATCATTTACTATCTCCAAGTTCGATCCAAAAATCACAATATCATCTACACACAAACTCAAAATAACGCGTGCTCTATTAATCTCCTTATAATATACACACTTATCATGTTCATTGATCAATAACTTAAAACTACTTCATCAAACTTCTCATGCCATTGTTTTATAGCTTTGCTTGCTTTAGACTATAAAGAGACTTAACTAACCTACAAACTTTGTGTTCTTGTCCTTTCACTATAAAACATTTAGGTTGTTTCATATAAATTTCTCCATCTAAATCTCCATTTAAAAAAAAAAACGGTCTTTACATCCATTTGATGAATAACTAAATTATGTATAGATACTAAAGCTATCAAAATCCTAATTGTTGTAATACTAGATACTGGTGAGTAAGTATCAACATAGTCTATTCCTTCTTTTTGTGTAAATTTTTTTGCTACTAGCCTTGCCTTATACCTATCTATAGAACCATTCAGTTTCAACTTCTTTTTAAATACCCATTTACAATTTATTTCTTTGTTCCTAGTGGAAAATCCACTAAAACCCAAGTGTTGTTTTGAATTATAGATTCAAATTCACTATTTATAGCTTCCTTCTAAAAAGGTGCATCAATGGAAGTTACAGCTTCATTATAAAAACTAGGATCTCTTTCTACCAAGTAAGTATAAAACTCTTCTCCAAAATTCTTTTCTTTTCGAGGTATTTTACTCCTCTTAGGTTCAACTTGTGATTCATCAACTAAAAAATTAGTAAGCGTTTTCTCATTATCAATTGATGTAGATGGACCATAAATAGTTTTTTGAATCTAGTTCTACAAGGAAAAATATCTTTAAAATAAGTGGCTTCTCTAGCTTCTATGATTGTGTATTGAATATTCCACTAACTTCAAAATTTACAACTAACAATCTATTTGCACTCCTATTTTGGGCATATACAATAAAAACTACATCTATTATTTTTGGCCCTATTTTCTTTCTCTTAGGCTCAGGTATACTAACCTTAACTAAACACCCCCACATTTTAAGGATTTTAAGATTAGGAACTCTTCTTTTCCAAATTTTATAAGGAGTTTTCTCTAAGTCCTTAATTGTTATTCTATCCAGTATAAAACATACGGATAATATTGCTTCCCCTTACAAATTCTTTGGTAAACCAGAACTTAACAACATAGAATTTACCATGTCTATCAAAGTTCTATTCTTTCTCTCAACAACCCCATTAGATTGTGGTGAGTAAGGTGGAGTTAACTCATGAATAATCTCATTCTCTTCACAAAACGTACTTAAAGCACTTAAAGTATACACCTCCTCTATCAGATCTAAGCTTCTTAATTCTTTTATTTAATTGATGTTCTACCACATTTTTGTATACTTTAAATTTATCAAATACCTCATCCTTAGTTTTAATCAAGTATACATAACAATATTTAGAGCAATCATCAATAAATGTTACAAAGTATCTATTTCCTTCTCTAGTAAGTGATCGATTAGAATCACAAACATCACTATGTATAAGCTCCAAGACTTGAGTTGTTCTCACAATTGACTTATAAGGCTTCTTAGGTTGTTAAGCTTGAATACAAATCTCACATTTGTGTTTAAAATCAATTATAGCTTTAGACACTAAGTCAATCCGTCATTCTTTTGATTTTTCTTCAAAAATCCAAGTCTTCCATGCCAAATATTAGAAGTTTCAATATTAAAAACTTTGGAAACTTTATTAAAATCTTGAAAAATTATTCAACTTAAATAAGCCATCACAAACATAACATTTACCCACAAATACATTATTTTTAGAGATTACAACTCTATTGGACTATAAAACAATTTTATATCTTTGTTGAACTAAAGAAGACCCATTAACAAGATTTATTCTCATTTCAGGCACATAATGCACTTCTTTAACAATTAAAGTCTTTCCAGATGTCATCTTCAATTCAATATCTCCAATCCCAAGTACTTGTGTGGTAGTATTATTATCTAAAGTCACACTTCCTCCACTTGAGTTCTGATAATTTTTAAAATAACTTCTATCAAAACAAACATGAATATTCGCACCTGAATCTAACCACCAATCATTATTTTTATAAGTAAATTTAACACTCAAAGAGTTAGAATTATTATACCTAATGAGAGGTTCATTTGGTTCACTTGGACTTCCTTCTTCTAAGACATGTACTTGACCATTTTGATCTTTATGATGTTACTTAGGCTTAGATTTGTAAGCTTCCATCTTTTTGTAATAGCAATCCTTGGCCACATGATAAGTCCTTCCACAAACATTACAAATCCTATCCCTTTTTTTTTGGAAAAGTTATTTAGTAATAAAAATCCAAAAAAATTATAATATACAAAAATCCGAGAGGCATACCCCAAGAATTACAAGAAGGACGTAAAGTCTAAACATACAATCCAATAAAAGATCAAAAATAAAGGCCACAAGCGACCTAAAACAAAGTAAAAAGGCCACAAACGGCCTTAACAACATAAATGATAAATGACCACAAATGGTCTAAATAAAAAAAAAAAAAATACAAGAGCTTCAGCCGTTCTTGTTTTTCTTCTTCTTACCCTTCTTTACCGGGGTAGCTGGGGTGTCTGTATGAGTATGATCAACCCTATCAGATTGATCCTCATTACTCAGCCTATTCAAAGGCTCAAAACGGGAGGGCGAAGTCTCAAGAGGTTATCCTGTGTTTATCTGCCCTGATGAAACAGATGCCTCGCGACTGGTTGAACAATGGATAGTACCCAAAAGCTTACCTTGGTCGGTCGCAAAAGGAGATAGAGAGTCAGAATCTGAGACTGACTCTGTGCTCAAAACTGTAGCAGCCTTAGGAGGCACAACTTGCACTGAAGAATCTGCTGGAATAGCAACAGCTTTCGAACTCTCAATGATACAAATCCTATACCCTTTGCCTTTAGAATTCTTAGACCCATTATGTTGATTATTTTTATTCTTAAAGCTCATTTTCCTAGGTTGAAAGCCATTTCTCTTATTGTTCTTGAAATTCCTAATGTTTTTAGCTAGGTTTACCTTAGTATTTTCAATTTCATTAATAGTACCCGCTCTATTGTTCTCTTCAATTGTAAGTAAGTTAATCAATTGTGTCATGGAAAGAGTTCCTTGTCTATGTTTTAAAGATTTGGAAAAATCAGACCAACTAGGAGGTAAATTTCCTATTAAACATGACACCTTAAAGTCTTTACTAACAGTGGTATCATTCTTCTCAAAAGTTATTGGCACTATTGAATTTGATTTCTAATAGGTTTAGAGAATCCACCATTTTATAAAGATTAAAATTTAAAACAACAAATCTATCTAGACTAGTGTCTTCTATCGCATAAACAGCTTCAAGAGTATTCCACAATTCTAAGGCATTTTTGGTAGTCTCATAAACGTCATAAAGATGATCCGATAAAGAACTTAATATTCTATTATGGCATAATCTATCTCCTCTTTTGACATTTGAGTAGTGGAAGTAAAAGTGGAACTAGAGGCTCGTTCGGTTATGGATTCGTTACTAGGTTGACTAGATGGTTCACTAGATTGACTAGTTGGTTCAATCGCCGAAATTAAACCCTAGAACAATAAACCAATATCTCAATTGTCTCTACCATCTCCTAAAATTTTGCCCATTAAATTTACTAGGTTGACACACTATTTGCTTCCTTAATCTTATTCATTTTCTTTAAACTAAAAATATCTAAAAGCAAAGGAAATAACAAATATAAAACTGTGCACAATATATAAAATAATTGTCGCTAATTATTCAATATGTAATTAATAAAATTTAAAACTAATTAAACAACTTGCAGAAACTTAAAAATATGTAATCGACATTTAAAAATTAAATAAATATTTTAAATTTGAAAATAAAATAAACCGTTTAGAATTTGTAAACTAATAAATTAATTAATAAAGGTTATAAAAACTTTTAGTACCAAAAATATTTTAGAATTGTAATGGAAACTTAAATAATTAGGATAAGAGTAACGTCACCTTCAGCCTTATAAATAAAATTTAATGTATTAAAAGTTTCAAACTTTGTCTAAAGAGTAATGCTACTCTTACAAACTACTTTTACAAACTCATTCATACAAACTGACGTTGCATGATGTGATTTGATAAATAAATACAGTAATTTGATAAATATATGCTAATAATAAATAACATTAATTAAGATAGGTGATGTGGTGATCATATAGGGATGCCACGTTAGTTTGTATGGGTAAGTTTATAAAAGTAGTTTGTAAGAGTAGCATTACTCTTGTCTAAATAATATATTATTCTATTGCAAATATAACTTCAAGTCTTAAATGAATTAAAACAAACTTTAAGAAACAATTATGATATGTAGAAAAATACTTTATAAATCACCTTGCAATAATATATATTTTTTAAAAATCAAACCAAGCAACGATTTATTAATTAAATATTAGATTATAATAAATACTCACACAATTATATAATTAGAATAAACAAATTATAATTTATCAAACATATATGAATATCAAAACAAACGAGTGAGTAATCTTTGGCTTTAGATTGTTAGAAATATAGTATTAATCCACCAAATAACGCATGCTTAATCAATATTATTTTAGATATATTAAAGAAATAAATAACAAATATAAAACTATAAAGCAAGTTAGAAAAATCTAGCATGTGCTTTGAGAGGCACGCGTAAAACGTTGCCCTAAAGCTAAAGAGTCCTCTCCTTCGTGTGGGTGAAAAGCAGTCCTCAAGAACTCCAAAATACAATCCAATAGCTCTCAATCACTCTCCTCGATGAGCACAATCACCGGAAGAATATGAAACAGCCTATAAAGTTGTAGTTGCAAAATTGTATAACTTTTAAATTGAAAAATAAAGGAGTGATGGCTTTGATAACAAGTGTGTGTGATTGAACCTAAAGACCTCTTTATATACTAGTGTCGTCGGCTTTGTAACCTACATAATTACTAGTGTTACTCCTATACCATAATGTGCTTAATAAATTATGTAACTTACAAATGAAATAAATTTTGTAACTCATGCACAATTATGATTTTGTAACTCATGAGTTTAAAACCTTTTACTCCACTAGAGGCACCATGGAAAGGTACACCTTGAATCAGTGCTGTAACAAATAAACATCATGTATCATGTAGACTACTCAAGTCATACTCTTCTATTGTATAACTTGCTAGCTAGTCTTTAATTAAAAGTAACTTACCATAATAGTACTGCATGCATCATTGGTAGCATAGATGGTCGCGGTTGTTGGCCCATTCAAGAACGAGAATTTTGATTTTGTGAACGGGGCTTTTATCCTACCAAAGTGTTTGCGATTATGACATTGTGTCAAAACCTCTTTTGGAACTTAAGAGAACACAAACGAGTCATGGACACGTCTAGAGAAATGGAGTTGCCACCTAATTTTTTTATTGGGAATGAATAGGGGTAATTCGTTCCCTCGCTTCAAGACCTAAACTAGCCTCATCCCTTCAGAGATGGGTTTGAGTTAGGGACAAGTCATTCAACCCGCCCAGATCAAAATCTAGCCTACATTAGGTTATACCAAATAAAAATACCTCATATTGACATACAGTCCATCTAAGTTGTTCAATTTAAAAACATTTCTAATTTCATCTTTATTAAGCATGTGAGATGATTATTCAATCAAATAACAATTACAAATTCATCCATAGGAAGAGGGAGGAGAATGGATTACATTTCTTTTTAAACATGGTGGATAGGGGAAAGGATTACATTGCTCTTCAACAAATAAAGTAGATTCTACTTTAACACTTCAAATATAGTATTCATTCATTCCTATAAATCACACATTCAAATATCAAATATAAATAGTCAATTCGAGACTCAATAGATAATGAATTGCTCACCACCATATGTGAGTCTATTCAATGTCTATTAAGCCTTTTCAAGCATATACTTATATATTCATTCATTATAAGTAATGGTCCCTCACCATCAATGTGAATATACTATCACTTCATGACATCATCCTAACCATGTTTCTAATCATAGTATATTCATATATTCATTTATTTCAAAATACAAAGCCATAATCTAGAATCATGACATTGTAGCCTAGATTTGATAATTCTACCATGACATTCCACCTATTACGATTCTAACATAATTTATATTAATTCAAAAGGGATCATGACATTTTTAGCCTAATCATAGCATTTATAGCTTAATTCAAACAATCGAAAACAATCAAAATCAAACAATGCTATTCTAGTCCAATCCAAGCATTTAAAGAGCAATATGATAATTCTTACATATTCTATGCTATTTCTTAGCATGCTCCAAAGTAATTATAAATTTTTCTAACATGATTCTAATTATGTGCTCCAAAGCATGATTCTAAACATTCGCAAAGAAATTAAATTCCTAAACATGATTCTAATAAAGAAAGGAAAACGAACTTACCTTGACACACTTATCTATCTCGTAAAATAGATAAGGGATTAAATAATTCGTAATAACTCTAGCATACTCCTAAGCATCAAAATAAACCCTAATCATACTTAATTCTAAGTAAGAGAAATAAACGAGAATGGAAGAAGAAGAAGAGATGATTGCTCTCAAGACGTACCCTTTCTGAGTTTAGAGCAATAGACGCCTACAAATCTTTGAATTGGAAAAGGCTTCTCAAATTCTCAAGCATGTCTTCAAGAAAGAGAAAAGATAATTATATTCAATAACCGGTGTGCCTTGAAAAGTGAGTCAATTGGAGTTTATATAGGTGAGGGTTAGAGTTGAAAAAAGGAAGCAAATAAATAAAAAAGGAAGATTGGAATCAAAATATTCCAAAATTAGGGGGACCAACAACCAGACGACTATCGATCAACAGCCGGGCATCTGTTCTCCCTTTAGTTCTTCTTATTTTGGTACTTTGTAGTGTAGTCTCTTCTGACCTTTGTCTGTTTGATCATACATAACTTTTCAAGTTCAACTCCGATTTTTGATCCATAAATTTTTACAAAAACTAGACATCCGTAGATTTGCAACGGTATATGATTCATCAATAGATTCCTTCTAGATTAATTTCTGTGATATTTTGAAGTCACATGTCAATTTTTGAGACAATTCATCGATTCCTTCTCACCTTTCTTTTCTTGGCTTCCGAGGGCATTTTAGTCATTTCTATCACTTAACATTTATCTTCATTTCATCATCAAGCTTTAAAAATTTAGTGTCTACAGATTTACTTTGGAGTATTAAGTATAGGGTGAATTTCGTTTGTTGATATTGGATTTAATAAATATCAATGAACTAAATTGTTTCAAGACCAACCCTTATAGAATTGACTCTTGACCCCATCAAAACTGTTGAGAAAGCTAATACCAAGCTAACAATACAGAATTAAAACATTGTCCTCTTTGTGTGATCAAAATAGTATTCTCATCAAAATTTCACAAAGCCAATAATATAAATTCAATCAACCACAAGTTGCAACAACAATTAATGAAAGCTAATTAATCAACCATAATAAAAAAACACCAATTTTACGTGAAAAACCCCAAAATTGGATAAAAACTACGGTTGGACTTTAGTCTGAATTAACTTCCACTATGACAATAATAATAGATTTATAAAAGATTCTCTCTAGTTAACTGGAGGCTCACAATAAGTGTAATAAATCATCCAAAATACATATCTTAATTGATCTAACATGACTGAAGCATCTCTTAGTTAGAAATTGAATTGACATCCTACTTGGCATAACTTATCTGTTGTTTAGTTGGTTTCCACTTAACTATTTATAAAAAGGAAACTTAGAGCTAGGCATTGTAGACCGGTCATAGAAGAGGCACGCGATGTGGCTGTGTGCCATAGTCGTCGTCCTTTGCAATAGATGGAGGCGGGTTTGTTGGTGAAGATAACTGATTTGGGTGGGATGATAGAAAGTGGGAACTTGAACAAGATGAAGTTTGTTATTCTAATGAAATATTGATAAATAATTTATGTAATTTAACTTAATTATTTTGATAGGATAATTCAAAAACTACCATCAAGTTTTGGCTTAATTTAAAGCGGAGAATGATGATACATTTTCAATCAATTAAACCCGATATTTTCCAAAGCTCATGAACAGTCAATTTTAACCCTAACAGAAGTAAGAAAAGACTTTTTCACCCATATATATAATTAATATATTTTAGTAAAATAAATAACAAACCTCTCATTCTTTTTTTTTTTGCCTTCATAATTCCTCACTTTTTCTTTTACTTCTTCTTCTTCGTTTCCTCTTCTTTTTTAATTCTTGTCTCTTTGTCTTTTTTGTATTCATGGTTGGTAGTAGTTGGGATTTTAGGGGATGGTTGGTGGCAATTGGGTGACTGGGTTTTTGGGGTGTCAGTGGTAGCCAGATTTTTAGGTTAAACTTGCTGGGTTTTTTAAGTGGTGGTGGCGGTGGCTGGGTTGCTAGAGTTTTAGGGTTATGACTCACGCTAACTCTAGTGAGCCACCCAAGAGAGGACTCGATCCTTTGGTCATCGCTGCTGTGGCCACCTTCGTACTTGCTGTTGGCCTGATGGCAATGCTTGTGGCTGATGGTAGAAAGCATATAACCCATTCGATGGTAGTGATTTTGGTGTGATTGGTTGTGATGTGATTTCGATCATCAAATAGAAACTTGTTTTTGCTGCTATCTTTCTTGGTTGAAACTAAGGGTTTGATATTGAGATTTGACCAAACTCGCCTATAACTCCTCTCATACTATTTTGAATTCGTCCAAGCCTTACTTCAATCTCTATGCATGTCACCTTTTCTTAAGAGATGGACTCAACACGATTCCTTTTCTTTTGTCCCCCGCAGGCCTGTATCTGCCCTTAAAGCCTCAATCCTCATTCTAGACCTAGTCTCCTTGCTAGGGATATATGGCTTTCTAGCCTTTCTACTAGTCAAATAGTTACTTGTACCATTTCCTATTTCCATATTCAAAGCAGCGAGCACAAAGGAAAGCAGAACTGAATACCAACTAAAAAAAAAAAAGAAGAAAAAAAAGGTTGACCTTTTTTGCATTTCACAATAAGTTATGAGCCAGCTTCAGCAAGTCATTAGTTTCTATTTTAATTGGTTGTGTTTTTGTTCTGATAGTGCGATGTCGTGAGAGTGATCTTCTTGTGGAGTGGTGTTTTGATCACGGCATTTTTTTGGTTGCTTTTATGTATTTTTTAATCTTCTATTTTAGTTAATTTTGATTCATTAATTTAAGCATTTTGAATTGGAAATTTTGGAAAGTTAATTTTTATTACAAAATTACCCCTGTATGTTAGTCTAATTTTAAATAGAGTATGTTTAGATGATGATTGTATGACAACTTTAAGAATATAATTAATAAAAGATGTATAGTCATTCTCTGCTTTAAATTATGCCAAATTTTGAGGCTAGTTTTTGAAATTATCCCTTATTTTGATATATAAATGATCAATGTTTTATTTGCATATTTATGTGACTTGAGGAATGATAATTTGTTAACTTACAATTCCTTATTAAAAAAAAATTAAAATATGTAACTCTTATGAACTCGATTTGTGTGAATATGAAATTAGAATACATCTAAAATGAATTTTGATTACTCTTAGATTGGTAAATATAAATTCTAATTTTTCAATCCTGACTTAAAACGAATTGATAGTGAATAAGAGAGATTGCCAAAGAATAAATAAAATAAATAAATAAAATAAAGGATAAAAGACAAATATGTAATAGATTCCTAAAAAGAAATTCTCTTTTTATTTAAAGAATAAAAATATAGTAAGATTAAAGAGTAATATATCCATGGGGTGTTGAAAGAAAAAATAATTTAAGAAGAATAATTCACAAGTAAAGGATAATATTAGGATTAAGGGGGATGTTATTAGAAATAATTTTCTTTTTAAAATCTTAATTGAGGTATAATTAATAGTAGGATGTCTTTCGCTTAATAATAGGGGGCAAATAGTACTACTTTTAAATTTATTTTTATTTTATACCAATTAACCCAAACCGAATTAAAACTCATTTATTTGGTTTGGTTTCGGGTTTTCAATGTGAGTGGGACAGTTGGGGCTATGTTTTGTCCCACCCAAAATTTTTGGTCACAACATGCACACGCATAATTATGTATAGTAGTTCTATTCAACTCCCATATTTTAACTTACTAGACCCCATTTTTAATGATTTATATTTAGACAATTTTATCCTTATAATCTAAAATTACCAAAAAGTGTAAAAATAAATTCTAATTTACATGTTATAAATCCTAAAATATTTAACAGCCATCCAAATGAAAACTTTCTTTACTTTATCATCTAAATCTTCAATACATGAATGGTTCAATATTGTTAGAGTTGCCATGCCTTGGGACTTTCATTCTTATTGCAAACTCATACTTTTTCATGCTTAGACTTTGCTTCTTCTCTAATTCCTTTTACATTTTGGGTTATGGAGCTTCATGTCCAATTATACCTGCATATATGTAAAAGTTTTCCAAGACAACATAATTGATTGAGAACATGTTGTCAACATAGTCATAAATGTTACTTAGAGAAACTAACTTTATATGTGAACTCTTGAACTTGAAGCCACCATTATCTTCAAGGAACACCCAATTAAAGAAATGATGCTACAATATTGAATATAATAATATTTAATCAAAGTGCTAACATTAAAAAAAATGAATTTCTAAACTGAATATTGTGCAGAATTAAGATAGGTTGAAAATGAAGAAGTATTATTATATTTAATAATTAAAGTAAAATGGTAATTTGAAAATGAATTGAGGTTAAGTGAGAAAGAAAGAGGAATTTAAAATTTTTAATAGGGTGAATTTAGAAGTGGGGGTTGGAGAGTTAGAAAGTAGGGTTTTGAATAAACAACTCAATCATTTATATCAAATTAAAATTGAGATATAAGATTTTATGAAGTATTATGTTAATTAGACTTTATAAATAAATAAATATATATATCTAAATTTTATAGATTTATGATAAATAAAACTTGATTTTTATATTAAAAGTTTTCAAGGATCAAGTGCATTCAAGCAATCTTATCCACATTTAGGGATCCACCTCTCATCCCCGAATCAATTAATTCATAGATTAGGCAAGGGTGAGAATTTTATCTACATTCAAGAACAATGGCTAGAATTGTCATCCCGACCTGTCCTAATTAATTAATTTTACACTATTTTAAATGTTTTTTGGAATTAAAAAAGAGGATGAGTAGTCAATGTGATATATACTTCCAAAATTAGTGGAAGTCTATTGCATTATAACTTAATTTCTAGTTACTAGTATATATATTCTCAACTTCTATTTATATAATTATTCAACTTCTGTTTATATAATTATTTTTCTATTACAATTTAATCCTCCTTAAAAGTAAGGGATGAGGATGGCTATCGTGAGTGAGACTCAATAATGTCATCCTTAGTAAATATAAGATTAAGGAGTTGAATGGTTTTTTGTTTGAAATTTGAATTTAACTTATTCTTAGGGGCTAATTGTTTTTATATCTGAAGATTGAATATGACTTATTCTCAGTTATTTAGATATTTTAAGTTAATTATAGAAAAAACTAAAATCTTTAACTTTTATTTGAATGTAAAACATCTGAATGTCTATTTTTTATTTATTTCCTAAATTATCCTTATTATTTGTATCTTTGCCTATTTTGTATAAACTTTTTTTATTGTAATTCACTCATCTAACCAATTATATATACTATTCATATTTCTTTAATTTTGTAAGTATTAATATATTGTTATAATTATCTTATTTATATTATAAAATTACATGGTTATTTTTATATATTTTATTTTAAATATTTGCACATCATTTATACGAAAATAAATTAAAAATATATTACTTTTTACCAATCACTTACATAATTCAATTTTAACTTTATTAAATTTTTATATGCACACGTTTATGTAACTTGTAAATATAAAATATATGTATGTACATATCATACTTAATAAAGGCATATGTGTCAATTCAACAGTTTTAAGACATTTTTACTTAGAAAAATGAATAACTTAAGACTTAGAATCAGACATTAGTAAATGAAAAATAAGCATATAATTCATATTTGTATATTCAAATGTGTTCAGACTTAATTAAATTCAGACTTGTTCAGATTTCAGATAAAAAACAATCGGCCCCTTAGACTTTAAATCTTTTTATGATTTTTTTTTAACTAAAGACTTAATGTAAGACATTTTTATTTGAATTGAATAGCTAAAATATTTAGCTTTTATCTGAATACAAATGTCTAAATGATTTTTATAACCCTTTATTCTCAAAATACCCCTATCTAATTTATTTATTATCTTTTATATGTGACATTTATACAATAATACATATTTAAATAATTACATATATATTACACTTAAATTTTTATTTTACTAATTTAGGGATTGATTGTTTTTTGGTTTGAGTATGAATCTAACTTATTCTCAAACTTTAGATCTTTTCATGATGTTTGTTTTTGTTTTACTTAAAGACTTAATCTAAGATATTTTTATCTGAATAGAAAAAGCTAAATACTCTAGCTTTTATCTTAATGTAAATATTTGAATCACTTATTACTCCTTCAATTCTCTTAAATGCCCTTATGAAATTCATTTATTACCAATTTGTACATAGCCTAATATTTTAATTTTAGAATATTATTATTTATTTCTAATTTTATATTATGATCTTTATATTTTTTTAAATTATTTCATCGTCATTTAGCTTATTTATGTATTAAATTCTTTTAGAGGGTTGAGCAGCCTCCTCTCGTCGTGCCTGATATCCTAGTTTTTATTTGTCTCTTTTTTATATTCCCATATCTATGAAAAAAATAACTTCTTTACCCAATAATTATACACATTTAAATAAATTAAATTCATAATAAATTTTGAAACGCAAATATTTTTACTATGTGAAATAAAAACACAAGTGAAATAATATATATAAATAGGGATATATGTGTAAAACTATTAGTTTTCGGACATTTCAATTCAGATATTAAAATAAAAAATAAACATATCATTCCGATTTTTTATATTCAAACCTATTCATATTTTGATTTAATTCAAATTTATTCAGATTTCAAACAAAAGTACAATTGCCTCCTTAGAAAAAAAATAAGTCATAGTATAATAATAATAATATATTTAAAATTATAAACATTTAAATGCTTCAATATTAATTTTAGACATTTTAATTCAAATGTTGAAATTAGAAAAAATAAATATATCATTCAGATTTATATATTCAGATCTATTGATTTCAATTTAATTTAGACTCATTCAGATTATAGGGAAAAAAAAAAAAAAACAACCGCCCCCTAAGTGTTATAATGAAGCAATATTATTTACCTATACTCTAAGAGTGAAATTGTTATTTTAACGGGAATATTATGAAAGTAAAGAATTTGCATACTGTTGATTTGATTCTAATTTTTTGATTTTTTATTAAAGATATATTAGTTTTACGATATTTCCAGAAAAAGAGACAAAATCAATTTTATTTTTACCCTAATAATCGAGACCCCAAAAGAGAGATAGTATGAACAAATTAAAATAATGCACGAACTTGATATATAAAGTTTACACTTTATAATTACAACAAAAAGAATAAGATTAAAGGATTATAATTGCAAATTACATAATAATCAATTCATATATATATATATATATATGTATATATATTTTTGTGCTCTAAATTTAGTTAAGCCATGAGAGGAACACATATTGACGTTACGGCAGGTTCTAAATCCAATGGCGAAGTCTCGGCGGAATTCTTAAATGACTCCTTGCATTTTAATGTATAATGCGTAGTACCAGAGGAATATTTTGTTTGATTCATGGAAAACGTTGAGAAAAAGGCGTGTTTAACTGTTATCGAAGACTACGTTTGCTTCTGTACCCAAAAGCCAAAGAGCAATGATTAGAGTAATCACTCAACAGCAATATATTGCTTTCCTTCTATTATTATTTGAATGGGAACATATGTACATGCAACGCCCCCTCCCTCTCCTATGTCCAAAAGAAAAGAAGATTTAATAATTTTTAATTTTAGAAAGTCATAGATTTCTCTTATAAATTCATCTAATAAGAAAACGATTCAAGGCAAAATATTTTTTATAAAATTAAAATATTTTATATAAATAACAATTGATCAGATTCTTCGTAAATAATTAAGGTTAATATACTTTAAAAAAGATATAAATCATATTTAATTTTAATTTGAAATCATATTCATTCAATGCCTTGTAGTTTATATTGAAAATTATGTAAAAGATATTAGTATGTATGTATGTATAGTGGTGGTAAACCCCATCTTTACTTCAGCCACGGACCTGGATTCTTTTCTTTAGACAATAGATTCTACCTTTAAATGGCTTCAGGTTGGCAATAAATTAATTCAATTAGCAAGGTATATTAATTTCCGGAAGAACCTTTACGAATTTATAAAAAGAAGCAAAGAACAAAGTCACAGTTCATTCTTTACACTTTGTTTTATTCTGATCATTATGAGCATGTATTGAAGCCAACATCACTCAGGAATTTAATGCACAAACCACTTGCATTGTTTAGTTGAAGAGCAAGATTAAAGATAAATAGATATAGAATAGAATATCTTTATATTGCACTGGCGTTAGATTTGTGGGCCTCTGAGAAAAGCAAAAGTGATTGTGTATTGTAACCATCATAGTTTCGAGAGGATAAAACCCAATCAGAAGCAAGGAAGTTGATTCAGCTGCCTTTATTCCATTCCTGATAATTATATAAAGCCTACGCTTGCTGCACCAAAATAACATATAGCCATCCGTTCCTGCAATATTCTATACCTTAAACCTTCTCTTGTTTCCTTAATTTGCGTTGCTCAAAATGGCTACCGGGCAGCAAATACCAGCACCCAACCAGCAGCCATCGTTGCGCTCATCAGCAGCCAATATGCCACTCAATATTAACCTAGCCAACAACCCTCTAATGGCCAATATGCCACTAACAGGAATTCTGAAACAACCAGCCACTGCGCAACCACAGCAAACCCCTGCCGCTGGCCAGCCGCGGCAACTTGTGGCCAGCCCGCAAAGTCCAACCAATGTGCAGCAACAAATGTCTAGCCAGCAAAGTCCAACGAATGTGCAGCAGCACATGCCGGGCCATCAAACACCAGCCAATATGCAGCTTCTCAACCGACCGACGCCAGGCATCATGCAGCCGCAGATGGGACACAAGCAAACAGCAGTCGGTGGTCAGGCACAGCCAGGTAGTAAGCAAATTATGCAGCCAATGTTCAAAGCTGACCGAATGATGTTCTCAGCATCTGATGACAATGCGTTGTCGAGGCAAATCCAGACGACCCATGCTCCTGACGGACGCGTAATTGATGTCAAACCACTTCTTCAAGTCGTTGAGGACATCTTCAAACGAGCCGTTCCAACTGTTGAGGCCATTACTGCTTCTGGGGTAATGCTCTAATTCTAAATATTCTCTTGTACGTGGATCATGATATCTAGCATGAAGAATATAGATTAATACAGACAAACTATTTATATATGTGTTTAATATTCTTGAATAATTATTCTAATTAATAAACCATTCGCATTTTTGTTCTTAAATAATTAATCATTAAAAAGTTTTTCTAATTTAACTCTTACTTGAAGGAAACGCAAGCTCTAACAGACGCCAGTTGGGATGACAAGACTTATCAAACCAGCTTCATGCGCATGCTTGAAGCTTTGGCATATCTCATTGATAAAATTGCCTGCGAGGTACTTAATTAAAAAAATTAATTCTGAATTTTCTCTTCATCTATGATTGTGAATAACTAGCTAGCGCTGCATAAATGATTGACAGATGACGTGCAAGTGCTCTGGTGGTGGGGATAATAACGCAACTGCATTGGCAATATTGAACATGCTAAGCAGCCACTCATGGGAAGCAAAATTGGCGCTAGCTTTATCGGCTTTTGCAGTGACTTATGGCGAGTTCTGGCTTGTTGCTCAGAGTTACACCTCAAACCAACTTGCCAAAGCGGTGGCAATCCTCAAGCAATTACCTGAAATCTTAGAGAACTCTGTCGTGTTAAAGCCACAGTTCGATGCAATCAAAAACCTCATCAGAGCAATGGTAAATATCAGCAAGTGCATTTCTGAGTTCAGCGAGATACCATCTCTCTACATTACAGAAGATTTTGAGGCACTTTCCATAGCCTTGACTCATATACCAGTTGCGGTCTACTGGACCATCAGAAGTATGCTGGCTTGTACATCCCAACTTATCGGCCTTACTCTGTTAGGACGCGAGTAAGTATAATGAGCTATACACACACACATCCATTATAACCTCGCCCTTATGACCACTAATTATATATATATCAAGCATCAACAATTTCATCGTAGACTCCTCCTAAAACTTGCAAGACTACAAATGATCTGAGCCATTTGCAAGTAGTAATATCAAAATAGTATTGTCATAATTGCAATTAATGTTATTCTATGAGAGCCAACTAGATCACCTCCGAATTTATATATTGCCTACGATTAAAGAGTATGCTACATTAGAAAATGTTTCATGTAATGTTTATAATTATCTATATGAACATTTCTTTTGGGCTCCAGGCACATGGTATCAACTACAGAGGCTTGGGAGCTCTCCAGCTTGGCTCACAAGCTCAACAACATGGACAGCCACCTAAGAACTCAACTGCAGAACTGCTACAAGCACGTAGGTAAAATCAAAACCTTCGGAACTTTGTAGATGAATGTTCGCAGGTGATTAATTACATATGCAACATCATACCCATTGCTAATTTAAGCTGGGTATTTATGGAATCTCAACAGATGAAAAGAAATCTCTTGAAGCTTATCAAAACCTTGTACATTTGTTTGAGACGGTCCACATTGACAACATGAGAATTCTCAAGGCATTGATTTACCAGAAGGATGACATACTGCCGCTTATTGATGGAGTCACCAAGAAAAGAGTTTGCTCCTTTTCCCTCTCCTTTTCCCTGTTAACTATTTTAACTACCTAGCTAATCAAATACATTCTGACATGAATAAATTCCCCATTTTTTATGATAATTCTGCTCTCTGTTCCATAACCAATTTGGCACTTTTAAATAATTTAAAATATAACGCAAGGATCTTATATATAGGACTTAATTTTAAAACAAATAATAATTGCTTTCACTTTATTATAGACAAATTAGTATTTCAGCTTCCAACGTATAGTACTAATTAAGCCTTCCCCTTCTGCATGACAAAAATAGGTAAACCTTGACGTCCTAAGGCGAAAAAATGTGTTGCTGCTCATATCAGACCTAGATATCGCGCAAGAAGAGCTGGCCATTCTTGAACAGATATACAATGATGCTCGGGGACATTCAACCAGGCACGACAGTCACTATGAGGTTGTGTGGCTTCCAATTCTAGACCCAAACTTCCCATGGACCGACGCCAAGCAAAAGCAATTTGAGGATTTGAAATTGACCATGCCATGGTACACAGTGCACCACCCTTCATTGATTGACCGGGCTGTCGTAAAATACGTGAAGGAACATTGGAAGTTTGCAAAGAAGCCTATTCTTGTTGTCTTAGACCCCCAAGGACGAGTTGTATGCCAAAATGCACTCCCTATGATGTGGATTTGGGGGAGCTTGGCCTTCCCTTTCACCACCTCAAGGGAGGAAGCTTTATGGAGGGAAGAGTCTTGGAGACTTGAATTGTTGGTGGACAGCATTGATCCAGTGATTCTCAACTGGGTACCTCCCTCATCATAACACCTTAGTACTACTTGCATGTTAATTCCGATGACAAAGTATTTCTGTTTATATATGAATGATGCATACACTATCATGTAAATATATTGTCTTTTAGATCATCTGCCCATGGTTCTTTCGATTTTGTGCATCTTCCTTTAGCATAGCTGTGGATATTGATATTGGAAATTTCATGATTTATCAGATTGCAGAGAGAAAGTACATTTGCTTGTATGGAGGAGAGGACATAGAATGGATCCGAAACTTTACAACTACCGCAGCTGCTGTTGCTAAAGCTGCAGGGATAACCCTGGAGATGGTTTATGTTGGAAAGAGTAACCCAAAGGAACGCGTCCGAAGGAACAACGGGGTCATAGCTGTAGAAGGACTCAGCCACTATTGGGCAGATCTAACCTC
The DNA here is from genome assembly GCA_013180625.2 of Boswellia sacra. Lineage (NCBI taxonomy): Eukaryota > Viridiplantae > Streptophyta > Magnoliopsida > Sapindales > Burseraceae > Boswellia > Boswellia sacra. Next base: position 107,468 of record SNVD02014772.1, on the reverse strand, counting down.
AATCTGGTACTTCTGGGTTAGGCTAGAGAGCATGTGGCACTCCAAAAATCAGCTTGGCAGGACTGTTGAGAATGACCAGGTATTGCACGAAATCATGGCATTGCTCAGCTATGATGGTAGTGAAGGTGGATGGGCAGTGTTTGCTAGAGGATCAGGTGAACTGACCAGAGCAAAGGGCGATACCATGTTAACTTGTTTGGAACAGTATAATGTTTGGAAGGAGCAAGTGCCCGGGCTTGGTTTTTTGCCTGCATTGCAGGAGCACCTTAAGCAACTTTACACACCGCATCATTGCAGCCGACTCGTGTTACCAGGTACTGCTGGAATGATTCCAGAAAAAGTGGTTTGCTCCGAATGTGGAAAGGTCATGGAGAGGTACATCATGTATATGTGCTGCGACGAATAAGCATCCTCAGCCATACTACCGGTGATCCAATACTATTATGGTAAGGTTGCTTTTAATGAGTAGCCAGTTTGCAATAATTTGACTCGTGTGAGAGTTAAGATGAGCCGTGAGTGTCTGCTTTTCTGTTTACACTGCTATTGTACTTTATGATACAACGAATTGGTGTTTATCCATCTTTTCCTTGAATCAAATAAATTGTTTTTTCAGCTCTATATCTTTATTTGTTCTGGATATATATGCTAATGCTAGGTAGAAACTAATAAGAAAAACAAATTATTGGAATCATGGATCAAAATCGTAATTCATCCAATCGTCTAATTGTCATTTGACAGCTCGGTTCTCAGCACTCAAGCCATTATTGCAAGTATGCAGCAGAATTAATAAAGATCATTAACAAATACCCAATTATGCAACACTTAATAAACAGAAGATTATCCAGAACTTATTGAATAATATAATCAAAAAAGAAACTTTTCCATTCTAAAATCACTTGAGGTTTATCTTCTGCCTCACGAGACCAATAATTTAGCGAAAGATGAAAACATATTCTTTTTTATTGCAGCCATCTCTCATTCATATATACATACTATCTTTGCAAAGGTTGTAAACTTTATTATAGTTATCAGATTCAATATGAGGTTTGTGACATTGGTTCAAGATCTTCTTCATTAACAATTTAACTAGCTAAACATATAAGCTATTGCTAGAATTGACTGAAAAAAAAAAAGCGAAAATTATAGGATTTTTTTGGGAAAAAAATCACGTCATAAAAAAATTTGGTGTGATTTTGTTGTTTTGGTTTTGGTTTGAGAGTCTTGGGGAATATGAAACTGCTTGGATATGTTTTCCGTACAGCGAAACACAAAAAACAATTTTCTTTTCCTTATTTTTATTTCAAATTAATTTTATTATAATACATTAAAAATTATATTTTAATTATTTTATAATATTTAAAACTAAAAATATTTTTAATTTTTTTTCAAATATAATTTATTTAACATGAAAATATAAAATAGATATAACGAAACACATTTATTCTTGTTGAAAAATGTAAAAACATATCTTTCTTTTCATTTCAGGATAAAATTATAAAAATCAAAACACAAAATTCATAACTAAACGGTCTTATGCACTACCGTTTCTAGATAACTTGACAACTCAATAGATATTTGGTTATTAATTTGTAGAGTTTGACGGGTTAAAAAATTATATATACATGCATATGTGTGTGCGCGCGCGCGTATTAAATTATCGATTTTAGAGATGGACAGTAAGAAAACATTGTCGGTTTATTAATCGCTTGACATGCAACTCATCAAATCTTTGTTCCGAGATTTTCTAAACTATGCTACAATGTCCTTAGCTAAAGAAATCAGATGTTACAAATAGCGGAAATGGTTAACTTTCAAATTAAATAAAATGAGATGTGATAAATAAACGAAAAGGGTTAACTATTAAATTGGGAATTATATATATTATAATTAATTCCTAGGTCGTTGAACTCAAGTTGATCATGCAATTATAGTATGTAGTTTGCGAATTAACAATTAAAGTCTGTCCATATCGAAGCTCAAAGGGCACGAAAAAGATTGAAAATCCCTTGTCTCGCGCTTTGACAAAAAACCAATGTGACCTTAAACCAAGGAGGAATTGAAGGCACAATAATTAACATATGCTGCACCCGAAATCATGGTATGGATTAATCTGGTTCTTCGCCTTCCATTTCACCGTGTCAACACAGAGAAATCTCCAACGAAAAAAGAGAACCGGAATCTAAATATATATGGGCAAATTCATGCTGTTTGTTTACATTTTTAGAAGATTTGAAAACCAATATTTACTAATGTATTTAAATCAAATCAAGACATATGATTTTTAAATTTTAAAATAATTTAAAACCAACCATATATTCATTCTAAATTTTAAAAATAAAAACTCAAAATATAAAAACACGTAACCTAATTTTTAGTATATATATCTTAATGTGTATATATGTATACATATATAATCTTTACACTCGTGTTTGGTATTTAGTTAATAGAGTTTGGGATTTGAAATTTCTTGCTTCATTAGATATCAGAAAGAATTCGCATGCCTGTACAGAGAAGAGTTTATAATGTGGATCAAAAGGCTGCATAGAAAGTACCTTAGACTTGATTTGTATGGAAAACCGTCGCGACTCTTTAAGGGTCAAGGGTGGAACCATGCTTTTGGTTAAGGGAGCACAGGCCCCATCAAGTCAATAAAAAATTATTAAATTTATTTAAATATTATATTTTTATATGTTATGCACCATATGATTTTCCTATTTCGGCCTTCTCACATATTACATATTACTACATTTATTCAAAGATATAACGGATATTAATAAGTATATCTATATACTTTTTTGCTTTTATGATATATTAATCGGTTATTCTTTTTAAAGTTTCATTAGATCGAAAAATAATATCTACTATCTAAATAAGGATTCCCTATATGAATAGATTTCCTAAAGTCATAATTAATAGCCATATAAAGAAAGGCCCTCGCCCTTTTATCTTGCACAAAAATTTATTATATAATCAATTATAAATAATTTTTGAGATCTGAATTTGTAATTCCTTTTTATATTTCAACTTCAATAAATTATTATATACATATTTTTCTGTTATATATTATTAAGATGAAAAATATTATTGTGTTTTTCTCAATTATATATATATATATAGTTTAGTTCATCGATATTTTATTTGAACTTGATTTATAATAATTTTTTTCAAAGACTTAGGTGGTGTTTGTTTTCCTTCACTTATCACTTAACACTTAAAGTGTTTAGATTTAAATTTTAAAATTTTTGTTTGTTTTTCTATTTAGCACTTATTTTAAGTGATAAATCACTTAATTGAAAAAGTGAAAATTTATCACTTTTTCTAATAACTATTGTCTAAATGAGGTGTTAAAAATTTTATGCCATAAATATCCCTACATATTAAAATAATATAAATTTTATCCAATTTTCTAATCATTATTGTCTAAATGAGGTGTTAAAAATTTTATTCCATAAATATCCCTACATATTAAAATAATATCAAATTTATCAAATTTTTATTTATGAATATTATTTTAATTTATTAAAAGGTACAATTTTGATATATTTGTAATTGTTTTAGTATTTATTATAAAATTGTTATATTATTTATTACTATATTTATAATTACCATATTAAAATATGATAAATATTTTTTATAATTGATAAACTTTCATTTATTTCTATTAATATTTCAAATTAATTAGCTAATAATATGTTGAATAATAACTATTAAAAATTTTGATATCATTATAAATATCGAGTTTTAAAATAGGTAATATATTTTATGAAATTTTATTACATATTATAGGGACAGTTTTATTAAAACTTTAAAGGTTACTTATTAGATTGCTAAGGATTTTTTTATTTAATAGTGTAAATTTAAAGTAAAAAAATTAATATTTAATATTGTCAGTTAAAATATCATATTAGTTTTTTTTTAAGTTTATGAAATGGAAAGCACTTTAATTAATAGAATTATTCTTCTATAATTCAAAATGTGATCCTCAAAATGTAATTAATAAAATACTACTCTTACAATTTTTTTATACAAATTGATATGACTTAAACTTGATCTAATTGGAGGAATGAATTTTAAAAATTGATAATATTAATGATAGAGTAGTTATATAATAATATCATATGAGTTTATATAATATAACATTAACTATTTAAATGGAAAAGAATTATTATTTAATTTTAGTTAATAATTATTTTTTAAAGGTTGTAAGAAATATAATATTAATTATTTTAATAAAAAAGAATTTTGATTTAATTTTATTAACTATTTAACTTTTAAATGATTGTATAAATATAAACATTTTACATTTTAATAAGGTAAAAAAGTCACATTAAAGGTTAAATATTCTCTTACCACTTTTTTTAAGTACTATCTAAAAAAGCAAACAAACATCGTGTAAATTAAGTTCTAAAAAGTGTTTAAATCTAAAAAGTGTTAAGTGATTAAAACAAACACTACCTAACTAAATTCTTGTATAAAATTTTGTTAAAAAATTTTATACAAGAATTTTTTAACAAGGTAAAGTCACATTAGTTAGTCCAGTGGCGAACGCAAGATTGAACTTTTAGGGGCTGAGTTGGATGAGCCATATAAAAAATTTATTAATAAATTAATAAAAAATATATCAACAAAAATTGTGTAATATAAAAATAAAATTATTAAAATTAATAACATATAAAAAATTAAATAATTTTATTAAAATTGTATATAGGGACTCATGAGTATTTTAGTTGACAAAACATTGCAAATCCTTTGTTAATAGATTTATTTAATATATATGATAGTAATTATTACTCTAATAGAAAACTTATTTATACAATAACATCTTATTTAATTAGGAAATATTATTTTCCAATTTAAAGAATATTTAATTAATTGAATATAATGAGAACAAAAAATTTGTGAGCCATTAGTTTAAAATATTATTATCATATTATTATTATTATAGTTTATTAATTAGGCGTATAAGCTCCATATCTTTCATGATTCCATATCATATTTATTCACCGTGTCCAGCACTATATTGGCAAGGAACTCCAATGTATTGAGGATAATATACGTACTAAAAGAAGTATAAAACCAATCCTCTCACATCCATCTCAAGGGAGAGTTTAACTTGATTTTATATTAATGTTTGAGGAAGGATGGGGCATGGCATGTATATAGAGTTAAAAATTAATCAAGTTAATATCAATATTGCTATATTGTATAAGTTAAGACAAGCAAGGATCTTTATAGCATTAAAGATGAAAACCATGCATCCAGAGTTTACTACCTTGATCTTTGCTGGTCATGAGACAAAAAAGGAAATTTTATTTGAAACAATTTTTGTTAGATGTTGACAATCTGTGGCAGAATAACAATTTGTACATGAAAAGATCGAAAGTTGGTAAAATATAAGTTAATGTTCCCTACCTAGATCTGTCTTTGATTCTATACATCAAATCCCAGATTTATCTATATAAAAGCAAGGAATCATATCTTTCATTTTTTTTCCCCCTATTCATTCTTTGCTTTTAGTGAAAAAAGAAAAAAAGAAATTCTCAATTATTAGCACAAGTAAAAAAGGGAATCAAGCAAGGAACAAAAGCACGTAATTGGTTCAACATGTTTCGTGCTTCAGCCTTTATTCCACTACAAGTTAAAAAAAAAAATGATACTGTATATTCTAATCTCTTTAAGTTTAATCACTTGATTACCTTAATTAAAAAACAAAGATAGAAAAATAATTTGAGCCCAGAATGCTGACACAAGCATATGTAGAGACTTCACTGCAAAGTTATACTGCATGTAATTTTATAAAACAAGTAATTGTCTAACGTACTATGAGTGATTATAGCATATGAGAGAAAAGTAACTAGTGTTGGTAATTTAAGAATAACTACTGACATATGAAAAAGATTTAATTTAATATGATTCATAGGACAATGTTTCCCACAAGAATGAATAGAAAAATATATAAGCTGCCGTAAACAAAGAATCTAGAATAAGAGATTTAAAACATATATATGTAAACCTTGCTAATCACAATGATTCCCAGGGTCCCGTGACACTGTAGTAAAGTGAGAGGAAAGGGACCACGAAAGGCAGGCTTCCTCTTAACGATCCAACATTTTGATTGGCCTGGAAGCAAAGAAGTTGATTCAATGGGGCTACATTCCATTGCTGATGCCTATATATGGGCCAAGAAACGTTGCAACAAAACACACAAGCCATATCCAATCTCTTATTCTTTCCTTCGTTAACTCCTTCAAAGTTTACTTTGCACAGCTCAACCCATGGCTCTTCGGACAGGCTCCAGTGCCACTTCCCAGCAACTCATCAGGAGTGACCGCAGCATGGTCACCCTGTCTGATGACAATTTGATGGCGAAGCAAATTCAGGCAACTCATTCTCCTGATGGGAGAGCGGTTGATGTCAAACCACTTTTCTATCTCGTTGAGGACATCCTCAGGCGCGCTACCTTTCAAGTTGATATCTCTGAGGTGATGATATTTTTGTACTCCTGTGCTTGTTATGTTATGAAATTATAATAGTTGGCAGGCTAGCTCTAACAAATGTGTTTCTGAATATTAATTTCTAAACAACATGGATGCAAATGTGAATATTATATATGTAGAAGCCCTAGCTGACCTGTTATAATTTCCAGCAAGTTTCTGTTGTTTAATGCTAGCTAATTAATCACTTGTATTTATTGCAGGGTCTCCAAGCTCAACTGGAGATCGAGGACAAGACCCAGCAAGCCGGTTTCATTGCAATGATTGAAGCAACATCATACACGATTGACCGAATTGGATGCGAGGTCATTTGAAAGGATAATTGCATTTGCATATAATTTCTTGTTTCATGTTGCAGAATATTCAGAGGGGGAATTCATATATATACTTGTTAGTTTTATTTACTTAAACATACGATTTCAATATGAAATTTCAGATATCATACAAGGCTTTGAGTGGTACAGACGCGCATAATACAACAGTGGCTCTGTTCAATATTCTATCAAGCTATTCCTGGGATGCTAAGTTGGTGCTGGCCCTAGCAGCCTTTGCTCTAAACTACGGAGAATTTTGGCTACTTGCCCAGATTTACACGTCAAACCAACTAGCCAAATCAATGGCAATCCTGAAGCAATTACCTTACATAATGGAGCATACAGGACCATTGAAGCCCAAGTTTGACGCACTTAACAATCTGATCAAGGCTATGATGGATGTGACCAAGTGCGTCATTGATTTCAATGACCTACCATCCGCCTACATTTCACAGGATGTGCACGCATTTTCCATCGGCTTGGCTCATATCCCAATCGCCGTCTACTGGACCGTTAGGAGTGTTGTGGCTTGCGCAACTCAGATTTCTACTCTCACAACCATGGGCTATGAGTATGACTCCCTACTCGTTAAAGAAAGCTAGCTAATTATATCTTAATTAGCAGGCAATCTAGTATGCTATTGTGGCATTTTCAAATATAAACCATTTTTTTTTGTCAAATTCTACACTATTCTATGGTCTGACGCATTGAATTCAGGTATGCAATATCCACTACGGAGTCATGGGAACTATCCACCTTAGCCCACAAACTCAAAACCATTCATGACCACCTTAAAAAACAGCTGGATATGTGTTACCAACACATTGGTAAAGCTTTCTTTCCTTGAAATTAAACATGCAATATGACTCGCGCTCAATTATAATTGCTTAATGATACTCTATTTACTGTAGAGGAAAAGAGAGATTTTGAATCCTATCAGTTTCTTCTGCATCTCTTCGATACGGTCCACGTTGATAACATGAAGATTCTAAAGAGCTTGATCTATGCCAAGGATGATTTGCAGCCTCTTGTTGATGGTTCAACTAAGAGAACGGTTAATTTGCTTTTCTATCATACTATTAATTACAAAAATTTTAAAGCTTTAATTAGCTAGCGCTAATGAAATAAATAATTTTGATTTCATAAACAGGTTAGCATTGAAGCTCTGCGGAGGAAGAATGTATTGCTGCTCATTTCTGACCTAAACATATCCCAAGACGAGCTTTCAATTCTGGAACAGATTTACAGTGAATCGAGGCAACATGCGTTCGGTGGTCATGCTCAGTATGAGGTTGTTTGGATCCCAATCGTGGACCGTTCGATCGAGTGGACTGATCCAATGCAAAAGCAATTTGAAGAACTACAGCGCTCAATGCCATGGTACACAGTGTACCATCCTACCTTGATAGAGAAGGCGGTTATCAGGTTCATCAAGGAGGTGTGGCACTTCAAGAACAAGCCAATCCTTGTCGTGCTAGACCCTCAAGGGAGGGTGGCCAGCCCTAATGCACTCCACATGATGTGGATTTGGGGCAGCAATGCCTTCCCTTTCACCAGCTTGAGAGAGGAGGCTCTCTGGAAGGAAGAGATCTGGAGGCTTGAGCTTCTCGTTAATGGCATTGATCCAGCAATTCTGAACTGGGTAATTAAAATGAATTTTTGTATCAAATTCACTAATGATATTCTGTTATCCTTTTATATAAAATTATACATTAATAAAATTTGTCTAATTAATAATCAATATGTTTTTCATCAGATTAAAGAAGGCAAATACATTTTCGTGTACGGAGGTGATGATATCGAATGGGTGAGAAAATTTGCAACCTCAGCTAAATCGGTTGCGGCTGCTGCGCGCATTCCATTGGAGATGGTGTACGTGGGTAAGAGCAGCAAGAGGGAGCAAGTGCGGAGAGTCATGGCAACCATTGAAGTAGAAAAGCTTGGTTACTTCTGGCAAGATCTCACCATGGTGTGGTTCTTCTGGACTCGTTTAGAGAGCATGCTATTCTCCAAGATTCAACTAGGCAGAGCGGATGACCATGACCCCATGATGCAAGAGATCAAGAAACTGCTCAGCTATGACAGAGATGGCGGATGGGCTGTGCTCAGCAAAGGTTCAAATGTATTAGTCAATGGCCACGGAAGCACTATCGTGTCTACATTGTTAGAGTATGATATCTGGAAGGAGCATGTGCCTGTTAAAGGTTTCGACTTGTCATTTGTGGAGCACCACCAGAAGCTTCATGGGGTTGCTCATCCATGTTGCCGCTTTGAGTTCTCAGCTATTTCTGGGAGAGCACCACAGAGCATGACATGCCCTGAGTGCCACCGCTACATGGAGAAATTCACAACTTTCTGCTGCTGCCATGATGATCATGTTCCAGGCACACTATTTTAATCTGGGACGCCATTTTCTCGTGATTTCATAGATATTGTTTTGCGTGTGCGCTATTTGCCATCTTTTTCCCGTACTGTGTAATAAGATTTGCAGTCGTCTGTGAGATGTAATACCCAAAATGGCCACTGTGTGGGCTAATTTGGAAACTTAATTAATGCACTATAATAAAATTATGCGTGCGTGATATCATAAAGCAATTTTAGCAAATATTCCTGTTTTGGTTTTTGCAGCAGTGATGCCAGCAACAAAATATTTCTCTTTTTTTTTTTTCTCTTAATAAGATAGACCCAATCATAAGATTCTCAATTATCTATAATAAAGAGGATTTAAGTTTATATATAATTGTTAATTACTAAAAAATAAATAAATTATATGTAATTACTAGTTATTCTTCTATTAAAATTAAGTCAAAATACAAAGTTATTTATTGATATTATCTCAAAATTTAACATATATAAATAATAAATATTGCTACATCAACTTATTTATAATTAATTCTTATATAAATACTTAACTAAATACTATTTCAAAATTTTGAAAAGATAAAGTGAGAGATCATCCAAATTCTAAGATAAGTTGGCATTTTAATGTGTTTTAATAAGACTTAACGTGGTCTTTACTCTTTGAATAAAAATATTTGAAAACTCACAGCAAACGCCCCTATAGCTCGGTTGTGGAGCGTTATTCTTGTGAACTTAAAAGGTCTCTATCTCGATCCTGCATGGGCGCATTATAAAAAATATTAAAGTATGTTAAAACAATTAAGTATATATTGAAATATATATATTTATAAATAATAATTAAAGTTTTTAATATATATTTTTAAATATATTTTAATATTTTTGAATTTAAAATTATTTTTATATTTTAAAATTTATTTTTGTATGAATTTTTCATATCGAATCAATTATTTAAATATTTTATAAACAAAGAATTAAAAATAATTTAAAAAATATAAAATAATAAAATTAAAAATATATATAATATTATTTGTAGTGTTAGTTTCTGTCAACATGTGAGCGATCAAAAAGAAATATAATATTTTTTTTAAAATAGTGTTAATCTTACAATTTTTATTAAATTTATAGTCTAAAAATATGGTATAATAATTTATATAATCAAAAATTTACTTAAAATATAAAATATAATAAAAAAATATATTTATAATAAAATTTTGAATTTAAATCGTAAGAAGGTTGCGAGACTATAATTACTGATTTTTTACTGCAGTCTCCCCCGTGTCGAGCTTAAAACCAGGGTGAGGGACATCATAAAATTTGGGTCCTTCATGCGGTGTTTTGCGCTCCTTTATGCAGCGCAATCCTCCCCAAAGCCAAACCAAACGCGGGATAAGTAAAAAATACCATGCAATAATGCTATCCGTCCCATCAAACATGCCCTCTAAGCCCTTCACAGCATCTTGTTCTAAACTTCTTCAACTTCAATGGCTTCCTGTCTTCAAAAATCCTCAGAAAGCCGCCACCACCATCTAGGTTAATTGCTTGCAACATCTCCTCTGCTTACCCACCAAGCCAGATCACCATCATCATTCACCGCAAACAGCCGACAACTTCACCCATCTCAACTCCTCACTGTTTTACCCTAGCTTTTCCATTGGGTTTTTCCTAGACGATTTTATCATCTGGGTCATTTCATTCTGATCCAGACGATGGGTTTTTCAATGACGGGTCTGAGATTGGGATGGTGTGGGCTGACAGTGTAGAGTAGAGGAAGAAGAAGATGAACCAACACAAGTACAAGAAGTTGAGGAAGCGAATTAGGAGACAGACTTAGGTTTGATTGTTCAAGTAATTTAATGCTTACATTTTCCGTTTTGGAATGAAGAGATTGTTCAAAGCTTAAACGGGTATTTTTGTTGCCACTATTGTTGGATATTGCAATGACCAATTTGCAGTTTTAAGTTATGGCCCGTGTAAAGATTTTTTTTATGAAATAATAAGTAAAACTTGTGGAATAGTTGGACTTACATTGACTGATTAAAATAGGTGTATACACATGTTATGATGATTAATTTGGCACTTTAGTTGAATTTAATTATGATTGTGTTGTGTGAGAGAAGTCTTGATTGCTCTCTGCAATGTGAAACTATTTGTGTAACTGTGCAAGCGGTACAAAGCATTTATGAGTGTTGCTCTAGAGACTAGTTTGGACATCCGTCTTGCGTATGGAACTTGGTAATCTGTGTTTGGGAAAGTGTATTTTTTGTGCATTTGTAAGAGATTTCTAACGCAAGAAAGGCAGCATGCTCTTGAAAAAAAATTGATGATGCAAACCTGGGTTCTTTCGCTAGTTTTAATTGATTGAAGCTTTTTGTTATGTTTTTAAGGACATTATGTTCATCTGCGTGAGATACTGGGAAGAAAATATGATATTTACTATTGATGCTGAGATTTTGTTTATGGTTCTCTGCAGCATATGTTTAATCCAAAATAATGGCACTGGTCTGCAGGGTTTAATCTTTATAACTTGGTGAGAATTTGATATTCCAAATCTATGGTGCTGACTTGAGTTGTATGAAATGATCTTTACTTGTTTCTTTAAGTGTTTTTTTTATCATCTATTCTGGTTGAGTCGAGGTGTCTTCTTGAGTTGTAGATTCTCTTATTGGGCGAAACTATTTGTGATTGTTTGTCCAAGTTTGGTAATTTTGTGCCACTGCGATGTGTGCTTCTTTCATTCTTTGGCCTCTCTTCCAATCATACATGGTTGATCTCATTAGTTCTCTTAGTTAGTGCCGAATAAAAAAAGGTCCTAATATGTTAATGCCCGTGTGAGCAGTGAAAATATTTTTCATTTTTTTTTTTTTTTTTACTTCTCTTACCATCGTCCATAGCTTGTTGGTTTTCTCGATTAGTTCTCAAAGAAAACATAATCCTCATATGCTGATGCATGAAAATGAGATGCGTGCTTCTTTCATTCTTTGGCCTCTCCTCCTGGGTTGTCTCAATTAGTCTGAATGAAAACATTAGGTCCTCATGTAGGTGCATCTGTGAGCGGTGATACGTCCATATCCAAATATGATCACTCTTTTCCTAAAAAAGATGTCACATCTCTCTCGGCATTTGTCAAAACCATTACTCCCCACCCCTCTTATTATTGGAGTTATACGCTACCTGAAATCCATAATCTTTGTTGGAAGTCAGGTCCTAAAAAGTTTTTGCTTTAGGTTTTGGGCCTCTTCCTTGTGATTTTTGGATTCTGATCAGTGTGACATTATTTGCTTTAATGCCACTTTTTTTTTTTTTTTTTTAAATTTAAAGTGTTTAAGTCATAAGCATTGCACTTTGAATCCTGAGCTAACTGACTGGAACTCTCTACCTGTCTCAAGTTTTATATGTCTGCAAGCCAGAATTCCTTGTTCTCCTTCTGGTAGGAAAGTCAGCTGCAATGAGTTATGGTAGTTTTGCTTGTTAAAGACGTGTTTAGAGCATTACAAACCTCCTATACATTAAATAATTGTGTCATGTAGGCGTGTGTAGGAATAGGAATAGACAACTCACTTTTTTTTGTGTAGGAATAGGAATAGACAACTCACTTTTTTTTCTTTCTTTCTTTCTTTCTTTTTCTGTTTTTTGTTTCAGTCCTACATATACAGCCAACTCATGGAACATTATCTGTGAAACCTGATGTGGCACTATCATTGGTTGGATTGTTACGGCTTTGTTTACTAGGTTTCTCTCATTATTAACCCTCCATTGATAGTGTACATGTCAGGTCATATAGATTAGGTTGTATAAATTTTGTAAATGTTATATTGCTTACATTATATTGGTTATTAGTAGCTGTAGAGGGCATCTTGTACATGTCAGGACCCAGTCCGGCCGGGGAAAAGCCTAGAAATCCGGGGATTGGGCCCGGGGACGGGTTTACTAAGTACAAACAAGTGCGGGTGCAGTATGGGTCCAGTATTACTAAGGAACCCAGGTCCCTGCCCGCACCCGCAAAGCCCAGCCTTTTTTTAATTTTACAATGTAAAATGTATACGACAAGATTCAAACCCGAGACTTGCAAGTTTAATTTTGAGTTGTTAACCACTGAACCACATGACTTTTTGTGTTAGTTGTTTAAGATAACTTTATATAATGAATTTTGTTTTATATATTTAATTAAAACTTATAAATTGAGGGGGTTGTGGTTCAGACCTAGGCCACCAACCCTTCTACAACTGGCTTTGCCATCAGTGCTAGCAGCATCTTTGAGATATTTTTTGCAAACATATATTATTTAAAATAAATTTTATTTTATAAAATAGAAAATCCGGGGAAAATTCGGGTTTTTTTTCTGGGTGCGGGTGTAACACCCCAATACCCGCAAAAACCCGCACCGGAAAAAACCCGAAAAAATCCAGAGATTTTCCGGGGTGCGGGGAAGAATTTTTTTTTTCGGTGCGGGTGCGGAAATGCCAAACCCGCACCCGCACCGGAAATTTGTCATCCCTAATCTGGGTTTATGGTGCTCTTAGTGAATCAACTGTGGTTAGTGGGAATTTTTGATGGATTTTGGTTTGCTCCTATTCCTATTATTTACCAAATATGTAGATGTACAGATGTTGGCTGGGATTATTGTGAATTTGCTGAACATGGAAGTTTGGTTGGTCTTATTGGTGGCTTTTTTATGATCCTATTAAACACAACAATGTATTTAGAAGGTGTTTAAGTACTTTTATATAACTTTGAGCTGTGGATGATGTATAGGTCCTTGAGCTAACGAAAATGAGAATTTATTGTGCTTTTGAGTTATGGTCCATTCATTTTCCATCATCCTAAATGCAATGTCTAAGGGCTTTTGGAGCCTTCACATAATTGGACTAGACTGAAAGGATAGGATAGTTTATGCAATTTCCCATTTTGGTTTTGTGTTTAGTAGCTCTTCCAAATTCCTGATGATGTGGGAATCCCCATGCCCCATAAATTTACAACCTTTAATTTTCTACGAATATTGTAAATTTTACCTTTGTTGTTGTTAAACCCTCCTATGCATATTCTGTCTGTTAAATGTTATTGCGATGTATATATGTAGATTAATTGGATCGGCATGAAATTAGAAGTTTTCTTATTATCTTCTGTGATTATATGCAAATATGAAAAGGTTTGTCGAGTACGTGGCCAAGTTCAACTTATGAAACAAAAATATTCTTTCAAATGAGTTTGAAGGCACATTGAAAATACGTGTTTGTCGAATGCTTCTTGAAATTGGATTACCAAATGAATTTTTTGGTCTCTTGAGCTTTGTCACGTCTAGTGAGTGAGGCAGTAGTCAACTCGTCATTTAGTCCGACAGTAAAGGATGACACTATGTTCCTTTTTGAATAATGTGGTTTTGTTTTCAAAATTATTTGAAAAATGAATTTTTATGATTCAGAGAAACTATTTTAATTACAGAATATGCGTTTGAAAATAAATTTTTAAAATGCAAATGTGAAAATGGTTTTAAGAATATGTGTTTGGAAATGAATTCTTGAGCTGAAATTTTAAAAATAAAAACAAGATATGTGTTTAGAAATGAATTATTACATCAAATTTTGAAAATAAAAATATAAAATGCATTTGAAAATGAATTCAAAACACTAGTTCTTATAAATTGTATAAATAAAAGGATTATTAACAAATAATATTTTAAACTAAATGCATGCTCCCATTGCACATATTGATAACAAATAACAAATGCATAATTGTACGAAGCAAAATCACATTTTGCTTCCTACGATAATTTTATCCAAGTATTTTCTTCTCTTTTACTTTATAGTACTTACTATAATTATGTTTAGTTAAGATTAAAAAAAAATAAGAACCATTCAAACTATCTTCTAATGCATTCTTTGTCTACATATCTACATAGATACAAGGCATACATACATATGTATTTACATACGTATATAACGCACGGGCTTCAAAACTATATATATATATAAAATAGGACATAGTATATTACTTCTTTCTTACATAACCGAACACAATGCAAGAAAGAACAAATATATGATTACAAACATCTATCTCCTATGTTAAACATAATCCTGTCACATCCTTATAGCTATGTCGTTCCTATATTATCTCCATGCTTTCGTTCGTTCAATGGACATGTTTAGTTCAACTATGGGTATATTTCCATATTGCTCTTCCAAAACTTCAACGTCATCCACCTTGTATCTCTTAAACAATCTATCAGACCTACTGTTAAGTCAAATGAAATTATGTAATGTACAGTATGCCATAGGAACAAGACGTTAGAATTGGAGACTAAAATTAGGCATTGACTTAAGTATTGGAAATCTTTTCTTCAACACTCTGAAACACCTCTCAATTACGTTGCACAATGATGCATGTCTTTTATTAAATAACTCTTCTTGTCCAGTAGGCTGTCTTCCTCCCCCTGTAAATTTACTTGCATGATACTGTTGGCCTCTATAAGGAGTAAGGAATCCTGCATGTTACTATAGCCTAAATCAATCAAATAATAATAACATGCGTACTATAGTTATCATCGCATGCATAGCTTCGTCAAAATCGGAAACATGTTATAGTAGTTTATACATTATTTCTAAGTAATTTATGCCTAAGTCTGGCATAGGAAAATCACTATTCTCGTTGTAAAGTGCATCTTGTAACACCCTTGAATCGTTTGTACTGACTTCCCATCCTGTTAGTACATAAGTAAATAACATATCGAATGAGCAAGCACACATTATGTTTTGGGTCACGTCGCCATGCCGATTACGATATGTCATTTGCTTATGCGCTAGCACTAATGCTGCAATATGGTTACCATCAAGAGCTCCAATGCATCCCTATATCAACTACTTCATTAGCATAGTTATATACATACAAAAATTGAAGAAATCTGCTACTTTTTACTTGAAAATAGGGGTAAAACTTGGGATTATGTCATACTTCTGGAGGTGTTGCACCTAAAATTCTTGGTTGCACAATCAGTGTCGCTAACCGAATTAACAAGCACTCTCTTGAATTATCAGCCTATAGTATTGGTCGATCGATGAAATCGCTTGGCAACAATGTGATAACGAACACTTTATGATACTATGTACAAGAAAACCCCTATTGCCTCAAGTATGCTCGTGTGGTCATGCTCGTACTACTCAATCAAATTATGTTCAACGAGCCTATCACATAAGTTGTGAAATACATTTGCATCCATTCTAAAGTGAGCATACATCCTATTATCATTCCTTCTTAGCATATCTAATATTCATTCCAGGCCTGTTAGTAATGGAACTTAGCATTGTGGAACTTGGCATGGAAGGCACCGAATTCGATGTTGACGTTGTCTCTGTTGATATTCATATGTTGCAACTACAGAACACCAATATATTATGTCTATAGAGTTGTCAGATTCACAGCTTGAGTTATCATCTGCCATTATATATATAGTATTGAAAAAAGACATTAGCTTAGGTGTTAATTGTCTATAATCTACTTACTAAAAATTATGATACAACTCTCAGTTTGTCACAGTCAATACGGTTAATTAAAAGTCTGTTGAATATAATTTAATTAGCTTGATTTTTTTAATACCATATTTTCCTTATTGTGAATAATAATAATTCCTCCATGTTCATATTGTGAATAATAATGATGATTATATGACTGTAGGCTGAGTATATAAGGAAAAGTTATAGCATTCAATATGTTTATACAAGTAAATGATAAAGTATGCAACACAAATTTAATCGTAAAAATATTGAACATGATTACAATAACATTATTTAACAACAAATAATCAACATTTATGTAATAACAAATACTTAATATACATATTTCCTCATAATTTAGTTTGATACATGTGATTGTAGCATAATATACTTACAAATTATCACACATTAAATTTGCTACAATCCACCATTACTAAAAGTAATATAACAAGCTCAAATGATAACTATGATATGACTAATAATAAAAGTTCAAAGCTAAAGCATTATGGAATAGTCAAACACTAGTTTATAGTAACATTAACACATAATGTCATTAAAATATCCGTAAAAGATGACAAATAAAGATAGACATAAGACAACAGTAACAATAAAGTTTGTGTCTCAAGAAAGCATCCAGATAAGAGTTACAAACCAAAAAGCAACTAAACAAGCACCTAAACTATTGGACATGAAGTTGTCGTACACATCACCTACAAGGTTGAAAACCACTCCCTCCTCTCATCCAAGAGACCTAGAAAAATAGTCCTCCAATCAGGTTTTTCAGCTATAATGTTCATGAACCTTATGAAGACATCTTCTCAATACCACCTAAATTTTTACAAATGTCAATGCACTCTTGAATGGGATTCTTTTAAGGTGGTGCTACCCCTGATAGGCCACTCCTACTTCCTTGACTTATTTTCTATCTTATAAGCTCATTGGCTACCTTGGAAAAGTTATCCATCTGATCATTTTTTTGGGTTGAAGAACGATCAAGGTTTCTATTAGGTGCCCTATGTCATGCCCTAAAATCTCTTATTTAGAGACTTTAAGGGTGATTGGTTAAGAAAAATAATAAAAACACATCATCAATATTTTTCTTTTATATATATACATCACAGGAATTCATTACAACTTATGGCTATTTGTTCAAAATCAACTGTACATAGATTGGTGACTAAAGGCCATACATAAGATTATAGTCACACAACAAAATCTCCCATCATAAGCTAGGAGAAACAAGACTATCTCCAATAATCATGATATGTATGTAGACTTCAGACTCTCTAGGAAAGCTGTGGAACATCACTAGTGTGAACATTCTTCTGTGTACCTGTAGAGGGAAGGGGTGAGCATAAAGCCCAGTAGGAACATTCTAACATTATACAAAATTATTCATATTCCACAAATATCCAATCACAGGATTTGACATCAAATACTAATAGATCAACCAATTATGTCCATTCACACATCAAATTTATATTCATATTACCCTTGTATCCGTATATAGAACGGCTCATCCAAGGTTCAACACATCATATTTATTATATTCGTTTTTTTTCCTTTGGATCCGTTTACAGAACGGTCCATTCAAGGTCCAACATATCATGTTGTTTTATTCGTGTTCCCCTTGGGTCCGTATACAGAACGGTCCACCCAATGTCCAACACATCATGTCATTTTATTCGTGTTCCCCTTGGGTCCGTATACAGAACGGTCCACCCAAGGTCCAACACATCATATCATTATATTCGTGTTCTCCTTGGGTCCGTATACAGAACGGTCCACCCAAGGTGCAACACATCATATCATTTTATTCATGTTCCCCTTGAGTCCGTATATAGAACGGTCCACCCAAGGTCCAACACATCATGTCATTTTATTCGTATTCCTCTTGGGTCCGTATACAGAACAGTTCACCCAAGGTCCAACACATCATGTCATTTTATTCGTGTTCCCCTTGGGTCCGTATATAGAACGGTCCACCCAAGGTCCAACACATCTCATATCATTATATGCGTATTCCCCTTAGGTCTGTATACAAAACGGTCCACCTAGGTCCAACACATCATGTCATTTTATTCGTGTTCCTCTTGGGTCCGTATATAGAACGGTCCACCCAAGGTCCAACACATCTCATATCATTATATGCATGTTCCCCTTAGGTCCGTATACAGAACGGTCCACCCAATGTCCAACACATCATGTCATTTTATTCGTGTTCCCCTTCGGTCCATATACAGAACAGTCCACCCAAGGTGCAACACCTCATATCATTATATTCGTGTTCCCCTTGGGTCCGTGTAAAGAACGGTCCACCCAAGGTCCAACACTTCATATCATTTTATTCACATTCTCCTTGGATCCGTATACAAAACGACCCATCCAAGGTCCAATGCATACATTAATAGCCTTTCAATATCATTACTATGATAAATCTTAAGAAAATATGATTTTTACGCAAAATCCAAGACTTTTCGGGAAGTATACAGTCAATTTGGGATGGTTCTGAAATTTTTCTCGACACTCGACACTGTTCAATCGAACACTCGACACTGTTCACTCGAAACACTGTTCACACGACACTGTTTCTTGACACTGTTCACTCGAACACTCGATACTGTTCACTGTCGAGCGAAACACCAGAATCGAATTCCAGAGTTGGTTCAAAACGTCCCATTTCCAGAATTCGACTCCAAACTTCAAAAATTCACCACAAATCCGTTTTAACTCCAAATTCAATGAAATCAGTGGCTAATTAATGCTTAATATGTCTATTTTCCAAAACAAATGAGAAATCATACAATTCTCAATCCAGAAAAATGCATCAACTCAATCAACACAAGACAGTTACATGAATTACACTTCTCACAAAATCATCTCTACCCCACTTTATCAACACTTCAACTCACACATAATTCTTCATGCAATCACAACAATCAATTTGCAATAAGCACTTCACTCATAATTCATCATCCAAGCAACCAAGAATTCAAGTCAAAACATGTCACATACATAACAACAATATCAATTCAATAACAAAACACATAACATGAAGTAAGTATAGTGTTAGAATCTCCTACCTGTTTTCCAAGCTAAACTTCTTTGAAATTTTCCTCTCTTTCTTCCTTCTCTTTTTCTTCTTCTTCTCTTCCTCTTTCTTTTGTCGTCAACTCCCCTCTCTTCTATCCCCAAAATGAAAGAAAAATCTATCCCCTTTTCCAGAAAAATCCTCCCTTATTTATATACAAGGCCTTGGTTTATGGGCTTAGGTCCACTAATTTCAAATTCAAGCCCAATTCTCCCTTACTAATTCCAACACAAGCCCACTTCTATTAACCAACCCAATTCTCATAAAATTACTCAAATACTTTTAGTTATATTTTCTAAAATTTATAATATATATATATATGGGATTCCACACCCTACATGCCCCTTTTCTCTTAGTACTCTCGACAATTGACCCTACAACTGAGTCATCATACTCCTCATTTTCTATATCATGAACATCAACATGGACTCCAAAGTTCATAAAATTGTCCTCTACTTCCCAGTCCTCATTTGAGGTTGAGGGTATTTGTCATGAGGAAAACCTCCAAACACCAGTTGCAGTAGAACTATTAAATATAACTCTCAACATGTCATAGTGGTCTAACTCCCTCTGTTTAAATTGTTTCGCGGATGGAACTTTTTGTAGGTAACATAAGTTATTATTGACTTGAGTAAATACATGTAAAAATAGGTAAATCTAATTTAAAGATTACCTTAAGGTACTCCTCCCAAACATCATTAGATTTTGTCACTGTATTAATATCAGGATTCCATCCAAAGCCAGCGGATATAATCAAATCAAAGAATTCACGATATTTTTTTCTAAATCGATTAAACTTAGACTTAAATTGGGATACTAAATAACGATATTAGGTTTCATTGTACAATTCGTCTAAAATGGTATTCCATACCTTCTTTAAAAATGTCGAAGTTTATAATTCACCTTTTAAAACATGCTCATGACATAAACGAATACAAATATATTCTCTCCTAGCATTCCATTTAGCTTTGTGATCATGTTCATTGGTAGTTAACGTCATATCGTTGCAACTAATACTACAAAATAGAAGAGAAATTTAATGACACGTAAGCATTGACATATCTCAATAACCTATTAAATAACGTGTAGATGTAATTGAGTTATAGGTACCTATTTATAATTAATCACAATCGAGGACACAGATTGGAACAACTGTTTAATATTGTACCTGCAATATAATTTGAATTATTATTGAATTAGATGCTTTTTGTAAAAATATTTAAAATCCACTCAAAACTGTTTCCTTAACTAAAAGCTTTAGTTAACAAACTGATTCATTCACACTGTTAACGACAATATTGAAGAACATAGAGTAAGCACATTTTAATTTGTATGACGATAACATTGAAAAATAAAAATGATAATCAAGCAACCAAAAAAAGAGAATCTAGGATGAAGTTGGGAACTTGATCCTACGAAGATCCTGTGGTAAAGGCAAATCGTAAAGAG
This sequence comes from Boswellia sacra, assembly GCA_013180625.2. NCBI lineage: Eukaryota > Viridiplantae > Streptophyta > Magnoliopsida > Sapindales > Burseraceae > Boswellia > Boswellia sacra. Next base: position 86,275 of record SNVD02014772.1, on the reverse strand, counting down.
ATCATGGGATGTTTGTAAAATTTATATTTAGAGAGCTAATTAATTAATGAATTAATGTGGTTCTTGATGGAAAGGATGGTGTGAGATTTTGGTAAGATATGGTTGCATTATTCGTTGCTGCTGATATTTATGGGTTTTCACAGATATTGGAGATTCTTAGTACTTGTCCATATTTCTCTGCCTTTGCTTGGAATGTTCAGCCACTTTGAATTCCATGCTAGATGTAAACATAGATGTAGATATGTAGCGAGTAGGCAGAGTTATGTCTAAGCAATTAACTAGAGAGACATCAAGGGATGAAAAGCAGTTGAATACTATACCTCTACTTCTTCTAAGCCCTTTGAAACATATCACTTATATATTAATAAACAACATTCATCAATTGTACACTAGCAATCATCATAAAAACACTAGCCTATGCTTTCTAGTTCTAATATAAATGATTTTGGTAAAAAAAAATTGCAATTATATTCAAGGTATATTAAGATTATATTTAAAATTATAATATTAAGAAGAACTAATTATAATATAATATGAATATATGTAATAGTTATATTATAAATTAATAAATATTTTTAAATCGATTAAATATTTAGAATTATTTTATATGAAAAATAAGACACATACTGTCGCCAATGGTTGGCGTCAATAATTTTTTAACTCTATTTTATAAAATATCCTAAATAATTTATCTATTTTAAAATTATTTAAGAGTATTTTTATTTTATAAGGATTTTTTATTTATCCATTCTAAAATTAAATTTGAAAAAGTTAGTTTTTAAGTAGTTATTCCCTACCTAGTTTTGAAATCTAATTCACAAATTGATTCTCCAAGAAATCAGTATAAACAGGCTCCAAAGTATAAAAAGCTCAATCTTGAATTCATATTTTATGTTAAAACTTCGTATCTATGCAGTTATAGAGGTGTTAAAGTTAGAAATGTCAAATTGGTACGTGCTGCCTTCTTATAATTAGAAGATAACCTCGGAAGTCCACCATGGCATCATCAATAAGAAAGTATATAAGTATATTTTAATTATATAATTTCTAGTTCTAGTAATTTTTGATGGACATGTGTAATCGGTAGTACCCTTAATTTTCTAAGTTGTGTTCAAGGTCATTGACCTGCGACTGTGGTATATATAATAAATATACTTTAACCTATTGGAAATTAAATGTTGTACTTGGTCACACACACCATATATATGTAGTACAGTACCATAGCAAAAGACCTAAAATGTATTCATGAGCACCATTTATAAGTTATAACATCATACAAAGATAAAGCGTTGAGAGATCGACTAAACACTAGATGTAGCAGCAGTTAAGGAAACCGAAACACAAAAAAAATGAAAAAATAGAGCTAAAAGTAGATCTATGGCGTCCTTAAAAAATGGACAGCAAACACACAAGAAAGGAAACTAATAAGGTGAAAAAAATTATTGTAATATGGTCTTACCCAACACAATAACGATCTACAAGGTTGATTTCATAGCCATAGTGAATAAAGGTAGAGATCAGCTCGAGAGCAGAAGAAGGAAATGTGGTCTAGGTGAGAGAAGACGAAATTTGCTACAAAAAATGGAGAGAGAGAGAGAATGGGGAATTATATTTGAACTCTTAAGCACAGTAAACGGGAATAAAAAGGGTAGTATATTGTTTGTATATCTAGGGGCAAATTTAGGGGTAGAAACGAAAACATCTTAGTTTTATGAAAATGAAAATTGGAAACAAAAAGGGACAAGTATCCTCCAAATTCCAATAAATTGGAAACAGAAAACATTGGGTGCAAAATAGAAAGAGCACAACCTGAGTTTTTGATTATGAATTGTCATTTATTCCGACCGTTAAAAATTCAGTTTAAATACGAATTGAGAGATAAATTGTATAAGTTTTAATTAAACTCAACTTCTTAGATTGACTTCTCCATGTTCTTTTTGGGTTTTAAGGATGTGTATATTAATTGCTTAAATTTTTTTTCTTTTAGTATGGGATGTATTAAGAAGTATCATTAGGATTGTTTGCACTAAATTTGTAACGGGCCACTATTTGGGCAAAGTGCAAAAGCCCAGCCCGTTTCTCCATTTTCTAATTTTTATAAGACACAAAAAAAAAAATCTAGATAGAGAGGAGAAGAAGACAGACGGGAGAAGGGGGAGAGAGCTCAAGGGAAGTGGCAAATTTGGAGGATTTTTGAGGGCTTCTCAAGGTAATAATTTCATTTTTTAACCCAAATTAAATTCAATATCTTGAATTCTATCTATAGATATGAATTTAGAGGAGTTATTAGACATTTAAAAAATTTTTAGAGAGAGAAGATAGAGAGAGAAGGAAGAACAATGATGAAATTGGAAGTATTATTCAAGGTATTTCATATTTTGTTGATTGTTATAGAATTTGTTTGAGGGAATTTTGAGTTTTGATGATAATAATAGAAATTTAGGGTTCTGTGAACAGTAGCAATTTCGAAAATTGTTATAATTTATTGGCTTTGAATCTGATTCTGAAATTTATATATGTTAAAATAGACATCATAAGGATTTGTTTAAAGTTGGATTCACTGAAAAATGTTGAGTATGCAATTTATTATGAATTTTCGAAGTTTACTGTTTACTACTGGAAATTCAATTTTTCTGCAGAAAATCAGTTTTTGGTAAGTGATTTGAGGTATCTAGAGGTCTTCAAAAATTATGAAATTTGGGGTATGAGTTTGTGTATATGTCTAATTTAAATCTGGAGAGTTTTGTGATTTTACAAATTTAGTATGAATTATCATGTATTTTGGAATATAGAGAGGTCAGTTCTGGAAATGAATTTACAGAATTTTTGTATCTAGAAACATGAAGATTTTGAGGTACTTAATGAACTTGGAATGCTATGAAATTTTATATGTTATTAGATATGTATGTGTAGAAGGTCTGTATAAAAATTTAGGCCATTCTGACAAGTCAATTATTTATTAAAAATCAGAAAATAAGAACTGTTCTGTTTAAGAAGTTTAGAAATACGATTAATTAGGATTGATTGGATTAAGATATGAAGTTGGATATTGAGAATTTTAAATATTCAAGTTGATTACTAATTGAATATGATGTGATGAGCTCTTTTATGATATTAGGACAAGGAAGGATTAATTCTTGTTGAGGAATGTGGCCGGATAGGCGGAATGTTGATTTTGGAATCAAATCCGAGCTAACCAAGTTGTGCAATCCAATTAGTGAGTAGATTATGTTTTGGAAATTTCATATTATATTAAAGTGTATTAAATTTATGGTTTTTCATATGATTTAAGTTATTAGTTTAATTAATTGAATTATATTAAAAGTTTTTAGAATAGATAATGATGATTTATGTATTTTGAAAATAAGTGTGTGTAAAGTATTAGATTTTGGATAGAAGAGATAGTTATGGGTGGTGCTAGTAGATTAGTTTTGAATATATAGTAATTGTTGTTTCGATAAGTTTGAGTACAAGAGAAAAATAAATTTAAAGTGAAAGTTGTAGCATGAATGTATATATATTATATGTTGGTGGGAAGTAGAAAGTTTTTGTTTATGATTGGAAAAGAGACATTTATAATTAGATGAATTAGTATAGAAAATTGAGGTATTAGGTTATTTTCTTTACATAAATACATATGTTGAAGAAATGGTGATTTTGGTTAACAAAATGATAAGTGATTTTATATTCAAAATAATAGCAAAGCAAAAAGAAAAAGTTTTGAAAATTAGAATTTAATTCTGTAGGGGTGACAATACAAAATTTTAAAACTACCCAGCAGTAGGGGCTGAATTGCGAATTTAGAAAGCTATTCCAGAATTTTCAGAGACCTGAATGCAGAATTATTACAAATTTAGAATAGTCATAAAGATTTTAGTTAAAGTATGATATATGAGATTTTGAGATAAAAATATAAATTATGGTTTATAGTGAGATGGAAAGTATTTTATTTTATGGATATTTTAGAAAGTTTTAGAAAGAGTAGAGATTTATTTTTCTGAATAATTAGAAATATGTTTTAGTATTTATCTAGCTATGTTTATTTAGCATTTAATAGAATTTCTGAGAATTTTAGCAAATTCAGAAGATTTCAAGTTAGTTTCTTTTTTTTATTTCCCGAGGATAAATAGACTCATTTGTTATGTTTGCTTTCAATTATTAAGATGTTTCAAATCTAGTTTTCCAAATGGTTGTAGATATAAATTTTAGTTGCAAAGTTAGTTTGAAACCATGATCTAGCATTTTTAAGAAAGATTCATGTTTTATTTATGAATCGTTTTCTATATTATTATAGATGCATATTTTACTATTTTATAAAAAGTATATAAGTAGAATAATTACGATCAATTCTTTTCATAGTTTGATTTCGAGGATTTCTTAAAGTAATTGCAATTACTCTTTTAAATATCTATCATAGATTTTCAAGAATTCAGATGTTATGAGTTTATTTCAGCTTACATAAGATTTACAAATTTTGATAAATTTGCTTGAGAAGCAATGATTTAGCATATGAAGCAAATTTTGAAAAGAAATCAGTTTTAGAAAAAAATAAGAAAGTTTAATTATATTATACTAAGCTAGTACCCAGCTCACTTAGACAGTGAGACAGCAGATTTCAGATAGAAAGATAAAGGCCTTTGGGGCCCGTTCAGACACACATAGAGGCTTTGGGCCGTGTGATATGGGCGCATTAGCCCTTTGGGGGCAGTTCTACGCATGCGCATGACTAGATAGCAGGCCTGTGCGATGTTGGATCTCGCCAGGTACAGATAGCCCTACCTGCGTGATGTAGATCTCACCAGGTATGAGGAAATTTAGATAGTTCTGCCTATGCGATGTTAGATCTCGCCAGGCAGGATGAGACAGTTCCAGGGGTACTTATTTAGTATAATGAAAAGAGTTTTGAATATGTTTATATGAGTTAGTTTAAAAAAGAAGCATGATTCTTAAAAGTTTCTTCTGAAAGAAAATTTTTAAGAAAATTATATTTTGCATAGTAAATAACTAAAGTGATGATTTTAGCCTGATCATCAAGAGCATATTTATTATACGATTAAAGATGATTATTTTATTATTTTAACCATAAGTAGTATTTTGATGGATTTAATTATTCAATAGTAATTTATTTTAAAGTTTTATAACATTTTAGACAATATGAAAATTATGGATTATGGAGATTTTTTTTATAGAGCAAAGATTTATTTTATAATAATATAATTTTTTTTAGATTTATTTACAAATATATTTTTACCCCCACTCACTGAGTTTTATACTCACAACTTTGTTTTTATTTTTCTTTGTTTTTAAAAATTTTCCCCCCAGGTGAAAGTAAAATGTGATATAGTTATAAAGTTTGGAGGCCCAGCCACGTGATGGTGCAAGGTGTGTTAAGGTTGTAATAGTTAAATTGTTTTATTTAAATTTATTTGTGGTTGTAATGAGAATTGTTTCAAGTTTGTTCCATAAGAAAGACAAGAATTAAGAAACAGTCAGTAGCACACAGTTTTACGCATGATTCACCCGTGTAGCTAGGGGCGGGTCGTGTCAAAATTCCTCCTATACAATTCTTTTTTTTTTGTTTTTTGTTTTCCAAAGTATTTATTACAAAATTGGCCATATATTAATTTATTGTTATGTGCTACAAACCCAAATTAACTAAAATAATTTTGTACCCTCATGTCTTTTCTATATCATTTAATCCATCAACACATTCATCTCTTTCGTCGATCAAGTAATATTATATATAGTATATCATATGACAATACTATTCTTACAAACTTTATATACAAACTGAAATAGTATGATATAATTAGATAAATAAATACTAATAATAAATTATAGTAATTGAGATAAGTAATGTGATAATCATACAATGATGTACATCTATTGTGTAAATACGTTGATAATTAAAAAAAAATTCTTCCATAATAATATACATAATACATACATACATAATACATAGATACATATATACATATATATACACACACGCGTGTTTCCAAGAAGATTTAAATGATGAAACGTTATTATTTGTTTTAGTTTAAGACTTGTTTATAAAATTAATGAACAAATATCAATGATTAACGAAACCATATTTAATCAACTAAAAAAGTTATAAACCCTTAGAATGCTGTTATTCGATATCGCACCTCTGAATTTTTTTTAATGACAATTAATAATTGACTTACGAGCTCAATCGAATTCATAAAATGACCTTTTGCCTATATTAAATATATAAATATTGATATCTAGTAAACTTTATATGAGAGATTTGAAAAGAATAGATTTGAATATACTTATATAGATAGAGTTGTAGTCTTCGCACAAGATTTAAAAAAAAAAAAGAAAAAAAACCTAGAAACTTCGAAGACAAAAGAGATGTTAGAGGTGCTTTAGAGGATGTTTATTTTTAAAGGCATGTTTGGCAGCCCACATAATATAGTATAAAAGGTACTGTTCGCATAAAATTTTTTTATACCGTGTTTGGTGCAGTAGAAAGGTAAATAGTATAGTAAAATGTTGCATAAGATCCGTATAAAGACTGCATAAAAGGAGGTAAAATAATGATGTCCCTCACCATGTGTTAAGGCTGGATATGATAAGGATATAGAGGATTGTTGGATATAATTTTTAATTCATAATTTTATATAATATTATATTATTAAAATATTTAAATTATACAACTTTATTTTTTGTTCCAGTTTTTGACAATAAATACCGCAAACATATATAAATAAATAAATATTTATATTATTTGTTTTATTGAATATTTAAATAAATTATTTTAATAAATAATTATAATTTATTAAATATTTAAATAAAAAAATTAATTATCTAAAAAATTAATTAAATATAAATAATTTTTAAAAATATTTTATTTAAAAATATTTTATTAATTTAAAACCATTTTTATTATTGAAAGGAATTTAATATAGTTAAATACAATCTTTTATCAAACACAGTATTGTGTAACATTTATACAATCAGTGATAAAACAAACACAGTATAGAGTTTACTCAATCCTATACTATACAATTTCATACAATACTATCCGCTACAGTAATAATTATATAATCCTATACGGTACATCAAACGCAGCCTAAGCGATTTGTGTGAAGACTGAAAGAGCTTATTTAGGAAAAACTTTTCCTAAACTTTTCTAAGGAAATATTTTATCGATGACCTTGAGGTAAAGCTAAAGTACAATTTTCACCCCTAACTTTTAAAAATGGCATAAACAGACCCTTGGTTAACTGATATATGTTAAGTTTGATAGTCGAAGGGTAAATTGGTACTTCTTGTACTTTATATATTGATTCACAGATTTGCATTCCCTCGTACAGCTTATTCATTATCATTCATCAGATTTACAAAGTTTCATGTACATGCTGCAAAAGCCAAAAAAAAAATGAAACACAAGGAAACTAAAAAAGTAGCCGTCCAATACCCGGCTGCCATTGTGCACGACCATTTTTCGGCGCGTCTCCACCACCACCCCCACCAAATTGTAGATCAAGTCCTTCCCAAAAAACTTTCCTTGATCACTATTCCTAAAAACCCACAGAAAATATCTAAAAAATCCTCAAAAATAGATACAATCGCCATCTTAGCTGCACATTTGTCGTCACCACTTCTTCAATCATCTTCACCACTCACCATCCAACAAAACCCAAGCTTCTCCATCGTGTGTTGAACACAAAAGGCAACCATTCATCAACCTCTCTGCCACTGGCGATGGTGAGGTGCAGACGCATCGATGACTAGATATTTTTTTCGTTATTTATTTATTTTTTGAAAGAGTAAGGAAGGAAGGAAGGAAAAAAAAAAGAAAAGAAAAGGGAGGATTTGATTTATAAATCGGACGCTTTGTCCGATTGTTGGTGGATTTGGTTTCTAAAGCCAGTGACTAAGGAGTTGGAGGGAGCCGACATTGAGAATGGGAACAAAGAAATGTAAATTGGTCCCAATCAATTATAAGGAAATTAGCTTTCCGTCTTCCAAATGTATGGTGCTAATTAAGCCTTTAATTTTGCAAGAATAAACAAGGTAAGCCTTGACGTCCTGAAGCAAAAAATTATACTGTTGCCCATTTCAAACCTAGATATCTTGGAAGAAGAGATTGCCATTTCTTCAACGGATATATAATAGGCCCGCTAATATCCAACTAGGCGCGAGCGTGTATATAAGGCTGTGTGGCTTCCAGCTCCAGACCCAACATTTACGTGGGTTGTGGCCAAGCAAAAGTAATTTGAGAATCTGCAAGTTGCCATGCCATGGTATACAATTTACCAACCCTCAATGATTGATCGGGCTGTAGAAAAATTCATCAAGGAACAGTGGCAATTTGGAAGAAGCCTATTCTTATGGTGTTAGACCCACAAGGATGAGTTGCATGCCTAAATGCACTCCACATGATATGGATTTGGGGGAGCTTGGCCTTCCCTTTCACCAACAAGGGAGGAATCCTTATGGAAGGAAGAGACCTGGAGACTTGAATTGTTGGTAGACAGCATCAATCCATTTATTTTCAATTGCTACCTCTCTCATCATAACACCGTAGTACTTTCATTTTCCTGATGATAAAGCACACCTGTTATATAAATGGATACAATTAGGGACCTTCATTGAAATTTGGATATATTCTGAAAAATTTTCATGTCATAGACACTTTCTTGATAAAAAGACTCAATTATCCTTATCTATTCAATTTTTTCCCAAAGCCTTATTTCCCCTTATTTTCCTCTTTAGTCAAAAATTACCGAAACCCCTCGATATCGCTCGAAACGTAAACCAACACGAGCATTGGCTGAGGATAGAAGCAAGACGACGCAGAGAGAAGCACCCATTGACACTGAGGGTCCCTAATTGTGATTTATTTGATTGTTTTAGTGATTCATTAGATTTGATTTAGTTTTTAGGGAATTTGAATTAGGGATTTGAGTTTCCGTCGGATTTATGAACTTATTTAGGGATAAATCTAGTGTTATAATGTGATTTTTGTGGTTTGATGCATGTGAAAACTGACGAAACCAGTCGTTTCGTTCGCGACGTAGACAATGCAAGTGTCGGATTCACATCCGACACATCTCGACACTCGGCACCTACGTGTTGAGTCGTGTCGAGTTGTGTCGAGTCGTGTCGAATGTGAATCTGACACTTGATATCAGTTTATTTTCGAAGACATATTAATCCGATACTCGACACTACCTTGCATCCGACACCACTCGACACGTATATTTTCAAAGACATCGAGTATATTAATCCGACACTCGACACTACTTTTCATCCAACATGTCGAGTATCAGATACGTGAAAATTGATATATCGACGTCTCGAACCATGTATCCGACACTCGACATGTCCGATGAAAGGTACTGTCGAGTGTCAGATTAATACACTTGATGTCTTTGAAAATAGACTGATATCCAGTGTCAGATATGAATCTAACATGACTCGACATGACACATACGTGTCGAGTGTCGAGTGGTGTCGGATGCAAGGTAGTGTCGAGTGTCGGATTAATATGTCTTCGAAAATAGACTGATATCGATTGTCGGATTCACATTCGACACGACTCGACATCACTCGACATGTAGGTGTCGAGTGTTATCGAGCGCGTCAAGTTTTGTCGAGCGTTTTGGTAGGGCCATTGTTTTAGCTTTGTTTTTTTACCTTTTTGCATCATATTTAACAATACAGGCCTTGTATTTGCAGGTTGAAGCAAATGACAGGTGAATTTGGACTGTCTTTCACCCTTAAGATACCATATGATGAACCCTATCATGCAGTGATCACCAACATGGCAAGTTTGGAATGTATTAAATGGATTCGCACGAACATTAGTGTGGGGCAAAAAGACATTACCGTTAAGATAGTCTAACGCCCATCGTATAGGTGCAAAAAAGCACATAGACTCGTGTTTAATATATTAATGTTACGTACATACATTGACGAAGCATATAAGTGAATGTTTCATACATGAATGTTTAATACATGACAAAATCACATATATGAAAGTTATTATTAATTTGAACAAGCGACAAATTGGAATACAATAAATATTACATAGACAAAATAAGTCCTTGGCTACATTTGGTAGTCTTCATCCTCTATCATGAAGTGGAACTGGGTTACGGCAAGTTTGACGATTGTACATGAAACTTTCACATTGCCTGCAAGTTCGAGACGAGCTAGACTCACCGACAAAAGGGATTCGATTCTCCGAGGATGACCGACTGGTCTCCTCATGACTGACGGTAGAACCACTCTGCTGCAAACCTCCTTAGGAATCATCCAATCCTCAGTAACTCAAACAGGAACAACTGGCAGAGCATATGCATGTAGTAATGTTTCAGTCGTATACCAGTGGGCACAATAATCATGGCACGTCAGCAAATTCATACGCGTGCATATCAACGATACTAACACGGTCATTGCCTCTAACCTCATACATAGTAACAGAGATACCACTAACCCTCATATGTTTACCTCCTTTAGACGCTCCTCCATCAACTTGTTAGCCCACAACGAGAGATGTAATTCCAAGTTAGCAAATAACTGTCGACGCTCATAGAACCATTGCTGCAAGTTAGCCAGGTAATAATATGCTAACAATGTCACCAGGAGGAATCGATGGTGTTGCAAGCTGCTGTTCATCGACTTAGCTATATTTGTTGTTATGATGTTATACCGTCGACCATGAAACTATGAACGTGCTCATTTCTTGACTCCAATATCTCGAAGATAAGCTACTACTGCTGGCATATACAATTCAATTTGTCGCATATGATAGTTGAAATCAGTACAGTGATATATCCTTGCAGCTTGGTGGCATACATCCAACAAATTCTTGTCCTTGAAAGTTACCTTCAAGTTACCGTTCAGATGATGAGTGCACAATCCATGTAGTGCATGAGGGAAAACTGCTATAATAGCTCGTTCAATGCTACGATGACGGTCAGAAATGAAAAGAAGATCTCGGACATTTTGTACAATATGATCGCACAACTGTCTCATGAACTAGGTCTAGGAGTCATCATTTTCAGAATGCCCAACTCCAAATACCAAGGGGTATATTTGCTTATTTCCATCCATACAAGAAGCCAAAAATATTGTACCTCTATATTTCCCTTTCAAAAAAGAACTATCAACTGCGATAACTGGTTTAATTAATGATGTAAATCCAGCAATATATGCCCCCATACTTATGAAAAAGTATCTAAAATGGTTGTTGTCATCAGTTTTTAAAGAAGTTTTGATCCCCGGATTTGCTTTCTCAATCAGTTACATGTACTGGGGGAGTAGTGTGAATGATTCCTCAAGAGATCTATGAAGTTCTTACAAATCTATCTCTTTTGCCCTCCATGCCTTATTGTATGTGATATTAACACCCAATGACTCCTGAACATCAGACATAATATTCTTTGGACGATATATTCTAGATGCCTTAACGAATTTGCTCTTAATATGTTTGCTAATGACATGTGCACCTACCTGTTTGTGATTTGGGTGAAGTCCGGCTTCGGAGCATGTGTGATGGTTCTTATACTTTTTCACTTGGAAGAAATGTGAATCAGCTACCCTTGTGGCACGTAAATGCCATTTATAAGATTCAACACGACAGATAACCTCAAACCTTGTTGCATTGGAGTTCCTCACCTTGAATTGAAAGTTCCGTCTTAGTGCCAAACTTGATAACTTCTCACAAAGCTCTATTTTGTTGTTAAACATTTGTCCAATCCCAACCTCAATCTCGTCAACTGCAAACGAGAAAGTATCATCGCCATCTGTGGATGATGAATGCACAATAGGCAGCATCGACCTGAAAGTGTTAGCCCAATGACTATCATTCTCGGAACCCAAATTAGCTTTTTCATGTCTACAATTTGCATCAACTCTCTGCTCATTATTCGATATCGGATGTTGTTGATGTCCGTATACTGGAGGAGTAGGTGCTATGCGAATTGAAGAAGGAATAGTAAATGGCATATCCTTATTCACATCATTCAAGATCTCTATATGTTCATGATTTTCAAAATCGTCACTAACATCATCACTACCATCATCATTATCTTCGTAATCTTCATCACCACCATCGTCATCATTAACATTAACATCATCACTACCATTGTCAACATCAATATTACCTAACTCTCAAACTCTTTAATGCTATCAAGATGACGTACCAATCTCGATAGCATCGATGGGGGCACCCATTCTTCATTTTCAGGATAGATCCCAACTAACTCATGTCCTGCATGCCCTGAATATTGGTCAAACAGGATGCCAACATCATCATTCAATTGTGGTTATGCACAAAAAGGAGTGGACTTACTTAATTTATTGCTTCCACTTGCTGAGCGAAACATAAAGGGATGAGAAGATCTTTGTCGCCTACGTACTGCATCGGATCCCGACCTTTGTCTTCGTTTCTCTTTATCTTCAACTTTGATAATTAGGGTATATATGACTGTTGGTCCTCCAAACAATGTTGTATAAAGAAACAAACATCATCGTCAGTCTCAATAGGAGTCGGCATTTGTGGAAGACCCTTAAAAGCAAATTGAACCTCTAAACTGATGTTATGCTTACAAAGATCCCAACCCATTCCAATACTAATACAGTCAACTAACTCATTATAGGTAGCAGACCTATGAATTATCAATAGTTTCACCCTCCCACCGGTGTATAAATAACCACCATTCTCTTGTATAGTCCAAGAACCATTGTATAGTATAAATATGCGTAAAGTTTCCATATCCTGCATGATAGAGACATATCATATAAGTCCGTGGACAATAAATCATTACAAAATTGCTTACAAAAGGTACAAAAATGACATTTCTGCCTAAACGCTTGACGAAACTTGACATAAACACTTCACACTCGACATCTCGGAATGCGACATCCCGACACGCTACGCATGATGACCGACGCTTGACTAACGCGACACTCGACATGTTGGATGAAAGGTAGTGTCGAGTGTTAGATTAATATGTCTTCGAAAATGGACTAATATCGAGTGTCAGATTCACATCCGACACGACTCGACACGTAGGTGTCGAGTGTCGAGTTGTGCGGATGTGAGTTTGACACTTGCATCGTCTACGTCACGACGAAATGACTGGTTGCGTCGGTTTTCACAAGCATCAAACTACAAAAATCACATTATAACAGTAGATTTATCCCTAAAAACACAGAATAAGTTCACAAATCCGACAGAAACTCAAGTCCCTAATTCAAATTCCCCAAAAACTAAATCAAATCTAATAAAACAGAAAACAACCGAATAAATCACTAAAACTACGAAAAAACTGACATATAAGCGCACCTCAGTGTCGATGGGTGCTTTTTTCTGCATCGTCTTGCTTCTATCTTCAGCCGATGCTTGTGTTGGTTTGCGTTTCGAGTGGTGTCGAGGGGTTTCGGTAATTTTTGACTGAAGAGGAAAATAAGGAGAAATAAGGCTTTGGGAAAAAATTGAATACATAAGTGTAATTGAGTCTTTTTGTCAAGAAAGTGTCTATGGCATGAAAATTTTGCAGGATGTGTCCAAATTTCAATGTGGGTCCCTAATTGTGTCCATTTTTTCAATTTTCCTTGTATAATAAATGAATACAAACACGAAAATGAATACACTTCTCGGTGAGATGTGCTTATGATTTTGTGCACCTATGACATTAATTTGAAATTTCTCGATTGATTTTGCTTGTATGGAGAAGAGGAAATAGAATGGATTCGAGACTTTGCAACCACTGCAACTACTATTCCTAAAGCTATAGGTATTTCCCAGAACATGGTTTACATGGGAAATAGCAACCCAATGGAACGTGTCCGAAAGAACAATGCGACTATAGCTAAAGAAAACTCCGCCACTTCAGGCAAGTTTCAACCTTAATCTGGTACTTCGGGCAATAAAGTTTGCCTTCGAATTTTGATCAAGAAAATGAACTAGAATTGATCTCCAAAAAAGAAAAAAAAGAGTGAAGAATTTTGTACTTGTCAAATCTCATGCAATAACTATACAATCACAGCAATAGCGTGCAAATTCATGAAGTATATGATGACAATCACACTTCTCTTTAACCACGTTGAATAATAAAAGATTTTCTTTTTATAATCATTCACATATATATATCAAGATAGGATTCGTCTTCAACAGAATATCCAACAATGAATTCTTAAATCAAATATTGACATTGTATCTTAATCATCACATATTAGTGGCTCATCATGATTATCAAAATAATGTTTGAAATATAATAAAAGTAAACTAACAAAAAATTATCAAAGAAAAGTTTTTGTTTCTTTTTTCTTTCAATTTTTTTTGCAAGCTTTTTTTTAAACTATTTTTCTTTTCTTCCATTCATTCCTTCCTTTTCTTATCCTAGTTGTGAGTTTGAAGCCTAAGATTTAGTTATGTTAGACGATATGTAAGTAGTTAAATAAACGTAACCAACATGAAAGTAAAATATACATAACAACTTTTATTGGTTTGGATAAAACTAGCCTATAGCTATAAGCAACAAAGCTTCAATTCACTAAGTCATTGAGGCTTACAAAATGAAAGTAAAAGATACATAACAACTTTTACTTAGTTTGGCTATAAACTAGCCTATATCCATAGGCAACCAAGTTGCAATTCATTATGTCATTGAGACTTATAAACTGCTTGGATTTACAGTAGTAGAGACACCTCTCTCACTCACTCACTCATTTTCCTTTGTAACCTAGATTCGCTTCAAGAACTCTAACTCTTGTGAACCAACTTCCTAAACCTTGTTGTACTTCTCTACCCCCTGTTAAGGGCCTTTTAATAGATTATAACTTCCCTTGATGAATAACTTAAGCCCACTTGAGCATTCTACAAACAAACATAAAGACAACACTGAGATGCAAGCCAACAAAGACAAAGAAGCTCTCTCAAACAGCTTGCAAAAACTAATTGCTAGACTTCAATATAACTGCCCTTTATGTACTACACATCCAACTTCTCCTTATTGTGTAAGGATTCAATACATTCTTTCCATAACCTGCATAGAATGAATTCTAAGAAAGCAAACATACTTAAGGACAATCAATAAATGAAATATAATAAACAACCTCTCATAAAGCTAAGTTAAATCAAAGACTTTCAAAATTTGAAAACCAATTCTAGAAACAAAGGATAGTAACATCCTTCCAAACTGAAGACAGTTATACAGAAAATATTCAAAATAGTAAATAGTTTCTTGTTTTCTTGTTTTTGTCTAAAATTGCAAATACAGTATGCCATATAGGTTGACAAATGTCATGACATGTGACATGGTCCTAACATTGGCTTTTCCTTTTTTCTTTAACTTTTTTTAATCGTTGGGAGACTAATCCAAAACAAATCAAAATTGACAACAAAAATTGATATGCAAAAAGGACTAAACTTAAAAAAAAAATTATTGTGATTGATTTTTTACATAAGCTTTGTAAAGACTTCCGTCATTCGATTTCTAGTGATATAAAAATATTGGAAACACCAAAATCTATTTAGGGCGTGTTTATTTATGAATTTTATTTTAAAAAAATAAGTATCAAAATTTTAAAAAGAATTGCAGTTGATATTAAATTGAAATGCGTAAATAAATATGTGTTTTCAAAAACAATTCTCTAGAAATAACAAATAAAGCCTTAAAAGATTGGATGATAACTCTAATTGGATCAATAGTATCATTCATTCATTGACAATGTATAGTGTTGAAGACAGTGAATGGTAGGTTTTGTGGGCTTTCCTTGGTGGTCTAAGACGGCTAAATAAATGAAAGGATAAGATATCATGGTAACAAAATTGGGTCTAATACCAATTGAGGAAGTAGGGTTAGGTGATAGGAGTAATACAACTCTAACCAACTCGAAATGTAACAAACAACTTTCTTGACAGCCAAATCCCTTCTCCAATTCTAATCTAATTGGATAGTCCAAATAGAAGTCATGTGCCTTGCGCATTACAGATTACTAGCCTTTTAAAAAATATATTTTTTTTTACTGCTTTCTATGCTAATGCAATGCAGTCATTCCCTAAGAAAAGAGAAAACATATATAGCAGTATATATAGGAGCCATCATCTGATAATTTGTTGTAACAGACCACGGATCTAGCCAACCAATTCCAGAGCCACAAAATACCAAGCATAATAGAGATATCAATCCACAACAAGCAAAGGAAATAAAAACAAGAGATAACACCAAGATTTAAGTGGTTTGGCCAATTAAGCTTATTTCCATTGGAAAGACTGCAAAAGAGTTTTCACTATGAAGAAAACAAGATTACAAGGCTTACAATGCTCTCTCTCACTAAGAAACCCTCTTTTCTTAGCCCTCACATTTTCCTATAAATCTTAGAAGAGAATATTAAGAAGTCACCCTCAAAATACAAAAGACGACATTTAAATAGTGCCCAGGTCGCATACAGTAATCGAAATTTACACAGCAGCATAATGTTCCTTGCGTAGGAGCGTAAGGTCTCTACTTGGAGCTGAATCGTCCTGTCCTCGTCATTGCACTGTGATGCAACAAATCTTGTGCAGGAGTACTGATGTTGCGCAGGAGTGCAACATCTCTGCCAATGTTGTCCAAGAGCGCTTCTTGCCCAGGAGCGCGGGTCCCCATATCTGCCGCCGAATTCATTACGATTTGAGAGCAAACACTAACATAATTTTACATAATATATTCGGAATCTTTTAAGTATTTTAACTTCATAGTTGCCAAGACATGGTTATCCGACCCATTAAGGACAAAATTTCAAATATCAAGCTTAGGAGAAGAAGAACAGTCTAGTTTAGCGAAAAACCATAAAATAAAAGCATACGCGATTATCTCGAGAAGCACCTAGGTATTTGCTTTTAAATGATACCATAAGGCCCTGTATAAGATTAGTTGTATAGAGGCATTTGTTTAATTGACAACATATTGCCCAAAAAAGTTATTGAGGGAATGTTTGTTTTTTGTTTGAAGTTTGAATTTAACTTGTTCTCATGTTTCATACATTTTTAAGGTTTTTTTTACTTAAAATTTTTTTAAGATATTTTTATCTAAATAGAAAAAGCTAAATATTTTTGTCCATCTTTTATTCGATTGTAAATGTCTAAATGGTTTATATAACTTCTAATTTTCAAAAATACTTTTTTTTTGGAAAAAAGTTACTATTCACATAAAAGAAAAAGTGAATGTACAAGATACGAGGGGTATACCCTAATAAGAGTACCTAATACTCACAATTCCAAACAGGAAATACTAATGTCCAAGGGCCCAAAACAAAACAACCTAAACAAGAGAGCCAAAGGCCCAATCAAATAGAAAAAAAGGCACACAGGCCCAAACCAACCACAACTAAACCAATAGCAAAACAAAGTCCAAGAACAAAGTTAATTATGCAGACCCTATATGGCACAAAACTGAGGAGTATCGCATACTTGACTTCCAAGGCTAGAAGCCGAGAACGAACCAAGTCAAAAATCTTATCAGTCACCTGACGACAGGTCCGACGTCGCTGTTGATATATACGATCATTCCTTTCATACCAAAGAGAATAAACTGTTGCAGAGAAGACCAAACGTGCAAGGATATGTCCAAAATTCTTCCTGCCCTGGAGATACAGAGAAGCCTATTGGAGCAAGGACGTCCAATAAAAGGATGGCCAAACAACGAGAGTCTTAGCTGAAATCTCCCCCCAAACAGAAGATGAGAAAGGACAACTAAAGAAAAGATGGTCATAGGTCTCATTTGCTGAAACACAGAGAACACAGCTTGAAGATTGTAAGATACCATGACGTTGTAGTCGATCCATAGTACGAAGCCGACCCAAAGAGGCAAGCCAAAGAATAAAAGAGTGTCTTGGGACATGGCCAGGGAACCAAAGAAGATGATGAAGAGTGTTCACCGGTCGCTTACTCCGTAACAATTCCCATGCGGAGCCAATAGAGAAAATACCTAAGGTATGGCCCTTCCAAACAACATGATCAGGAGCCCCCATCGTAGGTCGGATGCTGACTAAGTCCCAAATCAACCTAAAGGCCTGACCTCCATCAGGAAAAGCCCAATCCCCATTCTGAATAATGTTTGAGACCCTAGCATCTGAAGGAAGACCTGTGGATGTAAGAGTCCTGAAGGGTAACAAGTCACACAGACGCCCATGTGGCAACCAGTAATCCTGCCAAAGAGAGGTATTACGGCCATCTCCAATACAAGAGACAAATTTACCTCTACACCAAGCCCGACTGTGCAAATCTTCCTTCAAGACCAAGGGGCTCCAAAAGTTACCCGAATCTGCCAAAATGAGCGGCCCCGAAGGAGCACCTTATAAACCCAAGAAGACCAAATGGAGGATTGGTTAGAAGAAGTCTCCAAACATGGTTCAGAATAGCTGCACGATTCCACTCCTTGATTCGCTTTATTCCTAATCCACCTTCTTTCAACGGATAGCAAACCGAATCCCAAGCTACTTTGGCCCCAGAACGAGACAAAGAGATCCCTTTTCAAAGGAAAGCAACCATAATACCCTCGATCCTCCGTACCACAGCTGTAGGTTGAGTGAACATGGAGGACCAATAGACCTGGATGGAAAAGAGAACCGATTTGATCAATTGAAGTCGGCCAGCATAAGTCAGCATAGCAGATGTCCATAACCTGATCCTCGACAAAATCCATTCTATCAATGGAGCACAATCTGAGAGGCGTAATCTGGTACTGATTAGAGGTACCCCCAGATATCTAACCGGTAGACTCCCCACTTGAAAACCTACGATGACCTCCAATGCAGTTCGGTCCTCATCATTGACTCCAGAGAAGAAGACATGACTTTTGACCGAATTCGTAACTAAACCAGAGAGCTCTGTAAACTTCTGTAATGCAGCATGGATCACACTAACAGAGCCCATATCTGCCCTACAAAAAACCATTAGATCATCTGCAAAACAAAGATGAGTAAGAGAAACCTGCTGACATCTCCAATGATATCGAAAACCAGGCCTCTGTGTAGCCTCTCAAAGAATACCACTCAAACCCTCTATGGCCAGCACAAAAAGGTATGGCGATAAAGGATCACCCTGTCGAATTCCTCTAGAGGTGGAGAAGAACCCGTGAAACTCTCCATTTAAAGCAACCGAGAAATATGCAGAGGACATACATGTCGCAATCCAGCGAACCATACACTTTGGAATACCGATCGTTCTTAAACCCAAAAGGATGAAATCTCAGCTGATAGTATCAAAAGCTTTGCGAATATCCACCTTTAAAGCACATCGAGGAGGCGAGCGCCTAAGATGATAATTATGCATCAGCTCTTGAGTCAATAGAATGGCATCAGAAATTCTTCGACCGGGGACAAAAGCAGACTGTGAACTCCCAATCACATCAGGTAAGACCGCTTTGAACCGATTCACGATCACTTTGGAGATACACTTATAGAGTACATTACAACAAGAGATTGGTCGAAAATGACTTATAGTCCTCGGACTCTCAATCTTAGGGACCAAGGCAACAAAAATACCCCATATCTAATTCATTCTTTTATATGTGCCTTTTATAAAACAATACATATGTAAATAAATACATATATAATTATAATACAAATTAGTTTTAATAATTTCTTAAAATAAAATATTTAAAAATATAAATATTTAAATACTTCAATATTTATTTTTTAAAATATTAATTACAAAGTTTTTTTAATATATCAAGAAAATCCAAGTGATAACAACATCAAACAATAAAGATATATGTATAAAAATACATATTTCACTCATTATTCAGATGTTGAAATTTTATATATATATATATATAGTTTCATTTAGATATATTCAAAATTTCAGATAAAAAAAACCGTCTGAGAGTGATTCTCAGAGAATAACTATTTTTATTATTCGGTAACTAAGTAACAATAGCTGTTATACCACTGATAATTCTATACTAATATGGTAACTATGAATTGATTAAAATGATACTATAAAGTAATCCATTACAGCATTAGTGTCAAAGACTAATGATTAGGATAACAATTAAACATGTAATTGTTATTTAAAATTTTCTTATTTAGATGAGAATATGTTCTACCTCTTTTGATTCACTCATCTAAATATCTTTCATTAAAAGAAAGATTAGTATAGAAAGACCTTACTATTAATTTATAATTTTAGATTTAAAAATTTTAAATAAAAGATAATTTTTTGGCAAATAAATATATCACATCATTTGTTATTTCGTTGAATAAAATGTTATTATATGTACATTGCTTCGGTTAATGAAAAAAAAAAATTATATGGATTTGTATTTGCACATTGTTAAGCTTGTAGATGTTATGTACTCTAATACTACCTCGCGGTCGTTTGGTCATGACGACTCAAGATACCGGGTTAAGTTTGCTATTTTTCTACAAAGCTTAAGTTTGTAGATTTGGATTTAACTTTAACTAGACTTACAATTTACATGCAACTGAAACTCTAAAACATGATGTAGCCGTCTACATAACAAAATCTAAAATCCTATTAGAGATATAACTTCTTTTACTTTTTTTATTTTTTCCTCCTCCAATGAATTTTTGTTATGTAGATTGTTACGTCAGGTTATAGAGTTTAGGTTATTGTAGACAGTAGATTTTTTAGGCTTGATGATGAAACAAAGATGATCGTTGAGCAATGGAAATGACTGAAGTGGCCATGGAAGCACAGAGAAGAGAGTTGAGAAGAAATCGACCAAAAGCTATGAAAACAGATACCTGAATTTGAAAACTCACATAAATTAATCCAGAAAGAATTTGATGATTAGTCATATACCATTATGAAGCTGGGGATGTCTAGTTTTCACAAACTTCCATGGATCACAAATCGAAGTTAAAATCGAAGATTTACATGTGATTGAATAGACAAAGGTCAAATAGGACTGCATTGAAAAAAGAGGAAACAAGGAGATTTGGTAGGCCACCACCGACCGACAATGGGGGAAACACTGGCGGCTGTCCTACCACCAGCCAACGATCCTTCCATAGTTGGCAGACTATCCTACCACAGGCCAGCGATCCTCCCGCAACGGGCCGACTATCCTCTTTGAATTTTGAAATTTTCATTAGAAACCTTCCTTTTTTTTGTTTTTGCTTCCTTTTTCAACTTTCACCTTCAACTGTATAAACCCCCTTCCTCTTTACTTTCACTCCCATCCAGAAATCTCTTCTCTCCTTTTCTAAGACATACTTGAGAATTCAAGGAGTCTTTTCTCGTTTAAATATTTTTTGAGACGTTTTTATTGCTCTGAACTCGAAAAGGGTATGTTTTAAGAGGAGTTCTCTCTTTTTTCTCCTCTTTTCTTCTTTAATTTTCTTGCTTTAGAATAAGCATGATTAGGTTTGTTTATGCTTAGAATGAGCATGATTAGGTTTTATTTTAATTCTTAGAAGTATGTTGAGGGTTTATGTGAGTTGTTTAACCTTTTATTTATCTTGCAAGGTAAAAATGCTTGTCAAAGTAAGTCATCAATCCTGTCCTTATTTAGAAGCACGCTAAGAATCTTTATTTCTTGCTTAGAATCATGTTTGAGAGCACATAATTAGAATCATGATTAGGATTAAAAAATTATGATTGCTTTGAATAATGCTAGGAAATAGCAGAATAGGCAAGAATTGTCATGTTTGCTTTAATTTCTTGAATTAGGCTGGAATAGCCATGTTTTGTTATGATTGAATTAGGCTATAGATATCATACTAGGCTAGAATTGCCATATTTAGAATGCTATGATAGAATTATCTTATTTAGATACAATTATCACGATAACATTATCAAATCTAGGTAGAATTGCTCTAATTTTAGTTTATGGCTTTGTTTGGATTTTGATTGATTTATTTTGAATTAATTGCCATGATTAGAAATATGATTGAACAATTATATGATGCCATGAAATGATAGTGGACTCACATTGATGGTGAGAGACCATCACTTAGAATTTATGAATCTATGCACGATTATGCTTGACAGGTCTTAATAAATATTGACTGGACTCGCATATGGTGGTGAGAAATTCACTATTTATCGAGTCTTGAATAAATTGACTAAATTGAATATTGAACGCTTGATATGCATAAGTATGATATGAATCTTATGAATTGAATGAATGAATATTTTGAAGTGTTTAGAACTGGAATTTAGTTTATTTATTGAAGAATATATTGATTATAATCCTATCCCTTATCCCCCATGTGTGGAAGTATACGTAACTCTATTCTTCTAATCTATTTCTTTGATTGAAAATCACTTTACATGCTTAATGAATATAGAATGAATAATATGTGCATAAAATGAACAACTTAAGCGAACTGTATATTAACTTAAGCTAACTGTATATTAACTTAAGCTATTCTTATTTGGTATATCCTAGTAGAGGCCAGATTTATATTCGGGCGGGCCGAGGACTCGTACCTAACTTTTCGAACTCATATATGAAGGAATGAGGGTAGTTTAGGTCCTAAAGCGACGAATCAGATTGTCATCATCTATATTCTCAAAAGAAAATTGGGTGGCGACTTCATTCTCCAAACGTGCTCATAGCTCGTTTATGTTTCCTTAAATCTCGAAAGAGGCTTTGACACAATGTCATAGTCACAAACGCTCTGACAGAATGAAAAACCTGTTCATAGTTGTACGTAGGTTACAAGTCTAACACTACTAATTCTCTAGCTAATACACATTTTAGATTTTTTTTTTTCTTTGCATGAGTCCCAAAAATATTGCTTCTAGCACAAGCTAGGATTCAATTTTCTTATATCAGAGGCTTTACTTTTTGATAGCTATAACCAAATTTATCCAGCTAGAAATGATTAATTTTATGACAAAAATAGTAAGAAATAATCAAAATATGAGGATTTTTTTAATATTTAACATATATAATAATTTTTTATTACCTAAACTAGATGAAAAACAGCATAGAGTTGTTTTAGGGGTAAAGCCAAACTACACTACCCGTCAGTTTGCTAAATAAAAAAAAATATATATATTTTTAAAATATCAATGCTGAATTTGATTATTTTTATACTGATTTTATTCTATGAAGAACGTACAAAGAACAAACTCACAGCTTATATTTGTACCTTTCTTAATTTACACTTTATTTTCTATATTCTTACATGAATAGGATGTAACCAAACCAACATAAAGTAAGCAAACATACGAGAGCTAGCAAGAGTAGATTAAACGTTAAAGAATAAAGACAGAATATATTTTTTTCTTTTTCATGGCACTGGTGTAGGTTTGAGGGCCTCTTGAGTATGAGAAAGCTAATTAAAGTAGTTATGTCTTCAACTTTAGCACAGTCCATCGGGTGGAGGTTAAATTAACCCGAGTCGGAAGCAAGGAAGTTGATTCGGCTGGCTTTATTCCATTTCTTGTAATTAATTATAAATATAATTACATTCTCTGTACGTTAGACCTTCTATTTTGTTTTATATTGCATAGACAACAAGTGATGTTCTCCACTTCTGATTAAGCTATGGCGTTGACTAATGAAATCACGAATACCCAGTCTCCTGACGGACGCAAAATTGATGTCAACTTATCCTTAACTTCGTTGAGGACGTCTTCAGACGAGCGATCCCAAATACTGAGGAGGCTACCGTTACAGCGTGGAGAACGATCTAATTCTAACACTTCGCTTTTATATCATTATATCATGGCATCTTTACACTTGATATTCAATCGGCATGAATATTTTTAGTATCCATATAATGTATCGTTATATAATATACGAAAGGATATATTTTAATATAAAAATTTTAATATAAGAGTAGACATAATTTTCTAGCTATTGTTTTAAAAAATTTAATAGTTGAGATGATTAATGAGTTGACAGTGTTAAATACATGCATCTTGTTGACTTTCAATCTTAACCATTGGATTTTATAAGATCAATGATTAGAAAATTGTATCAATAAATTGTATTAAAAATTTATGTTAAATTATCACTCCCTATATCATATAGTATATATGATAGTTGATAAGCAAATATAGCCTCTTAACTTTTTTAATTAAGAGGACCGTTTTTTGGCTCATAATAATAATAGCTATTATATATGGCTTACTAGAATTTGGTGAACCACACTAAAACAACAGACCAGGCTATTGTCGATGATAAGTTTGACAAATTCAGCATCATTCCCATTTTGAAAGAGTTGGGAGATCTCATCGATGGAATTTCCTACGAGGTGCATGCTTACCCAATTCTCTCTTCATATTCATGTATGTTCCCTATGTACGTATGAATGCGATTAACTAGCTCTACATTATATGAACAGATAACATGCAGTTGCTCTGGTGGTGGGGATTCATCACGCACAATTGCGATATCGATATTGAACATGCTGTCCGCCTATTCATGGGTAGCCAAATTGATGATAGTCTCATTGCCTTTTGCAGTGACTTATGGCGAGTTCTGGCTTGTTTCCAAGGCTTACACCTCAAACCAACTTGCCAAAACAGCGGCAATCCCCAGGCAATTACCTGACATCTTACAAAACTATAGCATTTTAAAGCCACTGTACGATGCTATCAAAACCCGCATCAGACAAATGCTAGATGTCAGTATTTGCGTTTTTGAGTTCAGCGAGATACTGTCGATCTCCGCACAATATTCTAGAAGATTTTGATGCACTATGCGTAGCCAGGGCCCATATACCAGTTGCTGTATGCCGGACCATTGAAAGTATTTCGGCTTGTGCATCCGAACTTACCGGCCTTAGTTCGTTGGTATGCGACTCATGCGAGTAAGTATAATACGCTATTTATGACCTTGCATGACACGCTCATGCAATATCCACTGCACTATTCTATGGTCTGACGCATTGAATTCAGGTATGCAATATCCACTACGGAGTCATCGGAGGTATCCACCTTGGCTCACAAACTCAAAACCATTCATGACAATCTTAAAAAACAGCTAGCTGGATATGTGTTACCAATACATTGGTATAGTTTTCTTTCCTTCAAAACTTGCAATACGTCTCGTGTTTAATTATACATGCTTAATGATACTCTTTACTGTAAAGGAAAGACAGTTTTTGAATCCTATCAGCTTCTTCTGCATCTCTTCGACACGATCCAGTTGATAACATGAAGACACTAAAGAGGTTGATCTATGCCAAGGACGATTTGCAGCCTCTTCTTGATGATTCTACTAAGAGAAGGGTTAATTTGCTCGTCTATCCTACTATTAGTTGCAAAAAATTTTCAAGCTTTAATTAGCTAGCGCTAATGAAATAAATAATTTTGATTTCATGAACAGGTTAGCATCGAAGTTCTGTGGAGGAAGAATGTATTGCTGCTCATTTCTGACCTAAAGACATCCCAAGACGAGCTTTCAATTCTGGAACAGATATACCGTGAATCGAGGCAACATGTGTTCTGTGGTCATGATCAGATTGAGGTTGTTTGGATCCCAATCGTGGAGCGCTCGATCACGTGGACTGATCCGATGCAAAAGCAATTTGAAAAACTACAGTGCTCAATGCCATGGTCCTACCTTGATGGAGACGGGGGTTATCAGGTTCATCAAGGAGGTGTGGCACTTCAAGAACAAGCCAATCCTTGTCGTGCTAGACCCTCAAGGGAGGGTGGCCAGCCCTAATGCACTCCACATGATGTGGATTTGGGGCAGTACTGCCTTCCCATTCAGCAGCTTGAGAGAGGAGGCTCTCTGGAAGCAAGAGATCAGGAGCCTTGAGCTTCTCGTTGATGGCATTGATCCAACTATTCTCAATTGGGTAATTAAAATGATCTTTTATATCAACTTCACTAATGATATTCTATTATCCATTTTTATAATATTATAAATTAATAAAATTTGTCTAACTAAGAGTGAATATGTTTTTCAATTCATCAGATTGAAGAAGGCAAATACATTTTCGTGTACGGAGGTGATGACATCGAATGGGTGGGAAAATTTGCAACCTCAGCTAAATCGGTTGCAGCTGCTGCGCGCATTCCATTGGAGATGGTGTACGTGGCAAAAGTAGAAAAGCTTAGTTACTACTGGCAAGATCTCACCATAGTGTGGTTTTTCTGGACTCGTTTAGAGATCATGCTCTTCTCGAAGATTCAACTAGGCAGAGCGGATGACCATGATCCCATGATGCAAGAGATCAAGAAACTGCTCAGCCATGACAGAGATGGTGGATGGGCTGTGAGCTCAGCAAAGGGTCAAATGTAATAGTCAATGGCCATGGAAACACAATCGTGTCTACATTATTAGAGTATGATATCTGAAAGGAGCATGTCCCTGTTAAAGGTTTCGACTTGTCATTCATGGAGCATCACCAGACGCTTCATGGGGTTGCTCCTCCATGTTGCCGCTTTGAGTTCTCAGATAATTCTTGGAGCGCTCCACAGAACATGACATGCCCCGAGTCTGAGTGCCACCGCTGCATGGAGAAATTTATAGCTTTCTGCTGCCGCCATGATGATAATGTTCCAGGCACACTATTTTAATCTGGAACGTCATTTCCTTATATGATTGCATAGATATTGTTTTGCGTGTGCGCTCTTTCGAATTTGCCATCTTTTTCTCGTATTGTGTAATAATATTCGCAATCGTGTGTGAGATGTAATACGAAAATGGCTACCATGTGGGCTAATTTGGAAACTTAATTGATGCACCATAATAAAATTAAGCGTGCGTGATATTAAACAATTAGTTTAGCAATAATATTACTGTTTTGGTGGTAGTAGTAGTAGTGATGCCAGCAAATAAATATTCTTTTTTTTTTTTCTTAATAAGATGGACACCAATCATAAGATTCTTAAGTATCTAAAATAAAGAGGATTTATTAAATTTATATTTAGTTGTTAATTGCCAGAAAATAAATAACATAAGATTTAATGCCTTTGGGTGAGATTTAATCTCTACTTGGGTGAAAATACTCAAAAACTGAAAGCAAATGCCCCTATAGCTCAGTGGTAGAGCGTCAGTCTTGTAAACTGAAGGTCTGTAGTTCGATCCTGCATGGGGGCATCATTCATTTTACAATATCTTTACTTTTCGCCTTTTTTTTTTTTGGCCAATTTTAATTTAAAGGGGGCATTAGACAAATATAAGCCAATTCCATCATTTCAGATCATTACTTCTTTCTTAATCGTTTCACAGAACAATAAATTAATATTATCTCTCATCTGATTAGTCCATTCACTACTCATTAGAGAAACAATAAACGCAATAAAAATAGAAAAGTTTCTGACCAATTCAAAATTTTACTTTGGCTATTTGTCTAAATTATTATCCGGCCACTGTTGAGGGAAACCTCGAAGAGTCAAGGAGAAAGTCAAAATAGTCAAAACCCTGCAAGCATAACCCTCTCTAAGCCCTTCACAGCATCCTTTTCTAAACTTCTTCAACTTCAATGGCTTCCAGTCTTCAAAAACTCCTCAGAAAGCCACCACCATCTAGGCTCATTACTTCTTTACACCCTCAACGGCTACCCAATATCTCAACATCTCCTCTCCTTGCCCACCAAACCCACATCGGCACCAAACCGGATCACGATCATCATTCACCGCCAACAACCGACAAGTTCACCGATTTCAACTCTTCACTCTTTTTCCCAAGCTTTCCATTTGGGTTTTTCCTGGACCCGATTTTATCATCTGGGTCATTTCGTTCTGATCCAGACGACGGGGTTTTGAATGATGGGTCTGAGAATGGGATGGTGTGGGCTGACAGTGTAAAGAAGAAGAGGAAGAAGAAGATGAACAAACACAAGTACAAGAAGCTGAGGAAGCGGATTAGGAGACAGACTTAGGTTTGATTGTTCGAGTAATGTAATGCTTACATTTTCCGTTTTGGAATGAAGAGATTGTTCAAAGCCTTAAGCGGGTATTTTTGTTGCTACATTTGTTGGATATTGCAATGACCAATTTGCAGTTTTAAGTTATGAACCGTGCAACGATTTTTTTATGAAAAGAATAAGTAAAATTTATGAAATAGTTGGACTTAATTGATTAATTAGAATAGGGTGTGTTCCCATATTATGATTGTTAATTAGGTGCTTTAGTTGGATGTGATCATGATTGTGTGAGAGAAGTCTTGATTGCATTCTGGAATGTGAAACTATTTGTGTAGCTGTGCAAGGGATACAAATCATTTATGAGTTTTTCTGTAGAGACTGGCTTTGACATCTATCTTGTGTATGGCACTTGGTAATCTGTGTTTGGCAAATGTAATTTGTGTGTATTTGTAAGAGATTTCTGATTCAAGAAAGGCAGCGTGCTCTTGACAAAAAAATTGGTAATGCAAGCTTTGGTTCTTTCACTAGTTTTAATTGATGGAAGCTTTTGTTAAATTTTTAAGTACATTATGTTCATCTGCTTGAAATATTGGCAAGAAAATATGATATTTACTATTAATGCTGAGATTTTACTTATGATCTCTGCAACTTCTGCTTAATCCACACATAATGGCACTGGTCTGCACGGTTTAATCTTCATAAGTTGGTGAGAATGTGATGTTGCAAATCTATGTTGCTGACTTGAGTTGTATGAGATGATCTTTTACTTGTTTCTTTAAGTGTTTTTTATCAAGTATTCCGGTTGGGTCAAGTTGTCTTCTTGAGTTGTAGATTCTCTTATCGGGCAAGACTATTTGTGATTGTTTTCCAAGTTTGGTAATTTTGTGACCCCGAGATGTGTGCTTCTTTCATTCTTTGGCCTCTCTTCCAATCATACGTGGTTGATCTCATGAGTTCTCTTAGATAGTGCCGAATAAAAACAAGGTCCTAGTTTGTTAATGCGTGTGTGAGCAGTGAGAATATGGTCTTTTTCATTTTTTGGCTTCTCTCCCATCATCCAGAGTGATCTTGTTCGTTCTCTTGATAAATTCTGAAAGAAAACATAATCCTCATATGCTGATGCATGAAAATGAGATGTGTGCTTCTTTCATTCTTTGCCCTCTCTTTCTGGGTTGTCTTAATTAGTCTAAATGAAAACATTAGGTCATCATGTTGACGCATGTGTGAAAAGTGATATGTCAATATCCAAATATAGTTACTCTTTTCCCAAAAAATTTGTCACATCTTTTTTGGCATTTATCAAACTATTACTCTTCACCCCTCTTATTATTGGAGTTATACACTACCTGAATTCTATATTCTTTGTTGGAAGTCAGGTCCACTGTGACATCCGGAAAAGTTTTTGCTTGTTATTACGTTTTGGGCCTTGTGATTTTTGGCTTCTGATCAATGTGACATCATTTGCTTTGTTGCCACATCTTTTTTTTCAATTAAAAGTGTCTAAGTCATAAGCATTGCACTTTGGATTCTGAGCTAACTGACTGGAACTCTCTAGCTCTCTCAAGTTTTATATGTCTACAAGCCAGAATTCCTTGTTCTCCCTCTGGTAGGAAAGTCAGCTGCAATGAATTATAGTAGTTTCACTTGTTAAAGATGTGTTTAGAGAATTACAAACCTCCTATCCATTCAATAATTGTGTCATGTAGGATCCATTCAATAATTGTGTCATGTAGGCATGCGTACGAATTGGAATAGACAATTCACACTTTTTCTTTTTTTCATTTCTGCTACATATACAACCAACTCATACAACATTATCTGTAAACCTTGATGTGGCACTATCGTTGGTTGGACTGTTACAACTTCATTTACTAGGTTTCTCTCATTATTAACCCTCCAATGATTGTGCACATGTCGGGTCATATAGATTAGGTTGTATAAATTGTTTGTAAATGTAATATTGCACACATTATATTGGTTATTATTAGCTGAAGAGGGCATGTTGTGTTAAGATATTAGATACCTGGTCATAGAGCTGGAAATATAGAAAGGGAGACTATTGGGTGGACTGCAGGTCAGAGTCCAGAAAAGTGCCAATGGACATACTCATCAAAGGTTGCATATGTTGTATATACTTATATATGTGCAACTAGAAGGGTTGGTTCTAATGATAAAATCTCTTAGTTCCATCATTGAGGTCAAGGCCTTAAATCCTCTTGTGACCATATGCTTGGATGGATATATCTCACATGTTTCCTAACTGCCAATCTTGTTTGGTTTGGATGTAACAAAACTAAGAGATCTCTGGATATCTTTAAAAAAATAAAAATAAAAAAGAGCAAGCAGAGCATTTATGTGCTTCTATGCTAGCTTTTGTCTTTCCTTTTGTTGGTTGAGTGTTATGATATGCTTACTTAAGTATTTTCTTCATGGGCTGAGCAGTATGCCTGTCTAAATTACACATGTGAAGTTTATAAAATCAGCATTGATGGCAATTGTCTTTTATTGATTACCTTAAATTTAGTTATTGCTGCCTGTTCCGACAAAGAAGAATGAAACGTACTCAAGGATTCTTGCATGTTATATGCATCTTATTTGTTTTTATGTTTGCAAGTGCAGGTTAAGTATGGATTTTCTTTTTATAACTGAGTTGCATGCCTCTCAATATTTACAACGTTTAATCACATAAAATTAGCATTGTTTGACAGGTGTGTTTTACCGATTCCTTTAGGATTTAATTGTTGCTGCCTGTTATGACAAAGAACTATGGGATAGCATCTTGAAGCAAAGTTAAGCAATAGCAGCATGACAGTTGTTAACGATGCTAGTGATGTTTCTTTGGTTTTAGAGTATTCAGATTGTTAGTCGTTTCAAAGAAAGACTATAGTTTGTGGATATGCTTGTAATTTTCCTTGTTCTGCTACCAACTTTTATTTTAATAGGATACATAATTAAGTGAAACAAAGGGGAATTAACATATGACCATAGAGGTCAATTAGCTTAACGTTTGAGCTGCACTTCACTTATGGAACAAAAAAAAGTTCTTGTGCTGAGGTTGTTCTTCAGATTCTAGTTTCATTTCACAAATAATGAGAAGTGATTCATATTCATTGGAAATTTTTGGTGGCTGCGGCAGAATCTACTACTGTTGCATAACTTGGGAACTAAGACAGGGTACAGAGTGTAACTTTTGCAAAGAATATGAAAAGGATTGAGAGAATACTTCTACCCATATAGCAGAACATTGATAGGGACATTACTATAAATGCTAACTGTGATATAAGGAAATTCTGTCTTACTAAAATAAAATTGGGAAGTTATCTGTTGTACAAGTATCTGCCATGTCAGTACATCTGTAAGGCACCTTGTTGCTCTCGTATTATGCTATTGAAGCGTGGTCGAGTCAACCAAATATTTCGTCAACCTCTCCCAGTGTTTGTCTAACTATGTTGTTGTATACATTATTTTCCCTTTTTCTTTTCTTTTCTTTGTTTTTGATGGTGTGTCCCACTGGTCTTGATAAAGAGGACAGCCTCTTTTTTTCTTTTTTAATTAATCAAGTCAAAATTACTCATGCTTGATGCTGACCAAGCACCATACTACCCACTGCCAACATCAAATTATTGGTAGCTCCGGCTTGAATTTGGGCAAAGCAGAGAATTTTGACAATTTGTACACTTCTGCAATGTCTTACAGCATGGCATCTTGGGTTGGATTATGCTATCAAGCGTAAACTGAGAACAATTATAGGATGTCATGAGGGATCAAATATGAAAATGGAATACAATTTGGTAGTAGGCACTGTTGGTCAAGCTGACTGGCAAACCTCTTTCAGGTTTCATTTCTTGTGGCTGGATGAATGCAGCTTGTCTCTTTTAACTAGAATAGAATATCAGAATCCCCCAAAATTGTAAGTTTGTTACTTGAATTATGATAGTCATTTGTTTTACATCCCTGGTGCAGACAAGGATCATATCTCATCATCCCATTTTCAATAACAAGAAGATAAGAGTTAATTTTTAGAGACCCACCTCTTTTTTCCTTTTTTATAGGCTTAACGTATGGACCCCCTTTTGATACAAACATCTCCTATATTCTGTTAATGGTTTTATATATAATCTAATTATCTTTTCTATTATATTAGTTGTTATCGGGTCATTGAGCCTTTCTATTGTGACCCGTCTCAAATCCTAGGCCTGACATTTGGGTCCATTAAGGTGTGGTTGATACGCAGCACCTGTATTGGTGGGGCAGACCCTCCCGTTGGTTCTGGTTGGTCCCAGTTGCAGCATTTCTGGACCAGAACATCAGTGTAATTAGTTTGACGACATGACATTGTAGCGTGATCCGTCCAGTTTTATAGATTTCTTGTGAACTTTTTTTCACTCTGATTGTCCGGGGATCTTAGAATAACACGAGAATTTATTGCTTGGGTCATGATGATATTGAAATCAAATCATCTGGATTTGTTTTCATTTTTGTTGTCTTTTTGCAAGAGTGGAATCACAGTCACTAAAAATGTATGTTGGTTCTGAGAGATTAGCTACTTTACCAGGTCGGAGAAAATACCAATCTCTTAGACGATCTTTGATTGATCTTTTGTTGTTTGTTAAGATGTCAATCTGTATTCCAAGTGGCAGTAGCAGTGACATTGTAGTGCCCTGATCTTGAATAGCTGCAGATAGTAATTGAAAATGTACTTTAACATTGGGTTAAAGTTAAAGTGCTTTCTCTTTAAATTTAAAACATTGTTATTCCTTTCTAGGCAAGATCACTGCCTTTCTTGGGGGTTGCCAATGCCACCATTTCATCTTTCGTTGATTTGAAGGATGCACGTGCTAAGCAACAGCCGAGTGATGGTCACGAGATACATAGAGATTGGACTTTGGAGTGATGAAATAGGAAGCCAAACGCATGAGCATTAATATGTAAGATTTTATCTATCACTAGCAATAATGCCCTTCAATGGAAAAGAGCCTTGAGGCCATGTGATTGTTCCTGTTTCCCTTGGAGTTTCCGTTCATTTAACCAACACCCATAGCTAAACAAGATTTGAAACCATGGTAGAATTTGCCAAAAAAGTAGGTTAAATCTTACAAAAGTTAAAGACCTTTTTAAGCACTTGGCCAGGAAGCACTATTTATGGCTAAAAGGCTTAAAAATGTTTTGTGTTGAATAATCTTTTCAATCAGTTTGATTTAACATATAGCATAAAATCAATAACAAAAGGGGGAAGAATGAAAAATACACCCAAGAATTCACAGGCACAGCTGTCTATCTGGGATCTTATACAATTTTAATTTAAAGTCTGTAGTTGGAAGTACACAACAAATGAGGTTTTGTAATCGAGAAATGATATTTTTCTTGGAATAAACGATAAGACTTGGATCTGCTCCATCCTACCAAAGCAGCACCATAGAATTTGTTTAGAAAAACTCGTATGAGTGATGATGATGACGGTGGTAAGAAAGTGGGCCTTGAACTCTTTCTTACAGCTGTGTCCAGTCATCTGGGTAATGTTGGTAATAGATTTTTTAAGAATATTCCTAATCAAGGATTAAGAATTTCATCTCGCCCAAATAACTTTTCATTAAAAATGGTTGGACAACGATTCCATTCTCCATAATTATGCAGAAAATCATTTACTACCTGTCAGGACAGCATATGCCATCTAGACATGAACAGTACTGATAAGATTTCATACATGCATATTAAAGGTTGATTTTGCCGCTGTTTAACATTAGCAATGGAACGTTGTAAACTTGTAAATGAAAAGATTAAATTATGATTAAACTGTTATGGAAATTGGTTCATGAATCCTCAGGTCAATCTCAACTTTATCCACATGGAGTTGACGGAGTGTTAGGTACTGGTACACAAAACACACTAACAATTTGTCATCAAAATTTTGCTGTCTATTTTTAATGTCCCTACACATCATGTTATTGTTAGGTCCATTGCCCTTACCCTTGGCTTGGCCATGACCAGACCAGATCAAACCAAAACCAAGTAAAAGACGTAAAAGACTAAAAGTAAAGCAAACACTTGCACGCACACTCTCTATCTTTCTCAAGTGCCTAATGGCTTGATAGCCACTAGAGGCTTATTACAACTCAAAATTTCTCCACTCTCTTTTCTCTCTAAAAGTTTAAGGTTCTGGAAAAAAAAAAGAACTAAAAAAAAGGTGAATAAAAAAAGGGAAGGAAGAATGTTGATCTGAGTAGTTCAGAACCCAAAAAGCTGTTATCCTCTCTCCATAGAGAATAAAAAACACAATTTTTAAAGAGAGAAGAAACAGAGCAAGAAACAGATAGAAACAGATATGGGAGGAGTTACCTCATCAATGGCGGCAAAGTTTGCTTTTTTTCCACCGAACCCACCATCTTACAAGCTGATCACAGATGACCTTACTGGTCTCTTGCTTCTTAGTCCATTTCCACACCGTGAAAACGTTGAAATTCTCAAGTTACCTACTAGGAGAGGTACAGAGATAGTAGCAATGTATATTAGGCATCCCATGGCAAGCTCAACTTTGTTATATTCTCATGGCAACGCAGCCGATCTGGGTCAGATGTATGAGCTTTTCATCGAATTAAGCATCCACCTGAGGGTCAATCTCATGGGGTACTCTGTTTTTACTCTGTTTTACTCCTTTTTACTCTGTTTTTGTTTCTATATCTATTTATGAGCGAAGTTTTAGCTCTTAGTTCGGTTGCTTATAATTTATTTTTTCGGTTGTTTTGGCATTTTTTTAATTATTTTTAACCTTGTTGTTTTTTTTCATTTGTACTAATTTATTGGTTTTGGCATCTGGGTTTATGTGCTTTTAATGAATCAACTGTGCTTAGTGGGATTTTTTGACGGATTTTGGGTTTCTTTTTTTGCTCAATATTTACCAAATACCTAGATTTACTGATGTTAGCCGGGATTGCTGTGAATTTGCTGAACATGGAAGTTTGGTTGGTTTTATGGGTGGCTTTTTTGTGATCCTATTAAACACAATAATGTAACTAGAAGGTTTTTAAGTACTTTTATATAAATTTGAGCTGTAGATCATGTATAGGTTCTTGGGCTAACGAAAATGAGAATTTATCGTGCTTTTGATGTATGGTCCATTTATTTTCCATCATCCAAAATGCAATAGGTAAGGGCTCACGGAGCCTTCACAAAATTGGACTAGATTGAAATAGTTTATGCAATTTCTTCATTTTGGTTTTGTGTTTAGTAGCTCTTGCAAATTCCTGATGATGTAGGAATCCCCATGCCCCATAAATTTACGAGCTTTAATTTTCTATGAAGATTATAAGTTTTACCTTTGTTGTTAAGATAGACCCTCCCATGCATATTCTGTCTGTTAAATGTTATCGCATAATCCGATATGGAAAATAAATAAATAAATAAATATAGTAAGTGGTTTGGCATGAAATTAGGAGTTTTCTTATTATCTTCTGTGATTATATGCAGATATGACTATTCTGGATACGGTCAATCAACTGGAAAGGTTTGTTACATCTTTATTTTTTTAATAGAGATGCTTTGGGTAACGAAAAGTAATCATTTGTGGTTTATGAAGTGATAATGGTTGAACTGAAACAGTCATCTAAAGTTTATATCTTTTCCAAAATTGCAGCCAAGTGAGCAGAATACATATGCAGATATTGAAGCTGCATATAAGTGTCTTGAAGAAAGCTACGGAACGAAGCAGGAAGATATTATCCTTTATGGACAATCTGTTGGCAGTGGCCCCACTTTGGATCTTGCCGCTCGATTGCCTCAGCTAAGGGCTGTTGTTCTGCATAGTCCCATACTCTCAGGCTTGAGAGTCATGTATCCTGTAAAGCGTACATACTGGTTTGACATATATAAGGTAAAATGATTCTTCTTTGTTTTTCTTTTATTTAGTTGGTGGGTGATTTTTTTTTTTTCAATTATTAAACCTGAATGTTATCTCTTCTTTTCTACAGAATATTGACAAAATTCCACTTGTAAATTGTCCTGTTCTTATTATTCATGTAAGTATACTATCTATAATAGTTTCTACCGATTTTAGATGTTTGAGCCTTGATATCTCTGCCATATGGATGATGTTATCTATTTTTTTCATAATAGCTCCATGTGGTTTTTCAGAATTGTTTGGTCAGAATTTTATTTGACATTTTAATGACTATTTTGATGAGGTGCTTCATTAGAACTATTACCTGTTTGTTTCAATACTACATGCTATCTTGTTTGTTAGCACTATAATGGATTTTTCGTTAGGGATATGCAGTGAAAATTAGTGGGTATAAACCACTGATGGCATTGTTGTCCTTTTGTTTTGAATATTAAATAGATTTTTCATGCCATTATAGGCTGTCATAATTTGCACCATTCATGTTCTCCCTTGTAGACGCGTGCTAGGAGTCTAGTTCTTTTCAATCAAGTCTGTTGTAAGTAGACCTGGAGTAGACTTTTGGACCATGAAAGTGTCTCAAATCCAAACAAGATGATAGCTGTCATGCTGGTCTCTTATATTTGTCAGTTTTGATGCATTTTGGAAATTTCAAAGGATCTAAATGAGTTATAATAGTCTTAACCAATGAGAAAACAGTCTAGTTGCGTCTAATGCTATCTTCATTTTCTCAAGTGAGGTGAACAAATTAAGTGTGATCACTCTCAGTAGAAGGTGCTTTTGTTTAGATATTATTTAGTTTTCCATACTGAATCACCATTTAGATAGTTGACAAATGCTATGTAGGCATCCTAGCTTTATGGTTTCCTACTTCTTATCATCTTCTTTATGAAGGAAGAAATATATGATAATATGTCCAAATTTATTTTCGCTTTGACTTATTGAGCTTTTTTAAGAAGATAAAGAAAAACAAGAAGGGAAGGACCAATGAAGTATTGACAAATGTAGAGCATGTTATTAGCTTAAAAATAAATAAATAGTGAATGACTTTGCTGTGAATAGGTGTCGGTGTGAAGCCTGTGTTTTATGGGTGGCTTCGTAATTGGGATTTGTCTTTGTCTTTGTACTCGCAGAAATGATGCCCTATTCTAACTACACTAATTTAATGCCAAGCCTGTAGGTGCTGGCATATGCATTTGAGCAGGCCTTGTCTTTTTCTGATATTTTATAGAACTATTTAGTATATCATCAATGTCAACAAATTTTATAATTGCGCTAGGTAATGAAATGCTGAGGCCCTTAAGTTTTAGATTTTAGGCTTCATTTGCTGACCAAAAGTTTTTGCTTTTCATAAGCACTATTAACGGTATTAATAAAGAGTTTACCTTCTCCATTTTTATGCTTTTTTTTTTATGTTACTGACTTTATTTGTTGCACATTTGGCGATCTTCCTGGAAAATAGTTTTCATTTTCCTGATTCGTTGTTTAGATGGCATCTGATTTTCTTATGTGTTTCACTAAATACCAATAAATGCTTGCTGACTTAGGATGTATTTTTCGGTTTTGTTGGAATGATAGCTGATACTGTTGCTATATATCTTTCACATTTGAGTATTTTATATCATTTTAGGGAACTTCAGATGAAGTTGTTGATTGCTCCCATGGCAAGCAGCTCTGGGAACTTTGTAAAGAGAAGTATGAACCACTTTGGCTAAAAGGAGGGAGCCACTGTGATTTAGAGCACTATCCTGAGTATATCAGGCATCTCAAGAAATTCATATCAACTGTTGAGAAATCTCCTTCCCAGAGATACAGTTCTAGGAGAAGCACAGACCATTTTGAGCAGGCTCGGAAGAGTACCGATGTCTTTGAGGTCTCCCGGAAGAGTACTGATCGAAGAGAGAAACCTCGGCCGAGCACGGAGAGGCCTGAAAAACTGAAAAACCATTCCAATAATGCTGACAAGCTAGAAAAATTAAGAATGTCTTTTGACCAAATGGAAAGATCCCGGAGGAGTGTGGATTGCCATGAGAAATCCCGGAAAAGCATTGATCACCAATTGGAAAGAGCACGTAAAAGTGTTGACAGGTTGGATAGAATACGAAATGGGTAATATTTTTAGACAAAATTTATATATATATATATATATATATATTAAAAAAATTCCAATGGTTTGGTGTTGTGGGGAATGAATGTATTTTGTCATTTTTGTTTTATAGTTTATTATTTTGATTTTCTGGCTTTGTAGTTGGATTGTGTATCTCTATAATAACTATTCTATATATGCATGGTTCAAATGAGAAAAGCTTGTGGTGTTCTAATGGGACAACCGACAACCCCATGCTTATGTCATTATCATTTCATAAACATTGAAAAGAGAAAGAGCCTTTCCTCAATTGGCTTCAGCCTCTCCATCCACATTTCCTTTTATCCATTAAGCCCCCTTCACAAAATCAAACTTCTATCTCCATTTTGTCTCATCAAGCCCTTTTGTGGTAAATTATCTTTTTGAGTATATAAATTTTGCTAGGTAACTAAATTTTTGAATATTTAATGATTGAAGTATTCCAATTTCAATGCCTTTTCGAGGCTCAAATTTGGCTTAGATTTAGATTACCAGTTAATTAATCATAAGCTCATGCTGGTGATCCATAGCGGCCCAGTGGGCAGGAAAACATGTCGTTGCTGATCACAAATGCAGGATGCATCCATGAACTTACAAATACATAATATTTGGTATCTCCTTTCAATCAATGCCCATTTTATGATTTAGAATGCTTCTCTTCAAGATGGACTTTTCTCTCTTTGGGATCATCTTTTTAATTTAATGAAGGTGACAGGATTTGGTGAACAGTCAGACAATCTTCTGGAAATTCTGGACCTCATGAAAGTCTTCTGCTGGTCATATCCCTTTCTGCGAATGCTTGTTATGTGACTTTTAGCTGTTTTGTTCCTAATATGTTTGCGGTAACCGTAACATATATTTCATAATATTTTAGCACTTAACCTTCGCTCATGATATTTGTTCAAAGATTGGAAATCTTAATAGTCATTTATTGTCTGACATTATATCTCCATTTAGGTTGTATTCCAACATCTGGTTGCCATAATGCATTCTACTTGATAGTTTATCTAACATCTATCATCGTATTTATCTGCTAACCAGCAACATAGAACACTTTAAACAGTGGAAAAAGACAAGACAACTATCTCCCTCAAAGCGTATAATTTTAGCTGCCTTCACTTGAAAAACTCTGAATGTTCCCAACACAAAACGCTGCTTGCATTTCAACCCACGTGATCCACCTAGTCATCACAGCGCCAAGCTTGCATGAGTTAGCAATCCAAAGTTTTACCTAGTCTTTTCTTCTGTCTGTGATGAACAGCAAATGAAAAGCTACTTCTAAGAGTTAAAAAACTATACTTTAAATGTGAAAAAACATCACACTTTTATTCCTGGGAGAGTCAATAGTACTGAGTAGAGCCTTCCACTACTGACAATCTGGGTTTGCGCTCGCTATGCTCCACTATGGCTGATGGTGGAAGCCGACCGATGGAAATTTCATGGACCGTTGTAAAAAGTGGAAATAGTTCTAGCCATCCACGGTGGCCCAACACTTCATAAACCTCTCTTGCCGTTGAGACACCCTTCACATTGATGAAAAAGGAGAGATAAATGATAACACAATCAAGAAAAACAACTTCAATAACTGAATTTATAGCTTACTTATATATATATATATGTATATATATATATATATATATATCTTACACAGTTTGTGTGATTCTTGGACTGATATAAAATTTTTCCCAATTAAGTTTGATTTCCCCATCAGTTTTTTTTTTTTTTATAACTATACCTAAAAATAAAAAATAAGTGCTGCCTGGAAGTTCCTTTGAGATTCTCAACATCCAACTAAATGAGTCTTTTAAGGTCTGAAAAATCATAGCATATTCTAATTCGATCACCATTATGCTGAAATTAATTTTTTTCACAAGTACTGACTATAGGTGTGTTTGAAGTTCCACTCATCCAGCTGATACGATCAACTCGTACACTCCCCGTGGAATATGTTCCTTGGCGAACAATTTGAGTGAAAGCTTTAGTATCAGCTTGTAATAATCACACTCATAAGTGTCTACCTGTAATTTCTGGCCCTGCAGCATCTCTGCTTCCAGATCATCGAAACATCTAAAGATAAGAAACAGAACGGTTCAATTAGACACCTAAAATTCTAGCCAAGTCTGAGCACCACATTACTATGACAAAGACTAACCTTTTCCCTCCATTCTTTGCAAAGGCCTCCGCAACTTTCCTGTTTCTTCCTCCCACTGCCACAAATGATAAAGTCATTATCAAAACAAAATGGTACTAGAACAAAGGAATGTCTTGATCTGCTTTCTTACAGCATGTTGTGATGAGATCAGCTACACCACAGCTCTCAAAAAAGGTGCTGTCCTTAACAGATGAAAACAACAGCTTGGAAAAGGCTTTCATTTCTCTCAGCCCAATTCTCATTATTGCAGCCTAGCAATTCAAATGGATAGCCAAGATTAAAAATAAAGAAACATGGTCCATAAATCAAAATCCCTTCTAAAATGATTTGCACATACCTTAGTGTTATTTCCCATTTCAAGGCCGTCCACAAAACCTGTCATATTGGCAGTTAATCTCATCATCAGTCATCTGATTTCATTTATAAAGAAGAATTATATTAATGCACAACAAACCTGCAGCTATGGCTACAACATTTTTCAAGGTCCCACATAGTTCAACTCCTTCCACGTCTTGGACCTATTACATGCATAGGATTCTTAACTTAAAAACCAAGTTGTTTTGATATGGTAAACAAATTTAAGGGTTTCAGCAATACTCTAATAGCCTGTTACACTATAAGATCACCATTTTATTCATGCTTAAATTTTTGTAATTATATGGGTACTAGTTTTCTCTCTTACATCAGTTGCAGCGAAAAACTAATTCACTGTTCATAATACTTAAAAAGAAGCATATTTTCATTGCACTTACAGCAGTGACAAGGAAATAAGGAGTACTAAACAATTGAACCCATTTCTCTGCAATCTCTTTGTTCTCTCTGTATCCAACTGTTGCTTCGCTGAACTTCTCAACAGCAATCTGCATAAAAGGCCTCCAATGCATTAGAAAACCAGAATGCAGTTTCATCACTTAAAAAAAAAAAAAAAGGCTCAAAAGGTTTGCTTTACTTACCTCATTTGCAATGTTTGCCCCCATCAACACACAACAATTTACACCGAGCTGCTCAGAGATTAGAGTGGAAATCATGCATGGACCTTCCCTCTTGACCTCCATTCCTTTAATAAGTGAAATTGCTTCCACATCTCCATTTACCTTTCCAACAAGTTTCTTGCAAATACCCTCCATAAATTGATGTGGGGTCACAAATACTAACATAGTTGCATCTTTAACTGCAAGATACCCAATTAAAATCACAATTTAGACTTAATCAAGGTTATTTTATTTCCACCTTTACAGATGTGAATTATAGTAGCACAAAGATAAATCAGCCAAGCAAGAGACTGAAATTACAAACCTGCATTTTCAAGGTCTGGGTCAGCGACCACATTTTTGCCAAGCTTAATGCCAGGGAGATACTTAACATTTTCCTGTGAAAGAAATTGAACATATACCAAACTAAGAAATATTGAACTCATACTTTAATCCAAGTAAAATAAATTATTAATGGCTTTGTTACATTGGTTCGATTGATGACATCTGTGAGCTTCTCACCACTTGGCAATGTTTCCTCAAATACCCACATCCTCACTTCATCTGAATTTGATTAGAAACACATTCAAATTATTAAAATGCTCTTCTATTTCAATCTCATTGGCTAGCTGATAACTATAGAACATGCAAAGAAGCAAAACTTTCCAATAACTTAACTGTAAGTAGCTATATAACTTCAAGCAACAACAAGCCGTTAATCAATTCAATTATGATATTCAGATGTTTCTTCCTTTTGTTCAACTTTATAAGCAACCACATGCAAGATTATTGTTCCCCCGACCCCAAAAAAAAAATTGACACATACCATGAAAAGAGCTGAGCTTGAGGGTGTTGGAGGCAATAAGCTTAGCAGCAACACTACCCCAATTGCCACTACCCACCACAGTGACTTTAGATTTCACCAAAGCATCGTTGGTTGAGTAGTGTTGAGGAGAAGTCTGTACCTCCACAGCGTTATCTTCAAAGGCAGGAGC
Source organism: Boswellia sacra (assembly GCA_013180625.2). Classification (NCBI taxonomy): domain Eukaryota; kingdom Viridiplantae; phylum Streptophyta; class Magnoliopsida; order Sapindales; family Burseraceae; genus Boswellia; species Boswellia sacra. Next base: position 44,364 of record SNVD02014772.1, on the reverse strand, counting down.
CATGAAGCGAGTCAAAGAACGAGAGTGGAAGAATGAGCGGAAATGGTAAATGGGTTTGTGTGGTGGCAGAGACGCAGAGAGAGAGGAATGAGCGGAAGAAGAGAAGAGAGAATATAAGGAAGAGAGAAGACGCATGAGGGCGGAGTTGGCAGACACGTTGCGTTAGAAACTATGCTAAGTTGTGTACCATGTTAAATCTGGCGATCTCCTCAATGTTCTTTTCCTAGCATCTATTATTGTTTAACCTTTTGTTTCCCTCCTCACAACCACCTTCAGATTAATGGGGATTTTCGTCAACCAAGTTACCATGGAATTCTAGCACCGATTCATAATTATCGTAGCACAGGCCGGCCAGACCGGATTGGATTATATATCCAACCAAAAAGGGTGCAGCACTGAAAACAAGAGGTTGCGTATCGCGTTGATAAGAAAGTTGTCCTAAACTCCTACTTAGTTACCCCTTTTAACCTGGCGGAATACAAGCAGGCAAGTCACAAGCGCCTGTGCGTGTGACATATGACTTTTGGAACATGGACTGGTTTCAGATTAACAACTTTAATTCATGCCTAATCTGAAAATGGATTCTTTTAATATAAAGTAGAAGTAAATGTTCTCTTTCGGCACTCGTGGCTTCTGTGGCTCGAATTGGGATGACCAGCCCAGAGAAGTAAAATGAGACCCACCGACTTCGTTTGGCGGTAGTGATTAGGGGGATGGGGTTGGCCGGGATAGGAGTATCCGATAGCTTAAATCCCCTTAAAGGTGAAAATTTTTCTATCCCAGGAATGAATGTGATTTAACAAATTTATTTTCAAACTTTTTTCTGTTAGGTACAAACTGAACTCAGATTATTTGAATTTATATTTCTCTCCAGAACTATGTGTTACCGAGACCACCATTCGGCTTACCCTGACAGTTCAGTTATGTCAATCCAATTGGTGCAGATATTTCATGGATTGTGTTTGCCAGGGAAGAAGAAAACAAAACTCCATGCTTTAGAAATCCTTTTCTAATTTTGCATTAGGAAGCCAGAATTGCTTCTGAAATATTCTATCATTTATAACACACCCGTTGTTAAGACTATTAAATGATCCTAAGCAACCATCATCGAGAGCACGACTGGTCTGATTAAGCAAACATATTTTGTGAAAGAAGCCATGAGGTACTAGCAGCAATGTGGTCTTTACATTGTGAAGAAAGCCTTAACTAATATCACTCACCATTATGATATAATTTCTGATTTCAAATATCCAAAAATTTGAGTAACTACCATACCCTTAATAATCTTATTGACAGAAGACGATTTTTCTATCAGCTTAAGTCTAAAAGACAAACCATGCAACAGCAAAGCCACAAGGTCCACAACTCAGAGCTCCCTAGAATATACAAACACCACTTGCAGAGACACATAGCTAGGCATCTCTCAGGGCTCCAAGTTATTGTGCACGGGTCGTCTCCGGCATGGCAAAGAATAATCCTCAGACCACCATCTAGGCATCTGCTCTTGCCCATGTACTTGTCCTCCTTTTGCATCCCATAATTCCATCACCCCTGCAGCCAAAAATAATTAGCTGTGAATAAGTATAGATATAAGACAATAAAACCTTTGCAATTAACAAGTTCTATTTCCACCTTGGAAAAGTGATCTTGCGGCTAAGGTTTGGTATTGACAGAGCAAGAAGATGCAGAAGATCGTCTTGAACGCCTGTACTGTCTTCACATTAATTCTTCTCCATACTCAAATCTTTTTCCCAACTCTACCTACATGCCTTGTATAACTGCCTACTGCAACATGATTACAAGATATCAAGTCGACAAAGAGTAGAAAAAGGGTCCACACTAAGCGAAAAAATTTGCCACAACAGTGCACCTATGAATGAAAGTAATTCTAACATAGAAATTGTCATGAAAGTACATACATAATTGGTTAACATGCGGAACATGCCTGGGGCTTCTTTTTGTTCTTTTTATGGCTACTTAAGTATCTATTTTCATTAAAAGAAAAAAAAAAAGTTTGGAATAAAGTAGATTGCCGCCACCACATGGTCATATCTTAAATATGTATCCATCTGCATCTCCTTGGTACTTTTTGAATCTTGAGAGTGTAAACCAGGTTCAAGTATTCAGCTATGAGCTTAATTTCAATTAGTGACCTCGAAGATGGAAAATATTACAAGAGAAAGGATTATGCAGTTAACTATGGACACGCATGCAGTTGACTTAAGCATTGCAATTAAAAAATTATAAGGCTTGAAGCTATATATTAACTGGCTTACTTTTTGAAGGCTTGCCTCATAGTTGCCGCTGCATCAAATGCAGAGTACATCAAATGCAAGTGACATCCCACATTACTTTTAACTTTAAAGTAAGTTGAATATCCCATGAGTTTCTTAAGTCATTGGAAAGCCTTATGGGTTACATAACCCGAATATAAAACCATGACTGATTATATACCCAAAGTGAACAATATTCGACAAATGGAATCAAAGTCCATCCCAACTCGAAGTGCATTGACAGGGATCTAAGCCCTGTGTTGTAAGCCACCTTGTAGATGTAAACCCAATCAAGCGAGAACAATATTCCTTGCTTGGAAAGGATAACTTCAAATAAATACCTCGTGAGCTTCTTTAATTGAGGATATTTCGGGCTGCAAATAGTGTCATCTTTTACATGTTAGCTATGCCATGGCAGTCCAATATCATCACATCCCATCAACCATCCAAAAATGAAAACGAGGGAGGAACCCAACGAAAATATCATACATCAGCAGAACTCGTGTTTTCATCTCAATAAGATGAAAATAAGAACGAAACTTTTTATTACAATTCTTCAATATGACTTCAAGAATCATAAAAATCATTGTTGCACATCAGTATAAAATTCCAAAATATTAATATCCTGAGTAATCAGTCATATCTCAATCAAATAAATGATCATCAATTATGAAGGAAAATTCTTATTGAGTTATTCTAAATGACAGTGAAAAAGCAGAGCATACTCTTATGCCCAGAAAACAATCATTTACTGGGATGATAATTGATCGCTAACCAACTGGTTTGGCATTGGCCATAACCATGTTTCAAGGAGCTCTGTCAAAGGGTTGTGTATCATTGTAACATACATCCCAGACTGCTTCCATAGCATCCTTTGCTGCTGCTTCTGAGCAATAAGGATTAGCAGTCACTGATTTCATGACTCTTCTTCTCACACAGTCCTGCAAATATTGCAGCAACAATCAGATATTGTATTAGTTAAATTCCATAGCAAAATAACCTAAAATCGAGTACAAAGTGTATATGATGCATGCGAAAAGAATGTACCAATACATACCACAAGGTTTATCATTCACGCGACGAAAATGTTAGAATAAATTATTAAAGTAGGCATAGGGGCAACATATGAAAAGATACAACTTCGGCAACAGAATGGGCACATTCATCATTCAAATCCATAAATTTTGTGTAGTTTGCTGCCAGACGTTTTCTATTGCTAAGCACCAAGACGAATATAAAATTGGATTATTTTTTTTTTGGCCATTGACCTCCAATAATTAGCACATGCAAGGAATGGTTCAAAAGCCTAAAACATTATCCTGTTAATAGAAATATTAGAGTTATGTTCTCAATCTGTTCACCATATTAATCAATTTTAATGTAAAGTGTTATCTTAAAATCACAAAACAATTAAAATATTTGTTATTCCCATTGCATACATAGGAAATGGGGCATCTATGACAATATTTCGACTTCTTAACTTACAAGCATCTTTTATTGTTAATATTACACTCACATTTAGTAGATTAAAATTCTGATATGTCATCAAATCAGACTGTCCATCCATTTGGACTCAGTGGCTTCAAATTTGAGAGACCTGGTGTTTTTCATTCCTTTTACAATAAAACCACCATTCGTAAGCATACAACTTGTTCCCAATTTCACAGCCAATTTACATAATGGAATATATTCAGTTATTGTTTAAGGTCTATGACTAAGTGTTGCTAAACAATCATGGAAAATAAATACACTTCATAGTCTAAGAGAGAACGAAAATATAAAACCACATCGAGAGTTTATATCTTAAGTCTTTCTTAGTGATGGAAACTCACTTGTTCATGGCCTCTTAGCTTCATGTAACCTCTGAGCAATTCTCGTTTGTAATGGCAATCACCACTTAGATGGCCAGCACGTATCTGTTCTCATAAATTATAGAAAATATAAAAACCTGAGGATCAGAAATAAGGGAAATGAAGTTCCACCAGGATGCCACACCGATACCCACCTCACTACACGCATGATGAGCACAATTAGTCCAGTCCAAGTTTGCGGCACGACATTCATCATATGCATGAATTAGCTCATGTATAACTACTTGGTTGACCTCATCTTGGATATTCATATGATTACTACAGACCATTATCTACATCAGATGCACACAAAAGAAAGAGAAAACAGAGTTAGCCAAACAAATAAAATGTAGATTTAACAAATAATGCGCACACATGCAGGAGGAGAAAATAATAGGGCTGAAAATGAAAGCATAAAGCTAGTCAAGCATTAACAACCATAACAAATGGTCGGGTCAGTTCACCAAACAGAGGATTCTACATTAATTAACATCTCTATTCAAGCTCTAGCAATTAAACTTATAATGCTCATTAGTCTGTCGTTGTGAATAAGTTTAACCAAGACAATTAAAGCCAGTTCAGTCCAATCCAAATCAAACTAGGCCCGATTCTCTCATGAACAAATTCAACCATCAACTACATAAAAGAAGGAACTTTCATAATTCCAAGAACTTCGCATAGTAAATAAGTTTCTACAACCAATACAAATCAAATGCAAGCCAAAAAACAGAAGAAAATATATAAGTATATAAAACAATACCCCTTCACCACGAACATAGCCACCACTAATCTTCTTATCACAATTAACAGCCTTGATGAAGTTGTCCCCGAGGGCACACCCTGATTTCTCCATATGCTCCTTCAAGAATTTCACCATGGGAGCTACTCACAACAAAAATCAACAAAATTGAGTTCATTTCCAACTCAACCCATATCACAACACTGAATTCAGAAGCTAGGTGCTGTGATTCCATAGTTTCAGAAAAATTCTTCAAAATCTAAAACCCTAGTAAAACCCTACACAACTAAGTTCAAAAATTTTAAGAATAAAATTTAAAAAAAGAGTGAAATAATTACTTCTGAGACTTCTTTGAATCATGTCATCGCATTCTTGAATCGTTCGACCGCCTTGGAGGACGGAGGAGGAGCTGTCGGATCTGGGTTCAGAGGAGGGTATCTCAGCCATTACTCTGAGTTGGGTTTTGACTTGTGACTATAATTATTGTTTCCTTTACTCTCTCTTCATTCGTTGATAGTGTTTCTGGCGAACTGTTGGTGGCGGTCTGCTTGCTCTTGCTCATGTGGCAGTGGTGACCGCCTGCCGCCATTGCCTTTTTCTTATATCACGAACTTATTTTCTTAATTTATGTTTTATTAGAAATCAATTGTTGGTAGGTAAATTCTATAAAAATCTACTATTTTTCTTTACTTTTAATAAATAAATAAATTATTAATTGATCAATAATATATGTATATTTGTTTGTTTGTTTGTTTTATTACATTATGCTTTGTTGTTAATTCTTATAATTAGGACTAATAAAATTAGAGTTGAAATATTTTTAACTTAAAAATTTTTTACTTCATTTACAATTCTTTGATCTTAGGCAAATGTATAAATATAAATAGGGCACAAGTTGGCAATATTAAATGAGTAATGCTACTCTTACAAACTACTTATACAAACTCACCCATACAAACTGACGTGGCATAATGTGATTTAATAAATAAATGTAGTGATTTGATAAATATATATTAATACTAAATGACATTAATTAATATGAATGATATGGCGATCATATAAGAATGCCACATCAATTTGTATGTGTGAGTTTATATAAATAGTTTGTATGACTAGCATTACTCATATTAAATATGGCCTTTTTATCTTTAGAATTTAAGTGTTAATTATGAAATATTTAAGTTGAAATAATTTTTTTATTAGTAAAATACTAATTTTTAGTATGGTTAGATAGCAAGTTGTCCATCATGGTATAGCGCACTTGCTTGTATGGTAATATTTTCTTGCTTCTTTTTGAACTTGATTACACCATTAGAAAAAATTATTATACTACTGAAACTTAAAAAAAAAATCAATTTAACTAATTTTCCCTATTTTTATTTTATTTTTTAAGAAATAGGAGAAAATAAATCAAGTTTGATAGGCTTTATTAAGTTATACAATTTTATTTATTTATCTTTTTTTGTCTTAGCCAAATTTAACATAAAGTAACAAGTATACTCGGACTAAGTAATGGCCTAGAAACTGAAATCATTAAACCCTAAAAATTGTGTTTTTCATTTCAAACCTCATTTATATTCAAATAATCAATTTAATACAATTTTTTAAGTAATATAATGTTTGTTTTAATTATAATACACAAGTAGTTTTGAAGTATTAAAAGTATTAATATGGAGTCTTAAAAATCTGGGTGCGGGGATTTTCAAGAGGAAATTAGTCCGGTGCGGTATTACCAACAAACTCCGCACCCGCACAACTCAAGCCATTTATAAAAAAAAAAATGTGCATACAAAGACTTGAACCTATGACTTAGAAGTTGAATTTTAACCACCAAACTATATACCTTTTTACTATTAAAATTGGTAGACAAGTATATATAAGTTATTTTTTATATAATTTAATTAAAACTAATTAATCAAGTAATATATTGTGATTTAAACTTAGGTGTTGAAAAACATATTATACAAGCTTTTCCACAACTACCAAGCACATCTTTATAGAATATTACGAAACCTTATTTTATTTGATTCATTTCAAAGAGTTAAAAAAAATGAAGAAAAAAAGCCGGGACAAGCTAAGGAAAATCCGAGGTTTTTATTGGGTGTGGTGTGGTGTGGGTGCGATATGTTTAATCTCAAAACTCGTAAATACCCACGTTAGAAAAAACCCAAAACAATCTGAAGATTTTGGAAGATAAAGGCACCTAGATTTTGCCATCCCTAGTTTCAAAGCATATATTAAGATTGCTCTTTACACGCAAAGTGCTAAAAATGGTGCGTCAAGATTCAAATATGTCGCTCTTCGAGAGTAAATTTGTTGGGCTTGACGAGCAACAACTCCTCTTTGCACTTTGTATCCTTCGCAAATAACTGGCTCTTAGCTTGTTTACCCAAGAACCTTATTTTAATTTATCTAACAATTTATTTGAAGTGATATTTTTATTTAAAAGTGAATTTAACTAGACAATTTAAAAAAAATAGAAATTTTGATTTTAAAAAACCAAAACTTAACTATTATAGCAATTAACTAATTTTTAATCATTTGATCAAACATATTCATACTAGAATTTAAATCAAAATTTGGAATTAATAGATGGATGGGCTATTTGTACCTATATATTTTTTTTTGCTCTAAACCCATTTTTTCATTATTAAAACTATTCACGTTCATCTAATGTTATTTTACGTAACTTACAAGTTTTCTACATCATTCTGTAGGTCTATTTAAAGGTACAATGGCATAAATTTCATGTAAGAATTTGAATTAAATCAACTTGATGCCCTAACCCAAAAAAAAAAAAAAGACTTATTGAAATTTTTTGGGAAAATTCAAAATTTGACCCTAATTAAGGGGTCTCATTGAAAAATAACCCACTTTCTAAATATTTTGATGCCATAACTCTTTTGGATGAGAAATGGTCACCATATCTTTAACTATTCAATTAATTCATTCACTCTCATTTCACAAAAATTCAAAATTTGACCCTAATTAAGGGGTCTCATTGAAAAATAACCCACTTTCTAAATATTTTGATGCCATAACTCTTTTAGATAAGAAATGGTCACCATATCCTTAACTATTCAATTAATTCATTCACTCTCATTTCACAAAAATTCAAAATTTGACTCTAATTAAGGGGTCTCATTGAAAAATAACCCACTTTCTAAATATTTTGATGCCATAACTCTTTTAGATGAGAAATGGTCACCATATCCTTAACTATTCAATTAATTCATTTACTCTCATTTCACAACAGTCACTCATCATCAAATCTTCTCCATTTTCAAGCACCTTCGTTGACACATACACAGATTAACTTTATTTATGGTTATGTCATGGCATCAAAATATTTGAAGAGTGGGTCATTTTTTCAATGAGACCCTTTAATTAAGATCAAAATTTGTATTTTCTTAATTTTTTCCTCAAAAAATGCATTAATCTTAGGCTTGTAGGTAACTAGCTTCCTTTATTTACATCTTGTTTTCTATAACACATAAAATTAAGAAAATCTTCTAACAACTAATTGACAAAGAGTAATTTGGGATTGCTGTTATTGTAGACATAAAAAATTTCTACTTTCTTATCAAAATAAGTTACAGGATGTTTGAGGTACCAACTTTTGAAAATTGTTTAGCTTTTCAAAAGCAGTTTAAAAGTGTTTAGGGTTATTATTGCTTTAACTTGTATTATATACAAATAACTAAAATTGACATGTGCATTATTTTTTTTGAAATATTTAACTATTAATATTTATAATCAATTTTTTAACTATTTCCAAAAAAATTTTATATAAATAATAATATTTCGTAATATTTAAAAAAATAATTATTTTTTAATTTATGTAAAAATATATGATCGTACAACTTCTAACAAAATATAAATTCATAATATAAATTTAAATATTATTAATTAATTAAATTAGATAAAGATAATATAGTAATTATTTTATTTTACGAAGTTTCGAAAAAATTAAAAACACTAAAAAAAAAAACCTACCGAAGGGGTGACCAGACCGCTGTCATAGACAGTCCTTGACAACTCTTTTTGGGGAGCGTCCGGTGACACCACCAAGACCATAATGATTGTTGGAGGGTGATTATTCACAGGCGGAGGCTTCATCGGCAAATATTGCACCGTTCTGCATAAGAAAACAACAGAAGTTTCGTAAGAATTTTATTGTCTTTTGTGGCAAAATAGCTCACCCTTTGTTAGTGAAACCTCTACTGGTGAAGAAATTGACTTCGGATGACCACTTTGGTGTCACCCGACGAGCCCCAACAATGGTTTCCAGCGACCGCCTATGGTGGCGATCTAGTGACCCCAACGGCAAGTGAAACTGACTATTTTTTTTTTAATAAATATTATATTTTCTTATCAATTAAGTACAAATTTTGAAAAAATATTTTAATAAATAAAGGCAATTTTATAGTTTTATTTTTCTAACGAGTTTATTTTAGAAATTTCGTACGTACATTAAAAGCAGAAGGAAGTTTTCAAAAGCACCTAAGCCCCTACTTTAATTTGAAGCCTTTTAGAAAATATGACTATTTCTGAAGCTATTTTTTAAGCAGGTTAAAAAGTATATCGTTGTTATTGCTTAAGAAATAATTGATTAAAGCATAAGCAATCACAAACCAACTGGCTCTAACTCAAGTATATGTAAAACATTAGATAACTAGAAGCACTTATCTTTCATTTTCTCATTTGCAAATAGTATGTATTCCGATTATGTCATTGAAGAAATATTCAAGTGCTATCTTGCCCATCTTCTCAAGAATTTGAGTGTTAATTTTAGTGCATCGAAGCTGTCCTTCAAGATTAGCAGCCTCTGCATCTATAATGATTTCAAAAGAATTGATCATGATGAAAAACAAATTTTTTCGTTGCACAGAAACGTAAAGGAGGATGAGGATGCAGTTAGGGTTAATTTTGGGGTATTAAATGGTGTATAGAGTCAAAAATTAACTTAAGTTTTACATATATATGGGTGTGAAGTGAAAATTAATTAATTAATAAAGCTAAAACCAAGAGTTTGTTGCCCTAGGCCTTTGCATTTCTCCTTGGTTATAAGTAGTTAATTTAATTGTCCCATATCTTGTAACAATATTTGATCGATCGTATAATATTAATATAGTTATGATAAGAAACGCAATATGTAATTAAAGGATTCCTTAAAAATGGTTATTAAATTAACGCCATGTAATTAATTGTATGTACATACTAAAATTAGGATGTGGAACGATTCTAACAATGATAATATTAAGCAAAAAATGGGATCCTTGAGCACACGAATCGGTCAAGCAAATGCTAACCACCTCTCATTTACAAACTGTTTTAACCATGCATCCCTAATTTTGATGGTTACTTACAATCCCTAACATCCAATACACACTTCTAAACCCTATAAATTGTGTTACCGTCTTCACCCATATGCCTCATTCTTTGGTCTGGCAGTACTTCTCTATCTAAGAGAACTACTGCACTCTACAGAATCTCTTTGAAAAAACCACAAAAAAACACAAGACAATTCAAAACCACAAAAACACCAACATTACCAAAAACCCAAAAAAAAAAAATGGCACGTCAAGCTGTTGTCCTTGCCCTCATCTTTGTGGCCGTAGCAGGCTCCGTTTCAGCTCAGCAGCCCCCTTCTGGCGCTCCTCCACCACAAGCCCCGCCAGCTGGGGCTGCAGGAGGTGCCCCAAACGCTGCACCTCCCGGAAATCAAAATGCTCCTCCCCCAAATCAAAATGCTCCTGCACCAGCCAATGCCAATGCACCAACCCCTCAATCTTCATCACAGCCTCCTGCAGCTGCCAAGCCCCCTGCTGCCAATCCCCCTAACGGTAACGCTGCCAAGCCCCCTTCCGGTAATGCCCCTACCACTACACCTGCAGCCCCTCCCCAGTCATCTTCCAAGTCCCCTGCTAAGTCCCCGTCGAGCGACTCCTCCTCCTCCTCCTCCTCCTCCCCCTCCACCTCCCCCTCCGGCAGTACTCCTTCTTCAAGTGAGGAACCCGCTGCCGCCTCCCCACCAACCCCTTCAACCGATTCCGCTGTTAGCACCACTCCGCCTGCCTCCTCACCAGAGGGAGCCGGTGCTTCAGGTCTTAAGATCTCAGCTGTCGCTGGTGTGGCCGCTGTTGCAGCTGGCTTCTTCTTCTAAGCTCCCTTCACGTGGAAGCTTGATAAAGAGACGAATGAAGTCATGATATTCTTTTAATTATTTCTATGTTTTAATTTATATTTTTGCATGTATTGTTAGTTAAACAAATAAGAGAGGATGCCAATAAGGACCTTGTGATGATGATCTACTTCAACTTCAACTTGATCAACTACATGTTCAAGTTTTAATTGGGGTTCATTTATTAATTCATTATTCTTTATTTAGTTATTCTTTGTCTTTAATTTTATGTTTATGTTTTTATGGTTCTCTTTTTCTCTTCTCTTGACAATTAATCCAACCTTAGAGAGAGCAAGCCATTAAGTCTTTGCTCTACTCAAATTTCAGGTCATCAATTCTAAATAATTATACTCATTATGTGAATAAATACCCAAGTTTAATTTTAATATACTCTAATGATCTCTTTTAATTTTCCCCAACATCTCAACTTATATATTTCTTTTAATCGATTAATTTTATTTCTCTTCACAGAGTATAGCAGATTTCGTTGCTATTTATTTTCCAAATAAAATCCCTTGTTTAATTTAAAAATCCAAATTAAAATTTGAAAGTGATCTCCATGCCTATTTAAAGGCTAAAGCTTTGTTGTTTGTTTTCCACCTGTACATATGCAAGTATCTCTTCCATTAACCCTCGTGGTTGGTTGTTTTCTTTACTTTGGAACAATAAGACCATAAGTTATCAATTAATTTAAAGGTACAAGTTAATCAACTATAAAACAAAAATACTAATTATTTGGAAAAATTTATAGGCACAAATTTACAGGTAGAAAACATGTACAATTTGTGAAATTTTAATTAAAAATAAGTTAAATTTTTTTAATTAGGTGTGTTTTTTAAAAAATATCTATTAGATATATAGCCCTAGTGCACCATATATACACTTTATTCTCCACCTGGCATACCACCTTACTCTGCTTATGTAGTATGTCCAACAAATCATAAATTACCATGTAATGCTATCTCACCATTAATTTAAATTCATGTTATCAGTAATTCAATTTTTTTCCCTAAATCTTAATTTCTTTCAATTATCGTGCCCATTTTTTAAAATCTTTTGGTCCTCTTAAAAATCTTTCTTTTTCTTATTTTGAAAATTAAAGCAGTTTTTTTTTTCATCTAAAAAATCCACCAAAATATCCTGAAAAATTAATCTTCAAGCTTCCTACTATTATTTTTCGCTTAAGAACTTTTTCTTCATTGCAAAAGGAAAGTAATCCACCGAATTCATATAGGACTTTCTTCTATTGTCGAAACGATTTCTAACCTAGCTAGTTTTGCTTCACTTCAAATATCATGAAACTCCTTCTGCCCCCAGCTAAAACTTTATTTCTTCTGACCCAAATTGAATAAATTATATCAAGCTAGTACATAAAATATTGTTGTTGTTTATATTTAGACTAGCTTATTTTTAAGAATATCAGACCACCAAGATGAGTTTGACAGATATAATATTATAAAAGCATGAAAACGTTTTATCCAGATAATGAAAGCCATTAACAAGAAAAGGATACGTTTAACAAACTCAAGAAATGACTGCAAGGCAAAATAAAGCATTAATGGCTCTATATTATAACAATAACTTTATGGATATGATATTCTACTGTCTGGGCGGTGATATGTTCTATTAACATGTAATAAAAATTCAATAACATTAACTACTAATTCGCAATTTCGCATCGATTGTCTTTGATGAAATATTATTGTGGACTGTACAATACATATCCGGTGCGATGCCGCCATCCCAAATACAAATGTGAGATCTGCGGTAAATAATGGCTTATTTATGTTTACCTATTCATCAAATGATAATATATATATAGAGTCAAATTCAGTTGAAAAATGTCAATTTTCTTTTGTCAATCTTTTCTTTCGTGAAGAGAAAAATATTGGGTTGCCGCACTTTTGACATTTAGCAAGTTTTCATATTATCTATTTCTCACTCACCCTTTATTTAGCTTACGTCATAGATCTGTCAAGGAGCATGAAGACTACTGTCCATGTCAATGTCGATTACATTAAATATGGATCTGATTTCATACTCTGTTCTAGAAAATAAAAGGTTCTTATAGAATACAAATAGCAGGAAGCTTGAGGATTAATTTCTGAAATATTTTAATAGGTTTTTTATGATGAGATAAGTAATTTTAAATTTTAAAATAAGAAAGATAGAGTTTTAGAGGAATCTAAGAGATTTTTTTTTTAAATTTTGAACGGAATAATTTAAAAGAAAATATTAGAAATAAAAGTAAAATTTAATTAAATTAATGATGAGACGATATTATATGATAATTCACAATTTGATAGACATACCATATAAATAAAGTGAGATAATATGTCAGATGAATATGTAAGTATTTCTCAGGTCGATCTACCAACTAAGCTCGATGTGTAAATAATCTTAGCGGTTAATTTTGGTAAAAAAGTTTAACCTCAAAGATGGAAAAAAAATTATCCATTTAATTGCTCCGTTGACAATAACTTATATTTTAATAATAGTGACAATTTTCTATCTCTAGTTAATTTAGTAGTGACTTTTTAGTTTCTTTACATCAAAAGAAATTTTTATAAAATGAAATGAAAAATGTATGATGTGATTGATTATGGAGCTGTTTGAAACCTAAAAGTCAAAAAAAAAAAAAAAAATATATATATATATATAAATTATCCTTTTTGGTGTGAAAAATTGTTAATTAAAAAAAAAAAAAGAATTTACCGCTGCAACGGTTGTACCCTAGTCCTGTCTAAAAGTAAATGATAGTAACTCATGATAACCTATTTCAAGTTTTTAATTATCATGTTTGGAATGGGAAAGTTTTCGGGCGCCCTCTCATTGACATTGACCATATATCAAACCACTTGCGAATAGAATTAAAGCGAGTGATGAAACTGCTGATCTGACGTATTGAATGGAGGGGAACATTAAGATTTTTTCGTATAAATTTTATGTATGAAATCGATATAAAATCTATGAATAAGTATATAAAATTGTATTTTAAATCTTTACAAAATTTATATCTGTTTTATTAATGTTTATGTACAAAATTTATATAAATTATGTAAAAAATACACTGATAACTTGATAACTTGATGTACTTTAGCAAAACCCATTGAATGGATGAATATCATTGGAGAGATTCTTTTATGCACGACTCAAAACTGAGCCCCACTTGTTCATGGCTCATGTTTCTGCTTGATTGACGGAGGAAGCTAGGCGTGTATCGTGCCCTTGGTTCCCCTTTTCTTTGTTTTTTGCGATCGTGGTGTAGAATTCTACTCTTACCGAATTATTATGATTGTATGCTAGCTGGTTTCTGTACTTGATAAGACTTGGTGTTGGATATGTATGTGGCGGTTTGACTTACGAATTCCGTAATTTATTTTCTTTATACGGTATCGTATATATAAGTAAAACTATCATATAAGTTGCTTTGTGCAAATAAGCAAAAGTGGGCATTGGACAACGCATGCATGTATATAGTCGGACAATTTAATTATAAAAAGCTAGCAATAAATTAAACAAAAGGCAACACTTCTGCGCCTGCTTTCTTTGGCAAAACGACAGGCTCGAGAAAGGACTTAAAGTAAAATCCTAGATAGACATAGCTATTATAGCAGGACGCAGAGGTTGTTCATGCATATATAGATTATAGTTAATTTATAATATTAAGAAAATATAGAAATATTTGCTAGTTTTAACAGCCGGAAAGCAAGATCTAGGCTAATGGTTCTTCTCATCCAATCTTGCTTTATGCTGTACTATATTTTTTTATAACTATTTTATGAAGCATGCAGCCAGCTAAGGCTTAGCAGTGAGAGCTCCTCCTGCAGTTGAGCGCCCCGGCTGTTTTGGTTATTGCCTCCACAAAAGAAGCTGGTCTTGCACTAAGACTTGAAGCCCTGGCGTAGCTTGAAGATGCACCTGCCCCTGATTGTCTGAAATACGCACCGTTTATCATCAAGTCCCCTTCTGTCCTCCAGTTCCAGTTCCTCCATTCACTCTCTGGTGCATCCTCATGTTTAGTCACCTGCATGAAATCAAAAGTGATCGATCAACGCCATTCTAAATTTTTTATGAGGATATAGAATATTGCATGTGCGTTACGCGTGACTCTCTTCTTAATTATAAATGCATGCTTTACCTCTTTCCGATCTCTATCGTTGGGTGCAAAAAATCTGTTGCCTTGGCTGTAGATAGTAGGAGCAGCGCTTCCACCAATGGCATACATTTCCCACTGAGTGTAGTCATTGTTCACCACATGAAAATAACCATGTCTGCACCTGCAGTTGTGAACACATCCAAGATCCTTGACAATAAGTACACTAAATCAACTAATTATTCTCAAATGTGGACGCACATCTATAAACTTTGCATGCCCCGCCAAAGAATGACTATCGTAAAGATATTATGCAAGGTATGTTAATTACATATGTATTATAAATAATGTTAATATGTATTGATTATATACCAATTTTCAGTGTTGGAGAATATGCAATTACCTTGGCATTCTTTGCACTAGCCCTTCTCCAAAATGATTAAAGGCAACAGTGACCTGCATATCCTTGTCTTGAGTATACGAATCACTATGGCCCAACAGCATAACCTTATCATGATGGGTCATAAAGTTGTTAGAGATTGTGATGGCTGTGGATCCATGGACGGCATCTATGAGTCCATCATGGCAGTTAGACAGTGAGCAATGATCAACCCATATATTTTTGCTAGCAAAAATGGATATCCCATCACCATCTGATGCATCCCAATGACCATAGTGCTCAGGAGAGTTTCTTATATTGGCATTGCCTGATGGCTTACAATCATGTATGTTAATGCCATGGATAATGATGTTAGTAGCATAGTGAATAGTAACGCATGGTCCATCACCAATGTGAACGCTTGCACCTCTACCATCAATAGTCTTGAAGGAGTTCATGACTAGCTCATTGTTCAGCCTAATCACCATGTCTCTTTGGAATATTATCCACAATGGCTCATCCTGGATCACAGCATGCCTAAGAGTACCGGGCTTGGGGTTGACAGGGTCGTCATCACCGGAGTCAGTCACGACATAAATCCGACCATTTTTCCCCCCAATAGCGTTCTTGCCAAACCCAATGGCACAATCAGCCAACCTTTGGCGGTTTTGCTCCCAGTTTGGGTCACACCTCCAGCAGTCATCAATGGGGTTCCCAGTTCCACAAGACAAAGAAGCCAAGTTCCTCCTAGAGGCATTGATGCTCCTGTCAAATAAAACAACAAAATTAATATAAAATTCTTAGCACAGGCACCTAACCGACCTATATAAAGATACATAAATTAGATCAACCCCAAGTACATGTATAATGTAAAGCATATATTGTAATATTTGAAAGAAAGTGTACATTACCTTTGGACGTCTTGAACCACTAGCTCAGGGTCTTGAACCGCTGAAGACAAAGCCAAATTAGGCAACAGCAGAGAAAGGAAACAAACAAGCAAGAGAGTAAAACTTGACATTTTTTTTTTGTTTTCTCGCTAGCTCCCTTGTAGACTAGCTATTAGCTAATGGGGATAGAAGAAGTGAGTGGTAAGTAGATTTGGCTTAGCGTGGGGGGTTTATATATAGGGATAAAAGCCGAAAGTGATGGCGTGATTAATCTCAAGTAGTCTTAACATACTGGGTCCACCCAAATCGTAATTTCAGGTTGAAATTGCTCGTATTCTCATATGTTAGTTTATACCGTTAATCAAGCCAAAAGAAATTCTAACCATTCAAAGTCAATATTTTACACTCTAGTTGGGTTTATCTTCTCTGTAAAGGGTTTAATCTTCTCATGAGAATGCAAATCACGTATCCTTTGTTTCATAATTAGGTAAATTCGTTACTGTTTTCACCTACTTTTATGCTCACTACAGTTGAGCCATCATGGCAATTTTTTCCATACTCGAGTATCACCTGATACCAATATTAAAAGAAAATAAAAACTCTACTGATTTTATTTTCTCCGAAGCATTGACTTAATGGCTAATGCTACACTTAAATTTGTTGTTTTATATTATATTTAATTGGCGTGATTAATATGGCTACTTAGAATATATTAATTTAAAAATATAATTGAGTTAGATAAATTACTCTTGGTTGACACTTTTGAAATTATTCATCTCTGGCATAGAACAAAGTGTATGACTTTTGAGTGTTCTTTGATGAAGTAAGTAACCGTTTTCTTATAGGTGGCCCTCAAAGGGATCTAATTTAGGTGCTATAAAGTTGAAGTTAGCAGGATGGATTAATTTCTAATTTTTAATTGAACACCCGCTAATCTAGGTGTTATATGCTTGAATAATTACTTATTATTCACCTGTAATTCATGAGTAAAATTGCAAGACCACAATTTTATATTTTACTCTTACAACTTGACACATCTGCGAAAGATATTCATTCGAGTAGTAAAGATAAATAAATAAATTATAGGAGATATGATAGATAATATTATAATATTATAATTCAATAAAATTGTGTCACATTAAATTAAATAAAATAGTTTTATAAATTAATTATATGTGTAGAATTATTCATTTAATATATCTTTTTATCAATAATAAATGATTAATTATCCAATTATATATTTAGAAGATTTACTAAGAATGGCAAATTCTTTGTCATTAATATGAACCGGTTATTAAACTAGAAAGTTTAACTCGGACTTCTATAATATGTTTCAGTACGTACGTCAGTTAATTAAATATTATATTGTACCAAAATTTTAAAATTACATTATTCATATAATAAACACTAGAAAAAAAAAGAAAAACTTTATCTATATAAATAACAAAAGAATAAATTAATGGCTGTTCACCTAAGTTTATCAAAGAAGGGTTTAAATGATATTATTGGAAATTTTGAAAAAAAAACAGTAAATTAAAATCATTTATACTGAGAAATTAAGAAAATGAATAAATCGACAAATCAACGTGGATTTTGCCGAATTCGCTGAAGTAGGAAGATTTTTCCATTTTTTCCTTGAGAGAATATGACTTATTGTTGACTTTTACTTTATTCTTTCAATGTAAAGACGAAGAATTAGAAAATGGATGTATTTTGTTGACTAGTTCTAATGTTGATGTCTACGGCATTTGAAATGAATTGATCGCTTTTTTACCAACTCTAAAGTAATATTAGACTTGTAAACTTAATACTGAATCTTTTGATTAATATACCAATAAATAGTTTATTTTATATTAATTTGTATATAAGAGTTTGTATATATACAAAGTTTATAAATATAGTAATAATAATTTTTTTTGTACTTGGCTAAAAGTAATATCACACATAAATTTTATGTACAATTTTTTGTATATAAAATTATATGGAATTACTCATTTATGAATATTTTGTCTTTCATTATCAAATAAATTGACTTTTGTAAATCTACATTTTTAATAATTTTTAGTAAATAAAATTTGTAAGTTTAATATTATTTAGAGAATATATAAGTTTGTGATTAAATAATAGATAAAAGCCCATCGGTTAAAAAAAAATTTAGACTACTGATGCCACTGATACGTAAACATTAGGTCATAAATAAACCGAAAGTTTTTTAAGCAAATGAATTTTTGAAATTTATAAATAAAAATTATAATAAAGTATCGTATACCTCTCAATTCAAGAAACAATTTTGTCAAAGATAAAGCAAATATATTGATGAATATGGGCCAGGCCACTTCTTCTTATTGGCCCATGCTACGTCTTCTCCCTGGCCCAATACAGCCAGACTTATACAAGTTTGTAAGTTCCGTTATTTGTTCTTCAACGCCCTTAAACTCTGTAATTAATAGACCTTTATTGTCTTAAGAAAGATCCCCAAACTCTGTAATTAGCATAAATTTTCAAAATAGCATTTAAATGTTCAAAATTTATGACTTGGTAGTATTTTGATTTCTGAAAATAGCACTCAAAGTTTCAACGTTTTTCAATGTCGAAATCCTCTGTCCCTTAAGTGGATGCCTAGTCCACATATATGCTCTTTATCTTTATCCATATATCATTCAGTAAGAGAGGCATAGATAGAAGAAAGAAAGTCCTATTTTTCTTTTTTTTTTGATAGATTGACATGTAAATCGTTATAGTACCTGAAAAGAAGACTCCTCAAGGTAGTTACAGAAAGCATATCCTACTAATATAGTCTCCAGATGAGGTGAAATCCATAGCAAGCCATCCAAAACTTTTGTCATTGAAGGTACATATTTATTAGTAATTGTGAAGTCCAAATGCTTGACGCCAGTTAATGGAGGAGATAGGATGTCCCTCAGCTCTTTGGGAACAATGACATTCTTCCTCCAAAAAAAGGGGTTAAGAGCAGATGTATAGTGATAACTTGCTCTGATGACAAAGAATATGTAAAAGAAAAGAAAATTCATAAGCACAAACATACCTCACAACTGGTCTTTAAGTCCAAAACATCGGAAAAATGGTTGAACTTTGCAAGAAGTTCAATAAATTTGGCATACTTTTGAGTGTCAAAATCCTGGGTGTCAATTTGGAGTACGGTTTCTGACAAAGTTAAAACATTTGAAAAGAAGGATATTATGTCACCCCGATATTTGAATATACTTAAGTTTGGAGTCTCAATCTTGATTTCAACCAAGTTCTTATAGCCAATGATGATCAATTCCGTAAGACTGGGGCTTGAAATCTTAATAGCCCTTATGTAGCAAGACCTTAAGCATAAATAATCAAGGAATGGAAGTTGAGAAATTTGGTTGGTTAGCCACTCGTCCATTAAGTAAAACAAAGATAAACTTACGTATTTTAGATTCTTGCAAGGGGTTAAATTAATCACTCTATGAAACCCATAAGAAAGATCCATTGACTCAACATTCAATACACTGATATCCACCTGCTCAATTGCACTATCAAGTGAAAACCATACATTGACAGATTCAAGTTTACTATGACCAAATAACTCTAGACTTTTAAATCCTTCACATCCACCAATTCTCAAAAACTCAATCAAAGGACATCCAGCAACTAAATCTTCAATTACATGATCATTTGCATAAACTTCCACGAGACTCAATTCTTTCAATGAAGGTAGATACACACCACTTTCAGGTAACTCCAGTGTAAAACCACCTAACCGCAACACCACAATTGATTCTGCACAAAGAACAAATTTGGGCAAATTGCACCATCTACGACGGAACTGACTTTTCAAGTGGTGTCTAAAGAAATGAAATTGCAACTCTTTAACATTACATAGAATTGCATAACCAAGGCATACCTCTAAAAATAACATATATAATGGAGTTTTGAATAATTTCACTTCAACCGTGAGCTTAGATAAACTTATCCCCTCTTCGCTGCGATTACGAAGAACCTGTCCCAGGTTTTCCAGTTTTTTCCTAGATGTAAGATATCCCTCACACGTCTCATGGCATTCTAAATTTGGAAATGTATGCCATACTTGCTGCCATCTCTTAGACAACGCTATAACCTGATAAACATCCTTGAATGGGAGAAATGACAAAATGTGATGCAATATTGGCTCTGGTAATGCAGATATTCTATCCATCTTCTCCCTCATGATATCACAGACTCTCTGAAACCCACTAGTAACAACTTACAACCCCAATAAATAAATAAAGTGAACAAACCATTTTAGGATAAATGCAATTCTACAATGACATTGAAAATGAAATAAATAAATAAATAAAAGAAGTACCTTTACGCCCAAAACAGTGATTCCTTAAATGGGTTTGAGATGATTCCACAAAAAAGTGATTGTGAGTTGAGGGTTAGGGTTTTGGAGAGGGAATCTCTGGCGACTTGTGTGGAAAGTGAACAATTAACAATTAAATAGGTTTAATTGTTTAGTAAGAAGAAGAAGCGAAACCGACGTCGGCTTAATTCTATTCAATTAACAATTAAATTGAAGTGTTGATTAAGGAAGGCCATAGAGATCGGACGATTGGGATTCTGGAGGCGACTAAACGATGCCGTTTGTGTTAGCATTTATTAATTAAAGTTCTCAAATACAATAACTTTGCAAGTAAATAACCACATTTACTACTTAATTAATTTCAAACTTCACCCTTCATTTGCTAAGTTTCATAACAAAAACACGCGGGCTAAGATAAAAGCATATTTAGAAAACAATGCAGGCGCAAGCATATTACATTTATTTATATATATACATACTCAGATAATGAAAAGGTTAAAGTAAAAGCAACATTTCTGCATTTTGATGCAAGCTAGCTAGCGCTTTCTTCGACGCAAAAGAAACTTACAGTGCATTAATCCTAGATATATGTAGCTTAACTATAATTGATAAGAAACGGGATTGTTTCTCCATATATATGCAATAATTATGTGACAGTGACAGACTTTATTAAACTCGAACGATACAGAATTTACTACAGAAGTACAAAGGGGTAAACACTGGAGATACTTGAGACCAATGACTCCTCTGATCA
This sequence comes from Boswellia sacra, assembly GCA_013180625.2. Classification (NCBI taxonomy): domain Eukaryota; kingdom Viridiplantae; phylum Streptophyta; class Magnoliopsida; order Sapindales; family Burseraceae; genus Boswellia; species Boswellia sacra. The sequence continues at coordinate 22,866 of SNVD02014772.1, read as the reverse complement.
TTAAATATCTTGATTTATGCTAATTAAATTGGTAGCTGCTATGCAGTTCGTAGGGCTTCGTCAATTTAATTTGTCAGCAACGAGTTGAGTTCTTCTTGCAGTCCAGCGCCCCAGCTGACTTGGTTATTGAACCCACAAGAGAAGATGATCTTGCACTCAGGCTAGAAACTTTGGCATAGATTGAAGCTTCAGCAGCCCCTGATTGTCGGAAATAAGCACCGTTCATCATCAAGTCCCCTTCTGACTTCCAATTCCATTTTTTCCATTCACTCTCTGGTACATCATGCATGCGTCTAGTGACCTGCATGAAGTTAATTAAATAAACGTTATCTTTAACTATTTTCTACTAGTAACAAATCAAGATGATGTGCTAGGTACATGTGAGAGTTTTGGTTTCATGTTCTTCTCCGTTCTTACCTCTTTCTTGTATGTCTCGTTTGGTGCAAAAAATCTGTTGCCTTGGCTGTAGATGGTTGGAGCAGCACTTCCTCCGATTGCATAGTGTCCCCATTGAACGTAGTCATTGTTCACGACATGGATGTACCCATGTCTACACCTGTTATATATTGTGAACACGTACATAAATTACCATGCTTATCGATTCTTCTCTGTATATATATGTTGCAAATAATTAATTACGTACCTAGGCATTCTTTGTACTAATCCTTCTCCAAAATGATTAAACGCAACTGTAACTTTCATATCCTTGTCATCATGTAAATCATCATGGCCCAAGAGCATGACCTTATTATGATGAGTCATGCGGTTATTAGAGATGGTGATGTCTGTGGAGCCGAAGGTGGTATCAATGAGTCCATCATGGCACCTAGATAGTGAGCAATGGTCAATCCATATTTTCTTACTTCCAAATATGGCTATCGCATCACCATCTTGTTTACCCCACCATCTCGTGTCCCCAGGAGACACTGCTATGAGCCCATTTCCTCCTTGCTGACAACCATGTATGTGAATGCCATGGATGATGATATGAGCAGCATCTCGAATGATAATGCACGGTCCATCAGCAATGTGAACACTTGAACCTCTGCCATCAATTGTCTTGTGGGAGTTCATGACTAGGTGTTGCTTCAGCTTAATCACCATGTCAGTTTCGAATATTATCCACAACGGCTCATCTTGTATTACTGCATGCCTAAGAGTACCCGGCTTTGGGTTTACAGGGTCGTCGTTGTAGGGGTCAGTAACGACGTAAATCTGACCATCTTTTCCCCCTCTAGCCTTTTTGCCGAACCCTATTGCACAATCAGCTAATCTTTTGCGGTTTTTCTCCCAATTGGGGTCACACCTCCAGCAATCATCAATTGGATTCCCAGTTCCACAAGACAAAGTAGCCAGGTACGTCTTCGAGGCATTGATGCTCCTGTCAAACAAAAATGTACATTTTTTAGCAAACTCTTTTTCTATAATTAAAGGAATTCAGAACTTAAGTGAAGTAAGATATATAAATTAATATCGAATTAATAAGCAAATATATTACCTTTGTACTTCTTGTACCACATGTTCAGGGTCTTGAATTGATGAAGTAGTAGTTTTACTGAAAACCAAATTAGGAATTAGGTCAAGAGAAAAGAAGCAAAGAAGAAAGAGCAAGAGATTTGACATCTTTTTCTATCTCTCCTGGTCTTATTGGGTGACTGAGTGTTGATACTTGATAGTTGGGAGGGGTTTCTTATATATATATAAGATTAAAGTAGAGAGTGCTGGGGTCAGGATGAGCTGATGATTCTTGTGATTAATGATCTTAATTTATCCTTTACATATGGAACCCACTTATAATACGTAATTAATTCTAGGTTTTTTTGGTTCGGAGTTTCAGATGTTAGCTTTGATAAGGCCAAAAGAGATTCGATATTCTCTGAAGTCAAAAGTTTCAACTCCAGTTGGTCTCAAGATTGGTGATTGGTGACGTTCTAATTCTACACGAGGCACTATTTCAACATGTGATAAGAATATTCTAATTTGTAAATTTGTTTGTCATGAGATGAGGGTATTCCATTGTTATCATGGGTCTCAACTGAAGTGGAGTGACGTATGCTGCTGAGTTAAATATATCTTATGTTAATATTGGATCATATATTTCAACATTAATCTTGATATCCATTTTGGATAGGGGTTCTGCGAAAATTACTAAAATTATATAAAGTTTTGAAAAAGAAAACATTTTTCCCCCTAAAAATCTAGGTATCATAATCACTATTTGTTTGAAGCTATTTGCACCAAAAATACTACTCTTAACACCCATCTTACTTAATAAACATGGTTTAGTTTTTTTCTTTCATTTTCTTTCATTTCAGTTTCATAATTCTTTTAACTTAACCTGATGTATAATTTAATTAAAACACTTCAATTGAAAAGTCTATTAGATTGTTTTTTCATATTACTTAACTCTTTCTAGTTTGTATTACTTAATTTTTTCTAGTTTAATAAACCAAATCATTATTTCAAGATATATATATATATATATATATATATATATATATATATGTATTTATGTATGTATGTATGTATGATGTATGTATGTATACATGGCTTTGGCTCTAATACCAGAGTTAAGGAACCAGGTGTTCAACTCAAAAGATTGGCCTTTTGGGCGAAGAAACCAATCCTCTATATAACTCAAGACCTCTCTCAAAAGTTAAGTTATCGGATGTGGAACTTTCAACGATCATTACTAAAAATATAAATATATTTATGTTAAAAGATGTGAATTCAGCGAGCACCCATATATCAATTTATTGAAAATAATTCCTTCCTTTCGTCCAATGAGTCCTTCTAATTCTCCAGCTAAATCCACAGTTTAAATACTTTAGAAAGATACACAATGCAGCCTGTTTTCTTTGCTCTGATTTCAGGTTTTGAATGAAATATATATCCTGCCTTCATTATTTGTGGTAATATATAGATCTCCTGCTTCTAAAACAAAGCCTACTAAATGATTCGCCAAGTTTGCCAAGAGCGGTCAGAAGTCGCCAAAGAAGAAGGGTAATTCTTCCAAGGCCAAACCAAGAAGACGGAGCCACTGATTTCCTATCATTTCATTTGCAAAATATTGATAAGAAATGCAAAGGAGGAGGACAAAAATTAGGGTTTAGTATAGATAAATATAAAGATCAATTCTTTTTACTTATCAATAAATTTTTCTCGTACGTATTTTATATATATATATATATATATATATATATATATATAGAGAGAGAGAGAGAGAGAGAGAGAGAGAGAGAGAGAGAGAGAGAGAGAGAGAGAGAGAGAGAGAGAGAGAGAGAGAGAGTTTTACTAATGAATAGGGGAAACAATTTTTGATACAATATGGAATTAATGGGTTAGTATTGACATCAATATTAATTGGGTCGTGTTAGTACACTCGACATGATTAAGATGTGTTGGATCCGTATTTAGGATGTTCAACGCACCTACCCGTTTAATGACAAGAATAGTTAAGCATATCGTCTCGAGTACAAATTATTAAAAAAAATTAATCTATTTAATGGCAAATTCAAAATATTTTAATCAATAATTGCTCATGTAAGTAGATAATTTTAATTAATATAAATACATGGAATGTGCTTGGTTAAGCATACATTGTTAAATAATTAAGTTATGTAAGTTGATGTAATATAATTGCGGGATAATTCTAATTTGCCCCCTGAGGTTAGGCCTAAAAAAAATTGAGGACCTCAGTTTTCTGAAATCTAAGAATGTCCCCTGAGGTTACTGTAGCGACATTAGATTTAACGGAAAATGTATTAAACCGTTAGATTTTACGGAAAATGTATTGAATAATAACTTAATGTTAATATTAGATTTAACAAAAAATGTATTAAATAATAACTTAACGCTAATAAGCAGTAAAATAGACTATAATACCCTTTTCTAAATGATTTTTAAAGCGTTAAGTTACTAATTAATACATTTTCCGTTAAATCTAACGGTGCTACAGTAACCTCAGGGGGTAATTTTGAGTTTCAGAAAATTGAGGTCCTCAATTTTCTTTTGGCCTAACCTCAGGGGGCAAATTAGAATTAACCCTATAATTGCAACATGTTTAGTAAACGGGTGACACTTTATTAAACGGTTATATCCGTATTTCAAATCTTGACAAGAATGATTAAATAAGTCGTATCCTTGTTAGTCAAAATTTTACTAGTTTATATCCTAATACAACATGCAGATACGAATTGCTACCCCTCCTCATGAATGAGTTAATATATATATTTTTAATTTATTATGGCTGTTCAAAGTAGTTTCTAGAGTGCAAATAGCCCTATACTAACTCTTGGTTTGAAATCTAAAATTCTTTTTAATTATAGAGTTCTAACACTCAATGCTCTTTAAGTAACTATGACATCTAATTTTTACTTTTAAAAATGGTTATCTTTCTAAAGTCTTCATAATTTTTTTTTTGTTATTTTTAATTCAATATCATTTGTTTTGGATAAATTTTCGGGAAATTTTAATGATTACTTTGGTAAAAGCACATAGTTTTTAGGTTTTAATATATCATGGTAACTAGACAGAGCAAAAAAATTTTTCTGAGGGGCAAGGTGGAATAATGATAAGGGAAAATAATTTAACATGAATAAAATATATTTCTAGAAAGAAAACTTATAATATTCATTCAATATTGTTGGGAAAGAGTAATTCAAGCCTTAACTTAAGAGATAAAAAAATAGAATAGTTAATAATCTAACAAATTAAAATTTTAAACTTCATATTAGTAGTTCAAAAGTGGCATATTACTTGGAAAAAAATAGTAAATAGATGAGAGGTAAACAAATTAAAGAATATATATATATATATTAAATCTCTAAGAATTTGCTTAGCTAGGCTTGGGCATTTGACCCTATGGGTCCGGGGCCTCGGCCCATTGTTCGTTCGGGGCGGGTCTGGATCCTAAGGAATGTTGCCCCAGTCAGGACAGGTCCAGGGCCGGGTCTGGCTTTTAGACCCGTCTGACCTGCCCCAACCCGCATAATAAAAGGTTGTGTATGAAAACTATAAAATATTAGTACTGATATGTAATTTTAAAGGATGATTTTGATAACTTTTAATATATATATATGGGTGTCTTGAAATTTGACAAAGTATATATAAAAAAAAGTTTTTAAATAGAATGGATCCACTCCACTAAAATCTGTCTACATGTGAATATAAAATTTTTTTAAATATAGTGGGTTTACTTTAAAAAAAAATTCCTATAAATTTATAAATAAATAGGGCGGGCGGGGCAAAGCGAAAAATAATGCAATGGGGCGGGGATGGATATTGGCTGCCCTGTACCCACCCCGCCCCAGTTCCAAGCCTATGCTTAGGTCTAAGGTGGATAATTGTCAGTTCTAAGCCTTAACTAATTCCAATTTAGGCCTGACAAAGTGTCATGTTAGAGCGGGTTCAGGTCATTTCGTATTTGTATTGTATTAAATTTTTTTTATCTAAATCTGATCCATTAGCTCATTGGTTTAATTTTGAAAACCCAAAACCAACTATAAATTTAATGTGTTTTAACTGAAACCGATCCATTTAACTTAGTTACTTTTTTCTTATAATCAAATACTAATATATCATACAACTTATAACCATATTCTCTAAATATAAGAAGATAAAGATAATAACAACTTATAAAACTTTAATTCTTTTCTTATCAATTAATGAATAAATCTATTTATTTGTATAGCTTAGATAGCTACTATTTCTAAAAAATATTTAATAAATAATATAAGAAAAAATATTGTGAAATCTATACAAGGACAAATATTTTAAAACCTATTAAAACTTCAAAATATAATGTAATATCAAAATATAATAAAAAATTGCTTAGTATCACTTGCTAAGTTCTATTGAATATATATTGTAAAAAATTGAATATATTTATCCAAATAAAAAAACAATAGTAAACGATTTTTAAAGATTTCAAAATATTTTATAACCTTTCTCTTTTAATAATAAGTAACTTAAAATAATAACTCAGCCAATAATAATGCTTTATAATTAATAATAAATTTCAACCTTATATATATAAATTTATTAAGATATATAAATTTTTAATGAGTTAAATATGAGAAACGGTTTTCATAGAGTAAATTCAAACGCGGCTTACTGTTAAATGTATCTCATCGTGTTGACCCATTATTAATCTAACCTAATAAACACTAAAACTAGATCTGACATCGGCTTTTACTGAACATGTCTGTATCATAAATTTGCTAGACCGTAATTCCATTATGATTTTTATGGGATAGCTAAGACTACATTTTTTATTAATTTTAAAAATCTATTTGATATTTTAAGCCAGAAATCTGACTCCCAACTTTCGTGCACATTTCCATCAACAATAATATAAAGTAATGACCCGATAATCCCCAAAACCATTGAACAGCTGCAATAGTTTGTGTTGGACGCATAAAACACGAGTAAAACATAGAAGACACATGTTGATTATTACTTTTGATTAGATTAATGAAGCGTTCAAAGTTTAGGAAAACTGCATGTGAATAGCATTAACTTGCAAACAATTTGCTTTAGGACAGGAAAAGGCAGAAAGTAAATGAAGAAATCGACAAATCAACGTGAATGCATGGAATTTGGATTAATTTCTTAAGATATGAGTTTTCGTTTCTTGTTTCATTTCGTCCGGATGTTGGTGTCTTTTCTTATCTTTTAAATGATTCTTCAGTAATGGTTTGCTCTGATAAATGGAAAAGAACATTTAAAGTGTGTATTGGTAAGAGTAATGATACCATTAATTAATTAGCATTCACTAAATGTTTTAATTAAAGTGGTCATCTAGAATATTTAATCAATTACTACAGCCTTTCGAAGCCCTATGACTAGCTTTTACCATGGTTGGCAGCTATCAAACAATGTTTGAGAGTCTGAGACTTTGAGTTTTGGAGGCCATTTGGTATGATTAATTAGGTTGACAAAATGATAAACACATTTGCATCATTTTGAATACTCTTTAAAAAAAAAAAATCGTTTTAATTTTTTTTTTTGTGAAGATAATGATAATACGATATTCATTGCTAATTATAAAGAAATCTTTTCCACTAAATTGTCTTGAGAAGCATAAGAATGGAAAAGATTAAATTATGATGAACTTAATTTTTGTTAATTCAAGAGTTATTTTCTTAGTTTCCATGGATTTGAGTAGTTAGCTAATTAACTCAAATACATTAATAATCTTAATTTTTGATGAACTTAATTTTTATCATTTACCCTATTGGTTATCATTAAATTTGGTATTATTTAGAAAACTTAATTAGTAATGACGCTATAAGTAATCTTAATGATAATAAAATGTAAAAGATAAAATAAATACCAACTAAAATATGGATTTTTTTTAATTGCCAAATTATTTCATGGAGTATATGGAAATGAAATTTTTTCACGGAAATTTTTTACCAAATGTGGAAACATGGAGTAATATGGAGTATATTATTTTTTTGTTATATATGGAGTATTATTTATCATATATATATAGTTTGATTAGACACACCGCCTTCATGATTTATGATTCACAAAACAGAGTTTTTATTGTTATGTACAGTAACAGATTTTTATCATTTACAGTACACTCTTGGTTATCATTCATTTGTAATATTTTATTTTACGACACCTCAGAAATCAAGTCTATCCACTTAAGTAAATCTTATTAATAACATGTGAGGAAATTTTTCTTCTTTAATCGAGATGCTCTATGCTAGTTGTAAAAGTGACAAGCCTTAAAAGGCCAAATAATTAAATTATTACTTCTTTTTATCGCTAGCCGTTTTTTATCTCTTGCATTTTTACTCTTTTAATGACCTTGCATTCACAACCTCACCACTTCCGCTCGTACTTCCAACACTCTTTTATATTAAAAACTATATTGTATCCAGTAACCATTCACATGCCATCTCTAACTCACACCATATAACTTCCAGCCTTCCATACAAAATATTCTACTTAAATCATAAAATTAATTATGATTGAAGATATTAAAAGTAAGATTGAATAGTTTTTCATTTCTTCTTTTTGACCATTTCCATTGCTATTTTGAGTATAGAACCATGCATAAAGTAAAATTCATCAATCAAAACGTGTTGTATTTTTATCAAATTGTTCTCATGGTGTACATGTAAAATCACCCATTAACTTTAATTAAAAAATTATAAATATTTGTTTAAAAGTTTGCTAGACTATAATCTATAGATAAAATCTACCGTTTGATGTTGGTGGGATGTGATAAATTTGATCAACAAATATAAAAGATATAGTTCAAAATGATTTTGATATGGACCAATATCACTTACAACCTTGAGATTTTGCTTAATATCAATCAAGAAAGACTATTTTAAATTCATAAAAAAAAAATACTGAAATTTCAGACTTTTCATCAAACTAAAGGATTTTGTCAATTCCCACACTAGCAGAGAAAAATAAAATTGAAAATTATTAAAAAAATCCACTATTACAATAAGAATAATGATACTCTTTCAAATTAAAATTATCTTAAAGTTTATCTCAAATAATTTGTAGAAGTGCTGTCACTTTCATTAAATGAATAATAAAATGATGTGGTAAGTGATATATAGCAATGTCACATCACTTAGACACATCATATTAGATGAATTTTAGGATAATTTAAGGTAAGATTCTACAATCAAAATCTCTGAGAGTAAATTAATATAAATAGATTATAAATTAAGCAAATTAATAGACATTATTCATCTTCCTAACCGTGTCTCTCTTGACTACCTAAGTCTTTTGAAACCCAACATAAATCTAGCATATTTCACAGTTGAGGAGGGCAATGATAGTTAGCTTGTTAGATTGACTCCTACTAGTGCCGCAAAAGGGGAAGAGACATGGAAAACATGTAGGAATTAAACCAAGCTTAGAAGTCTTGTTTAGTTTATTTGGATTAGGATAACATGATTTATTCCTATATAAGCTCGTATTTTACATATATCTTAATAGAAGAGAATTAATCAAGTTTTCCCTTCACATGTTTTTTCTTGTATTGCTGTTTTTTCTTTTATTGTTTGAGTTGGTATTTTATTTTCCTACAATTGGTGTCCGAGTTAGGGAACCCATGGAATTTCCCAAGTTTGATGGAAAAAAAATAATTTTCACTTTTGGAGAGATCAGATGCAATTCATCTTTGAATATTTGAATATGAAGATATCTGAGAAGTTGTAGACCGGGGATTTGAAATACCAGCAGATCAAGTAGAACTAACACAAGAACAAAGAGAAAACTTCGCCTATGATCAAAAGAAAGATATAAAAACTGGGCATTATATCAATCAATTGGTATATCTTCATATTTTCGAGACAATCTCTTATGTAAAATCAGCCAAGGACGTATGAGATTTCTTGATGAACACTTATAATGGTGTTGGGGAGGAAAACATTGAATCCCAAATTAAATCTCAGATATGCCTTAATTCAAGTTGGGGGATATGCCTTAATTCAAGTTGGGGGACAAGAAAAGAAGCATCCCAGATATCACTTCTAAGGAGTGAAGAAGATCATGAGAATAAGAATTCCTATTCGCCTAATGTAAATATTGCGACTGTGGCTGAAGCAAATGCAATTCAAGGCGGTCATACCCTTGACCATATTGCTGAAAAATTCTTGAAAACACCTGAAGTTTTAGTTGAAATACAAGGCCCTATTTTATATTATTTGCTTGGATTTGGTCTATTATTCCCAATTTGGAATGGTGGGAATCAGTGGACAATGGCTTAAACAGTTTGAATATCATTTCTGCTGGAGATGATTCTATGGAAACTCATGGTGAAGCTCATTCTGAAAACAACGACGAAGGTGAACATGTTTTGAGGAAACCCAGGAAATTTTTACCAGACAAGAAAAAGCTTGGACACTTGCTTCTGTACAGATAAAGAGAGTTTATAGAACTTTTAAAGCTGCTGAAATTGACACTCGACAACCAAAGAAGAAAAGGAAGGGCAGTGACCATAATGCAGATGTTTCTTTTAGAATAAGGCCCGGACTCGTTCTAGGAAAGTTTTTTTTTTTTTTTTTTTTAATATCCATAGGCCTAAAATGAAAAGACTCAAGGATGCACACAGGAGGCATAGTAATAAAAGAAGGGATGGGGAAACGATGTTGATAGGGTCGAGCACAAGGACGGAGGTTCGACCTAACTGCTACAAGGCGACTACGGAAACCAAAAAGAGGAGCGTCAGAGGAGAGAGGACGACATGGTGGAGTTTCGTAAGAGCAAAGAGAGAAGAAAGCTTGCAGAAGATCTTTCAATACGGAAAGTTGTTGTGCATTGAACGTAATCCTCCCATTGAGGAAGTTATACAAGCTGGTGGTGTTCTCTGTTTTGGTGAATTTCTTATGAAGGAGGATTACCCACCACAACTCCAGTTTGAAGCCGCTCGGGCTCTTACAAACATTATTTCTAGGAAATCTAAGAACATATATAAGTGTGGAAGGAAGGAGCTCATAGGCCAGGATATAAACTTCTCTATCTCTCAAGAAGCAAGTGAGTGGAATAAAGATTCTGCGCTAAAGACTTCACATGAGTCAAAAAGTTCAGATCAGGTGATCAAAGAGAAGAAGAAAGACCGGAAAAAGGATGATATAAATGGCGTGAAAGCTGAGTGGAAAAATCAACCTTTGGTCTTGTCAATGATTGTGAGGTTGGAGGATAGAAAGATCACTGAGCATGCGGGAGCAGCAGAAGTAGTGAATGATGCCCTAAAGAAGGGTATAAGTAAAGAAGGAATTGGTGCAGATTATGGGGAAAAGGAAGGCAGTGCCACATCTTTTAGGACGCCACCGTGGACAAATGTGGGTTCATAAGGCATGGATTTTGTTCCATGTACAATGGTCAAACAGCTATTTTGATTACTCTTGATGTTGCGCAATGAATTGCATATCTAATATAATTGAATTAGAAAGCTTGGTTTAAGGGGGGCAATGTAAGAATTAACCTAAGTTTAGAAGCTTTTTTTAGTTTATTTGGATTAGGATAAAATTATTTAGACTTGGTTTAATATCATTCAGTTTCATAGTTTGGATGAAATTATCTTTGATTGTTATATAAGCTTGTATTTTACGTATATTTTAATATAAGAGAATTAATGAAGTCTACGTTTTTTATTGTATTACTTGCGTTGGCATTTTATTTTCCCACAAAACATAAATAGGCAGCCTCTGGTTTTAGATGCGAGCATGAGAAGTGGTGGAGCAGCTTCGCCTTGAGATGTGCATGCAAGACACCCAGAACTCATAGATTGATGTCCTTTGATTTGAATGCCAACAACAGTAATGGTGAGTTTAGATGCAAGCATCTTTCCAATATCCAGCTTAACTGTGATGAATGTCTGAACTCCGAAAATTAAGGAAAGAATAGGGAGTTCGATCATAATCTCAACTAGATGAGTTTCGTGGTTGTGCAGGTCCCTCAACACCATCAAAATATCTATAATGCAAACGAAGGAAAATATTGGTTGAAGGAACCGGTGAAAATCTTTTTCAGAGAAAGTGTTCTCAAACCTTTCTCCATCACAAAAGGAGTATTTGTAAGGAACATTGTTGACGCAGGTGTTAGCCATATGCAAGAGTGTTGGCGATTCTCTGGATTACACGTATTCACTTGGAAAACAACTTGGAGCCGCCTGCATTTTACAAGATTTGGTGCATAATCGTTAATCTCATTATGTAACTCATAATTATTTGACGGCACAAATTAATCACATTATAAAGTCGATAATATTGACCCTTGGGAATTTGCATCTTACAAGATTAAAAATCATAATTACAACCTAGCTAGTACTAGCTCTTGATCAAGTGGAGAACTCGTTAAGCCCTGAGATGGTCAACAGGCCAATCATGATACAAAGTGGAGAATTAAAGCCTTAGTCAACCAAACCACGTCACAAATTGGAGATCCGAGTTTTAATTAGGAGGCCAAGCCGTAACCTCTGGATTGAAAGATTAATCAGATCCTAGTCAAATTAGATAAGCTCTTTTATGTCTTGGTGATGGGGCTTTATTGAATTAATTCAGGGGCTGCTTGAATATTTTTCATGCGACAGTGGTCTGGACTGGTGGTGGAGGTGACTTTCTAATTTTTTAGTGGCTATACAGAGGTTTATTATTGATGGTGATGTTTGACTAGTGGTGGAGAAGATGGGTTTGAACCCTACAATCTCTATGGCTTTGCTTGGATGTGAATGCATTGTTCACTATTGTTGATTTCTTGCCACAATTTGAATTTGAAAGAAGATGTCGATGATATGATTTGAAGCCGAGGATGTAGGGGTGGAGAAATTAACTATGTTTTCTTTTTATTTGTTAAATATGTTGTATATGAAGAGAAACTAGCTAAGAGAATCGCCAAAAATTGTTATTTAGGTTAGGAGCATCAACCAAAGCCAAGCTTATGGATTGTAAGCTAGCTCTCTGCATACTGAAGATGCCATAATCATGCAACTTTGTTGCCATAGAGGAAGGGATTGGGCTTAGTGGTAGTGTTGCACTAGTTCACCTCTAGGCCCTAGATCTACTAATGTTCCTATAATTAATGACAAGCTTGAAGATGCAAACGAACGATTAGGTGCTGAAATAGTGTGCAGAATTCAACAAGTTATTGACATTGTCTCAGTTTCGGGGTTGTGTGGCAAAGAAAAGGGAGAAAGGGACAAGGGATAAGGTATTTTTTTTTTTTGGTTAATATATGTTAATTATGTGTTAATAAGGGTAATTGACAAATTCGTGAGTTGATAAAAAATAAAAAACTGCAAGTAGGTTTTCTTTCTTTTCATGAATTTGGAACAATTTATTTGAGTGATATGAGTGCATTTTCATAGTCCAAAATGCATCAAACCCCATCTAGTCGAGCCCAAAAGGAAGCCCTAATTGCCATTCTCTACAACGAAAGCGTAAGCAGGCAAATCACTTTCATTTTTAGATAAAATGTTCATGTTACGTGCTATTTGAACCCATGTGTGGGCTAAATAACCTTTTTCTAATATAAAAAACAGTAAAGTTGTAAAATTTTGTTGTTGTGAATTGCGGTTTGACAGCTCCACCCTCCACGCCACCCCCACTTCCTGAACTGCCACAACACCTGATGGAAAGGAAGGATATTTGCTAAGAGCAGTTCAACGCTTCTAGGTATAAAATCAACAAAACAACAAAATCTATAAACTTGAGACATGGCGCAAATTTATTGGAAGAGTAAAAATAAAAAAATTAATAATTAAAGTGAGACGCATCTATCTAATTAATTACACTATATTAAATCTGGTTGTAAGAATTTGCTTATTTAAATTGATTACACATCTAAAATTATTCATTTGTTAAACCGTTAATTTGCATGAAAGAATATTTGCTAAATTTTTTTTTTGAAAAGCATATGTGAAAACTAAAGTTAAGTATTTATGATACAAATATCATATTCTCATGAACTCTGGTCGAGCTTCTCAAGCCTCGCCTTGCTAGCTTATTTCAATCTTGAAGAACAGAGTAATTACTTTGGATAGATAAATTTATCGAAGTTAGATGACATGAAAGAGATTTTTTCAATATTTCCGTTTTTATTAAAAATTATAAGATCTATATTTCTTTGGGTGATTAATTAGTTCGTGGTTGATTTTTTGAAGATGGGTGAGGATTATAAAAAAGAATAAGATATGTGTAGCTATTAATGAAATAAACTACATAGAGGTTGTGATGACATTGTGTTTACTATCAATATTTCTAGATAATTAAAGAACCGGTTCACGCAAAGATTAAATAAAGGATAATAATTGATAAGGATTAGAATGGTAAAAGTATTTTGCTTTTTTTTTTTTTAATTTTGTAATTATTTTAAGTACAATTCTATCCACATGTTAAAAGAAGATGACACGTGTTTAGCTCATATATGAGGTTAAATTAGCATTACTCAACATTGTCTACAACTATATATACGTAGAGGTGGAATCGGGCCGGGTTGGGGGTGGGGATGCCATCCCCATCCCCATCCCCAATTAAAATATTAATCCCCATCCCCTATTAATCCCCAATTTTTTAAAGCGGGGATGGAGATGGGGAATCCCCAAAGCCAAAATGCATCCCCATCCCCAACCCCATTTACTTGTTAAAAACTTTTACTTTGAAATAGAACATATTTTAAATTACAATTATAAACCTTAAGCAACATACCTACAAATAAATATTAATAAATCTTTAGACAATCAACATCCTTAAAATAAATCTTTAGGCAAACAAAGGTGGGCTAGGTTGGGCTTGAGTTTTATTAAAGTAAGTGGGACATTAAGTTTTATAATAGGAAAGATAACAATGGTTTAAGTATTAGATTACTAAATATATATATATATATTATTTTATTTTAATTTTGGGGAGCGGGCTGGGCTGGGCTTGGAGCATAATCCTCATCCCCATCCCCATTTAATTTCGGGTAAAATTTTTATCCCCATCCCCACCCCATTCCCCATTTTTAGCTCCCCATCCCCGGCCCAAACGGGTTGGGGAATTGCGGGGCTCCATCCCCATGGGGATTGGTTCCACCTCTATATATACGTAATAAGCCCTTTTCCTTTTCCTTTTCCTTTTCCACCCTGAAACACAAACATGAGCTATTGATGATGGGTGGGCTTATTTGAAACAAAAATTTTGCTATACACATCCATTTTTTCATTAAAAAAATAATGACTAAAATAAAAATACCCATTAAAATAAAATATAATTTGACAAATGAAGCATTTTTCCTCTTTATATCCATAATTTGACATAAAACTAAATACAAATTTATAACTATTAAATCATAGAATCAATAGTTAAGATAATTGATGAGTTGACAATATTAAATGCAACTTTTTGACTTTTAATTTCAACAATTGGATTTGCTGAGATCAAATGTCTTAAATTTGTATAATAAATTGTGTCAAAAAATTATATTAAAATATCTATTTTCCTATGTATAAACCTACTTGTTGTTGGGAATATTTATAATAAATGTAAATATAATAAATAAAACAACAATAATATCATAAAAAACAATAATATAAAAAATTAAATAACATATCTAAAGTAGAAAAGAGATGAGAAATGTAAGGCTTGAGTGCTTGGAAAACATGTTAAAGGGCTTGTCCTAAAGCCAAAGAGTCCTCCCCTCGTGTGGGTCATATCAGTACTCAATGACTCCAAGATACAACCCAATGTTCACAGTCTATCTCCTCGATGATTATGATCACCGGAAGAAAATAACCTATCTTCATATGTCACGGTTGCTCAAAACATAGAACATAGTTAAAGTATATTCACATTATTTACAATGTTAGAACCATGAGACTCCTTTATATAATAATCTCATAGCTTAGGTAACTTACAAATTAATTCTTGTAACTCCCAAGCCATAAGTTCTTAATAAAAACATGAACGTTACAAGTAATAAGTGTTGTAACTCATGTTTTTATTATATTTGTGACGTATAAAATTAATCTCAAAATAAATTTTGTAACCCTTGATGTAAATATTTGTTTTAAATCTTTTAAATCCAACAGTCTTCCACAAAATGTTTAAAAATTTAAAGCTTTATAAAATAAAATATTTAGATAAAAATACTCATAAAATAAAAACTATATATAAAGAGCAATCTTCTATTATGCAATGGGTATAGGTATCTTTCGGGTTTGAACCTACACTTAGTGTGGATAGCATCCGTTTGAGAAACCTGAGTGAACAAAGTCTTGAACTCGATTTCTTGTTCAAACTTCAAACTACCACACACATAATATCGATAAAGACATGGTTTTAGCAGGTTAGCGTTATTAATAGCCATGTGCTCAACCTTGATTCTCATGAGAGTTTTAGAGAACAACCCAATTCTCATGGTCGTAGCCCTCACGACGCTTTCACTTAGGTGAGTCCTCAAAAGATAAATGTGACCTATTCCTTGAAAGAGTATCTAGCCTTTGAATTCATTCAGAATAACTATCATTCCTAACATCACATATAACAAGCACTTTGCCATAAGGATGAGCAAGATCATACCTCTTCTAAGATATGTCATTATAGTTATGCTTAATAAGTCACGTAGTACGGATTGTTCCTACCCTTTGAGCCTCCTTCATGGGATCTTCAATCACAGAGGTTAGGTTACTTCCTTAGATGACTCTATTTGAGCTTAAGCACATCTCCCTCGACAATTTAATTAATTAATTAATATAACTTGCTAGAATTCTTCATAAATTTTTATACACATGCACTGTCTACTTTATCTCATAAATTCTGTCATCTTTGATAATTGCTTCCACTAGATATTTTAAATCACATAATATTAACTCCTACAAAATAATGTTAGAGTGCATACAAATAATATAAGTGAAGCTTAGAATATTAATGTGAAATATCCAATCACAAAAAATCCTTAAATGATAATATTTTTAAACTCATACACAACAATTAATAATCGTTTAATAACTTATAATAGCACCCTATTTTTTTCCTTAAAAATATCATAAAATATTAACAACAATAATGTAAGAAAACCCCTACATTAAGAAACATTTTAAATACATTAATAATAACTACATAAAATATTAATGCTCTAATTTGTTGAACTTTAAAACGATAGAAATAACAATTAAACTTACTATTGTCATCATTGTGCAAAATTAATAAATAATAATAATATGAAACTTCTTGAAAATCAAAATCCCCACATTAACAAAATATTTATTACTACTCTAATAAACATAATATATAACTCATATATATATTTAATAATAATTAATAGCATTTATACAATAATTTTATTCAATGCAACCACATAAGTTATCACAATACATTATTAATCTTCTTAACATATTCTAGTAATCAATTATTAGATGTTACCATCTACTATAAATGATAACCACAAAAAAGCATTAATTAATAGCACACGACCATGCATATGAGTTTCTAATTAAAAGCATTGAAAACACATGTTTCATTATATAATAAAATTTTTATACATGCAAAAAACTTACAAATTGAATTCTTAATCAGTTATAATGAATGCACAAAATACAACTCTCATATATTTAATAGGTAACCAATATCACAAACAATAAATTTTAATATAAATAATATTTGTATAGTTGAAATAAAGCAACAATAAGAATATTTATGTTGCCTCCTTGATATCTTTAAGGTAATATACTTACAAGATAGTTGTTGGAAAGTACACTACCAATCAATTTAGCCCAAACTGTTTCAACTGTAACTTTAGTGTTTAACAATTTCAACATTAAAATTTTGTTAATCAATACACGGGAAAATATATAAATAACCAAGTACCTGAGAGACTCTAAAAACATGAACATTTTTTTAGCTACTTGTAGCATTTATTAAAACACCATAAAGTATGCATTCCAAATTTTGTCTACATGTTAAGCATAAATGATAAAATTGTATACATAATCATATATTAATAATAATTCAATACATATAATATATAATATGTATTCGCAAAATATAAATAACTAATCATCATACCTTTGCTCTTCATTAAAATAGATCAAATAAGAAGTATCACACATCTACATGTTAAGTAAAACTTTTAAGCATCAAAAGGAAAATATTACAACATATATTATCTACTTACTCAAGCTTGTAACTTATGAAATATATGATCTCAACAACTTGAAATCAGTAAATTAATAATATTAAACTCTAAGATCATATATGTGTAGTACTTGATGCATTTTTGCAAAAGCTAAAAAAAGTCTATACATGCAAGTATATTCGCAATATAAAACACAAAACATAATTTAGTAATCATATTGTAATCAAACAAGAATAAATTTTGAAAAAATTAAAGTATATATAACATGAGGAACCTTGCTTATCTTTATGAAGGTTTATGGATATAATAATGTCATATAGTAAACAAAAAAAAAATGAAGTAAACATATTTTAGAGTTTTTTTTTTATAAAATACTACTAATAATAAATCAACATGTCAATTACACAAACAATAAAATATATGAGACATTCTTTGGTTTTAAATTGTTGAGAATATTTATAATAAATTTAAATATAATAAATAAAACAACAATAATATCATAAAAAACAATAATATAAAAAATTACATAACATATTTAAAGTAGAAAAGAGATGAGAAATGTAAGGCTTGAGTACTTGGGAGGCACGTTAAAGGCATTGTCTTAAAGCCAAAGAGTCTTCCTCTCGTGCGGGTCATATCGGTACTCAATGACTCCGAGATACAACCTCACAGCATATCTTCTTAATGAGCATGATCATCAGTGAAAAATAACATGTCTTTATATGTCGCGGTTGCTCAAAACGTAAAAAATAGTCAAAGTATATTCATATTACAATGTTAGAACCATGAGAATCCTTTATATAATAATCTCATAGTTTAGGTAACTTACAAATTAATTCTTATAACTCCCAAGCCATAAATTCTTAAGAAAAACATGAATGTCGCAAATAATAAATGTTGTAACTCATGTTTTTATTACATTTGTAACGTATAAAATTAATTTCAAAATAAATTTTACAACTCTTGATGTAAATGTTTGTTTTAAACATTTTATATCCAACACTTGTTTAATATAATGTTAATACAAAAATATTATTATGGCTTTCCATAGCAATTAACAAGCAAACTCAGCGCAACCTAAAGTCCCTGGCCTTTTGGGACAAAGTTTCCCTCTTTCACAAAGGGTGTTTGTGGGTTGGCGTTGTAATGATCCAGGGAAAAATGCATTATATAATGTCTTAAAATAGACAGCATATGTACAACCTCATAATAACAACCTCAATTGTCCAAAATTTGAATAATAACGTAAAAACCTGTCATTTAGATTATTGTTAGAAAAAAGAAAAAGAAAAAAAAGAACATATAAAAAAACCACTATGGACATTTTAATTTTATATATAAATGGTTAGTTTATATAATTTTATTTTTCACTTATTCAAATGTCTATAATATCTTTATTGCATTTTTTTTAGATGATTATATAAATTAGGATTGTTAATTTTGCCATTTGAATGACAAGTGCGACGAATTATTCAACCAACCTTGCAAGAGTGTTCTTAATTATCTTTTTACTGGATTAGTAGATCAATAATTTCTCAAAAACTACATATGAAAGAAAAATTCCTATTCTAAAAATAAATTCGGAATAAACTTGACATCAAAGTACTATGACAAAGTAATCAATTTAAGCT
Organism: Boswellia sacra; assembly: GCA_013180625.2. Taxonomy (NCBI): domain Eukaryota; kingdom Viridiplantae; phylum Streptophyta; class Magnoliopsida; order Sapindales; family Burseraceae; genus Boswellia; species Boswellia sacra. Next base: position 3,643 of record SNVD02014772.1, on the reverse strand, counting down.
GACAAATGTAAGCTCGTATTTCCAAGTGTGAGGCCTGGCTCATCTCCGTGAAACCCAAGTTGTTTTTGAAGTTAATATTGAGTATTTAAAAAAAAAAAAAACACAGCTAATTAATGACGTAAACAGCACCAAAGAAATCTTAATCTAAAGCAAGTTAATCTCGATGTAAGTAACCTAAAACATAAACCATGTAAATAAATATATAAAGGTTCATCTCAAGTATTTATCCTCTCTCTCTAGAGCAAGAAATTGGGGCTTATAACACGCCCATTTGCATCGGTTTCTTAAAATCGTAATAAAAATATGCCACACGTATCAGTATGCGGCGGTTTTTAGAACCGCGATTTAAATGGGTTAAAAGCGCCTCCCCCTCCTCCCGTCGCCCAATCAATTTTACCCCCGCCGCCGCTGCTTGTATCAATAATATTGCTCTCACCTCTCTCATCTTTTCTCTCGTATCCCAATCTCTTATTTTGCATCTTAGTTTGTCTTATGCTTTTAGATTGTCAGTCGTGTCTTTATTTGCTTGCTTTCTTCCCTGCTTTGGAGTTGCCTCCACCAATCTCCTTCCCATTCGTTGCAAAGTATTCGGAGTTGCGACGCGGCTCCAAATACTTTGCAACACAAGACATGGAACCCAACTCGGTGGATACGTAACCCGTCAAGCTTCCACGGCTGTATAACGGTGAAACCTCTCTAGACCGGATTAGTGCGTTTCCTGATTCACTCGTCCAGCACATCTTGTCCTTTTTAATGGCGAAAGATTTTATCAAAACCAATGTTTTGTCCAAACGGTGGCGCTTCGTCTAGGCCGAGGTCCCTGTTCTCCGCTTCATGGACTACGACGATGTGGCCAATTACAGGGGCATTAAAGTCCAAGAACTCGATATTCGCATTCATCATGATAATCTGTTCACTTCTCAGGCGGACGAGTGGATCAATTTCGCCACGGAACTGAAAGTGGATAATCTGCATTTTGTTATGTTTGCGAAAACCCAAAATTGGAATCAAAATGGCTCGGTAAGCTACCAGTTGCCTTAATCTGTTTATTTGAATTCATCATCATACGATGTATGCAAAATACCATGAACAAATGAAATTTTGAATGTTACAGTTTTGAAAAATTATCAAATTGTATATTACAGGTGCTATGCAAATGCAGAGTCACAAAGTCTATTGGGGAATTTCATTGAATCGTTGTCATTTTCTGCTCGACTGTGATATGAAATATGGAGTTTGATTATACTTCTAGGAATTATTAGCACTGTACAGAACATAATCACTTAAGGTTTATGATAGTCTTAATTTGATATTGGTTTTAGGGTACTTCTTGTCATTTCATGTATTCGTATAAAGTTTTCTGGGATGTTATCCGAGAAGGAGCTTTTGAGATCTAAGCATGTAAGTAACTTTATTTTGGTCTTTGTAGTGTGCTTGCTCCTTGGTGAATTTCTTGTCTCAGTTTTAAAGTAAAGTCTCTAAGTTCTTTTAAAGAGATTATTTATATATATTTCTGATGAGCTATTGTGGGTGGTTGCAAGGTGTTTTCAGAAGAAAGGAGTGGCTCAGATGTACACTAGCTCCCATCTACCATCATCTGTAATTCGAGCTCGGGTAAATTGGTAATTGGCATGTTAGATATATTAAGATGGGCCTGTTTATTTTTCTTGTAATCTTCTGTAATGAGTTTCCATTTGCAGCATGGTGTATTTACGGAATTTTGCAAGCATGAGATATGTGGCTGTGGTAGTGAACCGTATTGTGGTAACCTGAAATTGGTAAGTTTCAGATCCACTAGTTATTTTATTACATTACTTTAGTATCAACTAGCTTTTACCTTAAACCCAATAAAAAAAACCATATATTTTTGCGTTTAGTTGCATTTTGTTCATGGGTACAAGAAGATTAAGTTTCAATTTTATGGAATTCGTTTTTTATTTTCAGGTGGTGCCCATTTGTAGTTTCATTTATCACTGTGAAGCCAAGTGGATAAACACACTGTTACAATCAGATAGCCATTGTACATTGCTTGAGAGCAACCGAATCAGCTTTCTGTCTTCTGCAGGTAAGTCTTGTGGTCCATAAAAAAGGAGGATTTTTACAAGTGAAGACATAGGTATTGTTTTGCTTGGAAGTCTAAAGGTCAGTAATTTAACTGTACTATGTCTTTCATAAAATTTCTAGCTGTCTATTCCAGTTTTGTCAAAATTGTCTATGGGAATGTGGGTGCATAAGTCATCTGTGACCAAAGGTTTGGTTGTTGACTGAATTAGGGTGAACAATAGATCTTGTATTATGTGACCATAAAGTATATTAACTGCTGGTCTGTAAATCTGAATTCTAATCACGGATTTATATTGAAATTTCAGATTTCTCCATATATTGGAAGGTTTCAGTTGGTTGACAGGACTGGCAGCATTGATGTTGTTGTTCCAGACCTTCCATTAACTTGGACTGCCAAAAGCATATACAAGGTCATATTTGATAATGATTTCACTGTCTATTGAGTATTGGTGGTACGCATGTTGTGTCAATAGTCACTCTAGTTTGCATTGATGTTGTTTTTGTTCTCTTTCATGTACATAATCCAACCAGCAGAAATATCCCCTTTTATCCTTGTGTGGACCAGAGTTTGGGCTTGGCAGATGAAATCGGTGATGTTGACTCTGAATTAAACACTTGTTACCATAGGGAATCTAGCAATGAACAGAATTGTAAAAACATGAATTTTTCTTGTGAAATTCCATGCTTGGCAACTATTAGAAGTGTTAATAAACCTAGTTTTGCCTGTTCTCAGAATCTTCTGTTGCACAAAGATCAGTGGGAAGATTAATTATGATTTTAAAAACCTAACTGCACAGAAGGTCTTGCTGAAATTCAACTCGGAAAACTTTTACAAGTATCAGGTATTACAATTGGGAGAGGTAAAAAAACATGTATACATAATTATTTATTTGATATTTATTATCATATAATAAAACTAGGATTAATTTAATTTTAATAACAATTGCATTGCGTCAGATTATTCAGTCAATTAAATATATAACTAATTAATTAATTAATACTCTGAACCTGCTGCAGCATGACATCTCGTGCAGATGAAAATAACAAATGGGCATCTTATGCTGCACCTGGAGGTTGGAATGGTACTCACTCTCACTTCATCCATTAATAAACTTACCTCTTAATGTATGGAATTATTATGGAAAATGGATCATATGCCTAGTATTGTATGGTGAAAAATGATATATTTAATTATTTATTTGAATCCTTTTCCTGATTCTCTATGCTAACAATTTTTCTAAATCCTTTTGTAAAAAACTAAAATTTTCTAAACTATACTGCTTTAGACATGCAGAAGTTGTCTTGGTGAAGGATATAAAAAGATTAAACTTCGGCCACAGGGTGCAAGACTTGTTGTTTACAATAAGAGGTCAAGTGAGACTAGTGTATGGATAGTTCAGCAATCAAAAGTTCATGCTGCAACTCGAGGTGGCCAGCATAGAGGCAACGTCATTTCTTCTAAAGTTGTTCCAAATATCCAACCTTCTGTGATATGTGACAAATGCAAGTGCTAGCAAGACTATTTAGTCGGATTTTAGTTTTCTTGTTCCTTAATTATATTGATTTTGACTTCGTCTTA